>CM060069.1:7628423-7942670 GCA_030533445.1 Cyprinodon diabolis | reverse complement strand
AGGAGTTTGCGAGAGTGATTGACCAGCTGACTCGGAATGAGTACGGAGACGTGTAAGACAATGACAATAAAAAAACAGGCTAGCCAGGAGTCGAACCTAGAGTCTTCTGATCCGTAGTCAGACGCATTATCTATTGGGCCACTAGCCCATACTTGACACGACGTAACCATCATTGTGCGAAGTCGCGGATAAAGTTGCATCATAGAAAGTTAGGTGGAGAATGTTGTTAAATACTGGGAAAAGCTAAAACATATGCCCCGTGTGAGGGTTGAACTCACGACCTTCAGATTATGAGACTGACGCGCTGCCTACTGCGCCAACGAGGCCATGAAAGCTTGCTTTGGGACAGGGACTGAGTTTGTGCACAGACCTTTCTCATATCCTCCACAAGAGGGGCTGATGAGATCTGTTCCTCCAACATGCTAATGGATATACCTCCCGAGCAAGGGATTGTTTGTTCCAGTCCTATCTGCTGTGCAATCCAGTAGGTTGCTTGTCTGGAACCAGCCCATAACCCAGTAGTCAGTGACCTGAAACAAAGTCCTACAATACATTGTTTTTTTCAAACAAGGCTGCTGATATGGGTTTAGGCCTCACTTTCTGAGCATAGTTTAGCAACTCTTCTTTGACATTCACCTTCCTATATACGTGCACTGATAGATCCATATCTGTGCATCAGTACTCTAACATATTCTTTCTCCGAGGTCGAATAAAAAAGGAGGAAAATAAAGATTTTTTTATAAAGTTATTTTTTGTCAGCTGCTTTGCAGTATTGTCTTGAATTATATTCCTTCAATGTTATTCTGAGACATTTAAACAAGTTCAAAACCTTTTCCAAACATAAAGTTTAGCGTCCATTTGTAAGTCTGAGTTGTCTGAGTAACAAGACTCCTGTAGATTCAGAGAGAATCTTACAGTTTGTTTTGTAACAATTTTGTTCCGAATTCAGCATCAGAACTGTATCACTCTAGCTGGAGTTGAAGAGGGAGGTCCATTTTGACAAATTGTCTTTGTGTTCCCCCATGTTGGTACCTCTGGAATCCCACAGGGATAGAGAATGGGCAAGCATGTGGTCATTTTTTTGTTTCTGTCCCGCAGAAGGTTGGGCGTCAGGACTGGTATCCCCAAGGAAATGTGTTTTGGAGAGTGGATTTGTTACTCTTGAGGATTGGTTCAGCATAGCAAAACTATATATTTTAATCCACAGATGCTCAAAGCTAAAATATGCATGGAGTTTGTTCCGAAATGTCCAAAATTAATGTTGTTGCTTATGGCATAACAAAGCCAAACCCTAAATAATTGATTTTGCCTTCCATTTCCCTCTTCTCATCAGGAAAGCAGAGTGGCGCAGCGGAAGCGTGCTGGGCCCATAACCCAGAGGTCGGTGGACCGAAACCACCCTCTGCTATTTACTGTCAATGCCAGATATAAGCCTGCTCAAAAATGAGCAGGTACATTTACAGCAGCTGTTGTATTTTTCTCATTAAATATGTGTCCACTGCAATGTCCTACCATCCCCAATGCTACACCTAATTAACTTTTCAAACTACTTGTAATGTAAGAGGAGAAAAGGCAATGTTTTAAAGACATCGGTTCTGGAATGCGTTCTAATGCTGCTTTGAAAGAAATCCCTCTTCAGTAACTCCCGGTCTTTTAGAAATTTTCCCAAACTTTCAAAAATGTACTGTTCAGAACGATACCAGCAGCCAGATGCCAGAATTTGTTGGTTCAAGTAACCTTTGGGATGGATGCAAGTAGAGTGGTGCTGTCATTTTCAAGCTAATACCATCTGCTTAAATCTAATGTAAACAAACATCTTACACTGAACCAGTCCAAAAAAACAACAGTAACGACAACTTATCGTTATGGGGTTCCAATCTGCATGTGAATTGAGCTGTGCAGAAAGGACCTTCCCAAACAGTTTAAAAGCGTGGAACTTATCCCTTTACTAGTTTTAAACTTTGAAGCCCCTTCAAGAGCAGGTAAAGATTTTCAAACAGCAAAACTATAATGCAGTAGATCATTTTAGATTTTTTGGAGTTAGCAAGTCCTGAATGGCATAACTGTCACTTGCATCAATCACCAATGAGGGGATTTTTGTGCCTATTCTTCTCATATGGGGGTTGGATTTCAAGCTGCATCCGCTTTAGGAGTTTGCGAGAGTGATTGACCAGCTGACTCGGAATGAGTACGGAGACGTGTAAGACAATGACAATAAAAAAACAGGCTAGCCAGGAGTCGAACCTAGAGTCTTCTGATCCGTAGTCGGACGCATTATCTATTGGGCCACTAGCCCATACTTGACACGACGTAACCATCATTGTGCGAAGTCGCGGATAAAGTTGCATCATAGAAAGTTAGGTGGAGAATGTTGTTAAATACTGGGAAAAGCTAAAACATATGCCCCGTGTGAGGGTTGAACTCACGACCTTCAGATTATGAGACTGACGCGCTGCCTACTGCGCCAACGAGGCCATGAAAGCTTGCTTTGGGACAGGGACTGAGTTTGTGCACAGACCTTTCTCATATCCTCCACAAGAGGGGCTGATGAGATCTGTTCCTCCAACATCCTAATGGATATACCTCCCGAGCAAGGGATTGCTTGTTCCAGTCCCATCTGCTGTACAATCCAGCAGGTTGCTTGTCTGGAACCAGCCCATAACCCAGTAGTCAGTGACCTGAAACAAAGTCCTACAATACATTGTTTTTTTCAAACAAGGCCGCTGATATGGGTTTAGGCCTCATTTTCTGAGCATAGTTTAGCAACTCTTCTTTGACATACGTGCACTGATAGATCAATATCTGTGCATCAGTACTCTAACATATTCTTTCTCTGAGGTCGAATAAAAAAGGAGGAAAATAAAGATTTTTTTTATAAAGTTATTTTTTGTCAGCTGCTTTGCAGTATTGTCTTGAATTATATCCCTTCAATGTTATTCTGAGACATTTTCACAAGTTCAAAACCTTTTCCAAACATAAAGTTTAGCGTCCATTTGTAAGCGTAAGTTGTCTGAGTAACAAGACTCCTGTATATTCAGAGAGAATCTTACAGTTTGTTTTGTAACAATTTTGTTCCGAATTCAGCATCAGAACTGTATCACTCTAGCTGGAGTTGAAGAGGGAGGTCCATTTTGACAAATTGTCTTTGTGTTCCCCCATGTTGGTACCTCTGGAATCCCAAAGGGATAGAGAATGGGCAAGCATGTTGTCGTTTTCCTTTCTTTCCCGCAGAAGGTTGGGTGTCAGGACTGGTATCCCCAAGGAAATGTGTTTTGGAGAGTGGATTTGTTACTCTTGAGGATTGGTTCAGCATAGCAAAACTATATATTTTAGTCCACAGATGCTCAAAGCTAAAATATGCATGGAGTCTGTTCCAAAATGTCCAAAATTAATGTTGTTGCTTATGACATAACAAAGCCAAACCCTAAGTAATTGATATTGCCTTCCAATTCCTTCTTTTCATGAGGAAAGCAGAGTGGCGCAGCGGAAGCGTGCTGGGCCCATAACCCAGAGGTTGGTGGACCGAAACCACCCTCTGCTATTTACTGTCAATGCCAGATATAAGCCTGCTCAAAAATGAGCAGGTACATTTACAACAGCTGTTGTATTTTTCTCATTAAATATGTGTCCACTGCAATGTCCTACCATCCCCAATGCTACACCTAATTAACTTTTCAAACTACTTGTAATGTAAGAGGAGAAAAGGCAATGTTTTAAAGACATCGGTTCTGGAATGCGTTCTAATGCTGCTTTGAAAGAAATCCCTCTTCAGTAACTCCCGGTCTTTTAGAAATTTTCCCAAACTTTCAAAAATGTACTGTTCAGAACGATACCAGCAGCCAGATGCCAGAATTTGTTGGTTCAAGTAACCTTTGGGATGGATGCAAGTAGAGTGGTGCTGTCATTTTCAAGCTAATACCATCTGCTTAAATCTAATGTAAACAAACATCTTACACTGAACCAGTCCAAAAAAACAACAGTAACGACAACTTATCGTTATGGGGTTCCAATCTGCATGTGAATTGAGCTGTGCAGAAAGGACCTTCCCAAACAGTTTAAAAGCGTGGAACTTATCCCTTTACTAGTTTTAAACTTTGAAGCCCCTTCAAGAGCAGGTAAAGATTTTCAAACAGCAAAACTATAATGCAGTAGATCATTTTAGATTTTTTGGAGTTAGCAAGTCCTGAATGGCATAACTGTCACTTGCATCAATCACCAATGAGGGGATTTTTGTGCCTATTCTTCTCATATGGGGGTTGGATTTCAAGCTGCATCCGCTTTAGGAGTTTGCGAGAGTGATTGACCAGCTGACTCGGAATGAGTACGGAGACGTGTAAGACAATGACAATAAAAAAACAGGCTAGCCAGGAGTCGAACCTAGAGTCTTCTGATCCGTAGTCAGACGCATTATCTATTGGGCCACTAGCCCATACTTGACATGACGTAACCATCATTGTGCGAAGTCGCGGATAAAGTTGCATCATAGAAAGTTAGGTGGAGAATGTTGTTAAATACTGGGAAAAGCTAAAACATATGCCCCGTGTGAGGGTTGAACTCACGAACTTCAGATTATGAGACTGACGCGCTGCCTACTGCGCCAATGAGGCCATGAAAGCTTGCTTTGGGACAGGGACTGAGTTTGTGCACAGACCTTTCTCATATCCTCCACAAGAGGGGCTGATGAGATCTGTTCCTCCAACATCCTAATGGATATACCTCCCGAGCAAGGGATTGTTTGTTCCAGTCCCATCTGCTGTGCAATCCAGTAGGTTGCTTGTCTGGAACCAGCCCATAACCCAGTAGTCAGTGACCTGAAACAAAGTCCTACAATACATTGTTTTTTTCAAACAAGGCTGCTGATATGGGTTTAGGCCTCACTTTCTGAGCATAGTTTAGCAACTCTTCTTTGACATTCACCTTCCTATATACGTGCACTGATAGATCCATATCTGTGCATCAGTACTCTAACATATTCTTTCTCCGAGGTCGAATAAAAAAGGAGGAAAATAAAGATTTTTTTATAAAGTTATTTTTTGTCAGCTGCTTTGCAGTATTGTCTTGAATTATATCCCTTCAATGTTATTCTGAGACATTTACACAAGTTCAAAACCTTTTCCAAACATAAAGTTTAGCGTCCATTTGTAAGTCTGAGTTGTCTGAGTAACAAGACTCCTGTAGATTCAGAGAGAATCTTACAGTTTGTTTTGTAACAATTTTGTTCCGAATTCAGCATCAGAACTGTATCACTCTAGCTGGAGTTGAAGAGGGAGGTCCATTTTGACAAATTGTCTTTGTGTTCCCCCATGTTGGTACCTCTGGAATCCCACAGGGATAGAGAATGGGCAAGCATGTGGTCATTTTTTTGTTTCTGTCCCGCAGAAGGTTGGGCGTCAGGACTGGTATCCCCAAGGAAATGTGTTTTGGAGAGTGGATTTGTTACTCTTGAGGATTGGTTCAGCATAGCAAAACTATATATTTTAATCCACAGATGCTCAAAGCTAAAATATGCATGGAGTTTGTTCCGAAATGTCCAAAATTAATGTTGTTGCTTATGGCATAACAAAGCCAAACCCTAAATAATTGATTTTGCCTTCCATTTCCCTCTTCTCATGAGGAAAGCAGAGTGGCGCAGCGGAAGCGTGCTGGGCCCATAACCCAGAGGTCGGTGGACCGAAACCACCCTCTGCTATTTACTGTCAATGCCAGATATAAGCCTGCTCAAAAATGAGCAGGTACATTTACAGCAGCTGTTGTATTTTTCTCATTAAATATGTGTCCACTGCAATGTCCTACCATCCCCAATGCTACACCTAATTAACTTTTCAAACTACTTGTAATGTAAGAGGAGAAAAGGCAATGTTTTAAAGACATCGGTTCTGGAATGCGTTCTAATGCTGCTTTGAAAGAAATCCCTCTTCAGTAACTCCCGGTCTTTTAGAAATTTTCCCAAACTTTCAAAAATGTACTGTTCAGAACGATACCAGCAGCCAGATGCCAGAATTTGTTGGTTCAAGTAACCTTTGGGATGGATGCAAGTAGAGTGGTGCTGTCATTTTCAAGCTAATACCATCTGCTTAAATCTAATGTAAACAAACATCTTACACTGAACCAGTCCAAAAAAACAACAGTAACGACAACTTATCGTTATGGGGTTCCAATCTGCATGTGAATTGAGCTGTGCAGAAAGGACCTTCCCAAACAGTTTAAAAGCGTGGAACTTATCCCTTTACTAGTTTTAAACTTTGAAGCCCCTTCAAGAGCAGGTAAAGATTTTCAAACAGCAAAACTATAATGCAGTAGATCATTTTAGATTTTTTGGAGTTAGCAAGTCCTGAATGGCATAACTGTCACTTGCATCAATCACCAATGAGGGGATTTTTGTGCCTATTCTTCTCATATGGGGGTTGGATTTCAAGCTGCATCCGCTTTAGGAGTTTGCGAGAGTGATTGACCAGCTGACTCGGAATGAGTACGGAGACGTGTAAGACAATGACAATAAAAAAACAGGCTAGCCAGGAGTCGAACCTAGAGTCTTCTGATCCGTAGTCGGACGCATTATCTATTGGGCCACTAGCCCATACTTGACACGACGTAACCATCATTGTGCGAAGTCGCGGATAAAGTTGCATCATAGAAAGTTAGGTGGAGAATGTTGTTAAATACTGGGAAAAGCTAAAACATATGCCCCGTGTGAGGGTTGAACTCACGACCTTCAGATTATGAGACTGACGCGCTGCCTACTGCGCCAACGAGGCCATGAAAGCTTGCTTTGGGACAGGGACTGAGTTTGTGCACAGACCTTTCTCATATCCTCCACAAGAGGGGCTGATGAGATCTGTTCCTCCAACATCCTAATGGATATACCTCCCGAGCAAGGGATTGTTTGTTCCAGTCCTATCTGCTGTGCAATCCAGTAGGTTGCTTGTCTGGAACCAGCCCATAACCCAGTAGTCAGTGACCTGAAACAAAGTCCTACAATACATTGTTTTTTTCAAACAAGGCTGCTGATATGGGTTTAGGCCTCACTTTCTGAGCATAGTTTAGCAACTCTTCTTTGACATTCACCTTCCTATATACGTGCACTGATAGATCCATATCTGTGCATCAGTACTCTAACATATTCTTTCTCCGAGGTCGAATAAAAAAGGAGGAAAATAAAGATTTTTTTATAAAGTTATTTTTTGTCAGCTGCTTTGCAGTATTGTCTTGAATTATATCCCTTCAATGTTATTCTGAGACATTTACACAAGTTCAAAACCTTTTCCAAACATAAAGTTTAGCGTCCATTTGTAAGTCTGAGTTGTCTGAGTAACAAGACTCCTGTAGATTCAGAGAGAATCTTACAGTTTGTTTTGTAACAATTTTGTTCCGAATTCAGCATCAGAACTGTATCACTCTAGCTGGAGTTGAAGAGGGAGGTCCATTTTGACAAATTGTCTTTGTGTTCCCCCATGTTGGTACCTCTGGAATCCCACAGGGATAGAGAATGGGCAAGCATGTGGTCATTTTTTTGTTTCTGTCCCGCAGAAGGTTGGGCGTCAGGACTGGTATCCCCAAGGAAATGTGTTTTGGAGAGTGGATTTGTTACTCTTGAGGATTGGTTCAGCATAGCAAAACTATATATTTTAATCCACAGATGCTCAAAGCTAAAATATGCATGGAGTTTGTTCCGAAATGTCCAAAATTAATGTTGTTGCTTATGGCATAACAAAGCCAAACCCTAAATAATTGATTTTGCCTTCCAATTCCCTCTTCTCATGAGGAAAGCAGAGTGGCGCAGCGGAAGCGTGCTGGGCCCATAACCCAGAGGTCGGTGGACCGAAACCACCCTCTGCTATTTACTGTCAATGCCAGATATAAGCCTGCTCAAAAATGAGCAGGTACATTTACAGCAGCTGTTGTATTTTTCTCATTAAATATGTGTCCACTGCAATGTCCTACCATCCCCAATGCTACACCTAATTAACTTTTCAAACTACTTGTAATGTAAGAGGAGAAAAGGCAATGTTTTAAAGACATCGGTTCTGGAATGCGTTCTAATGCTGCTTTGAAAGAAATCCCTCTTCAGTAACTCCCGGTCTTTTAGAAATTTTCCCAAACTTTCAAAAATGTGCTGTTCAGAACGATACCAGCAGCCAGATGCCAGAATTTGTTGGTTCAAGTAACCTTTGGGATGGATGCAAGTAGAGTGGTGCTGTCATTTTCAAGCTAATACCATCTGCTTAAATCTAATGTAAACAAACATCTTACACTGAACCAGTCCAAAAAAACAACAGTAACGACAACTTATCGTTATGGGGTTCCAATCTGCATGTGAATTGAGCTGTGCAGAAAGGACCTTCCCAAACAGTTTAAAAGCGTGGAACTTATCCCTTTACTAGTTTTAAACTTTGAAGCCCCTTCAAGAGCAGGTAAAGATTTTCAAACAGCAAAACTATAATGCAGTAGATCATTTTAGATTTTTTGGAGTTAGCAAGTCCTGAATGGCATAACTGTCACTTGCATCAATCACCAATGAGGGGATTTTTGTGCCTATTCTTCTCATATGGGGGTTGGATTTCAAGCTGCATCCCCTTTAGGAGTTTGCGAGAGTGATTGACCAGCTGACTCGAAATGAGTACTGAGATGTGTAAGACAATGACAATAAACAAACAAGCTAGCCAGGAATCGAACCTAGAGTCTTCTGATCCATAGTCAGACGCGTTGTCCATTGCGCCACTAGCACATACTTGACAAGACGTAACCATCATTGTGCGAAGCCGCGGATAAAGTTGCATCATAGAAAGTTAGGTGGAGAATGTTGTTAAATACTGGGAAAAGCTAAAACATATGCCCCGTGTGAGGGTTGAACTCACGACCTTCAGATTATGAGACTGACGCGCTGCCTACTGCGCCAACGAGGCCATGAAAGCTTGCTTTGGGACAGGGAGTGAGTTTGTGCACAGACCTTTCTCATATCCTCCACAAGAGGGGCTGATGAGATCTGTTCCTCCAACATCCTAATGGATATACCTCCCGAGCAAGGGATTGCTTGTTCCAGTCCCATCTGCTGTGCAATCCAGTAGGTTGCTTGTCTGGAACCAGCCCATAACCCAGTAGTCAGTGACCTGAAACAAAGTCCTACAATACATTGTTTTTTTCAAACAAGGCCGCTGATATGGGTTTAGGCCTCATTTTCTGAGCATAGTTTAGCAACTCTTCTTTGACATTCACCTTCCTATATACGTGCACTGATAGATCCATATCTGTGCATCAGTACTCTAACATATTCTTTCTCCGAGGTCGAATAAAAAAGGAGGAAAATAAAGATTTTTTTATAAAGTTATTTTTTGTCAGCTGCTTTGCAGTATTGTCTTGAATTATATTCCTTCAATGTTATTCTGAGACATTTACACAAGTTCAAAACCTTTTCCAAACATAAAGTTTAGCGTCCATTTGTAAGTCTGAGTTGTCTGAGTAACAAGACTCCTGTAGATTCAGAGAGAATCTTACAGTTTGTTTTGTAACAATTTTGTTCCGAATTCAGCATCAGAACTGTATCACTCTAGCTGGAGTTGAAGAGGGAGGTCCATTTTGACAAATTGTCTTTGTGTTCCCCCATGTTGGTACCTCTGGAATCCCACAGGGATAGAGAATGGGCAAGCATGTGGTCATTTTTTTGTTTCTGTCCCGCAGAAGGTTGGGCGTCAGGACTGGTATCCCCAAGGAAATGTGTTTTGGAGAGTGGATTTGTTACTCTTGAGGATTGGTTCAGCATAGCAAAACTATATATTTTAATCCACAGATGCTCAAAGCTAAAATATGCATGGAGTTTGTTCCGAAATGTCCAAAATTAATGTTGTTGCTTATGGCATAACAAAGCCAAACCCTAAATAATTGATTTTGCCTTCCAATTCCCTCTTCTCATGAGGAAAGCAGAGTGGCGCAGCGGAAGCGTGCTGGGCCCATAACCCAGAGGTCGGTGGACCGAAACCACCCTCTGCTATTTACTGTCAATGCCAGATATAAGCCTGCTCAAAAATGAGCAGGTACATTTACAACAGCTGTTGTATTTTTCTCATTAAATATGTGTCCACTGCAATGTCCTACCATCCCCAATGCTACACCTAATTAACTTTTCAAACTACTTGTAATGTAAGAGGAGAAAAGGCAATGTTTTAAAGACATCGGTTCTGGAATGCGTTCTAATGCTGCTTTGAAAGAAATCCCTCTTCAGTAACTCCCGGTCTTTTAGAAATTTTCCCAAACTTTCAAAAATGTACTGTTCAGAACGATACCAGCAGCCAGATGCCAGAATTTGTTGGTTCAAGTAACCTTTGGGATGGATGCAAGTAGAGTGGTGCTGTCATTTTCAAGCTAATACCATCTGCTTAAATCTAATGTAAACAAACATCTTACACTGAACCAGTCCAAAAAAACAACAGTAACGACAACTTATCGTTATGGGGTTCCAATCTGCATGTGAATTGAGCTGTGCAGAAAGGACCTTCCCAAACAGTTTAAAAGCGTGGAACTTATCCCTTTACTAGTTTTAAACTTTGAAGCCCCTTCAAGAGCAGGTAAAGATTTTCAAACAGCAAAACTATAATGCAGTAGATCATTTTAGATTTTTTGGAGTTAGCAAGTCCTGAATGGCATAACTGTCACTTGCATCAATCACCAATGAGGGGATTTTTGTGCCTATTCTTCTCATATGGGGGTTGGATTTCAAGCTGCATCCGCTTTAGGAGTTTGCGAGAGTGATTGACCAGCTGACTCGGAATGAGTACGGAGACGTGTAAGACAATGACAATAAAAAAACAGGCTAGCCAGGAGTCGAACCTAGAGTCTTCTGATCCGTAATCAGACGCATTATCTATTGGGCCACTAGCCCATACTTGACACGACGTAACCATCATTGTGCGAAGTCGCGGATAAAGTTGCATCATAGAAAGTTAGGTGGAGAATGTTGTTAAATACTGGGAAAAGCTAAAACATATGCCCCGTGTGAGGGTTGAACTCACGACCTTCAGATTATGAGACTGACGCGCTGCCTACTGCGCCAACGAGGCCATGAAAGCTTGCTTTGGGACAGGGACTGAGTTTGTGCACAGACCTTTCTCATATCCTCCACAAGAGGGGCTGATGAGATCTGTTCCTCCAACATCCTAATGGATATACCTCCCGAGCAAGGGATTGTTTGTTCCAGTCCCATCTGCTGTGCAATCCAGTAGGTTGCTTGTCTGGAACCAGCCCATAACCCAGTAGTCAGTGACCTGAAACAAAGTCCTACAATACATTGTTTTTTTCAAACAAGGCTGCTGATATGGGTTTAGGCCTCACTTTCTGAGCATAGTTTAGCAACTCTTCTTTGACATTCACCTTCCTATATACGTGCACTGATAGATCCATATCTGTGCATCAGTACTCTAACATATTCTTTCTCCGAGGTCGAATAAAAAAGGAGGAAAATAAAGATTTTTTTATAAAGTTATTTTTTGTCAGCTGCTTTGCAGTATTGTCTTGAATTATATCCCTTCAATGTTATTCTGAGACATTTACACAAGTTCAAAACCTTTTCCAAACATAAAGTTTAGCGTCCATTTGTAAGTCTGAGTTGTCTGAGTAACAAGACTCCTGTAGATTCAGAGAGAATCTTACAGTTTGTTTTGTAACAATTTTGTTCCGAATTCAGCATCAGAACTGTATCACTCTAGCTGGAGTTGAAGAGGGAGGTCCATTTTGACAAATTGTCTTTGTGTTCCCCCATGTTGGTACCTCTGGAATCCCACAGGGATAGAGAATGGGCAAGCATGTGGTCATTTTTTTGTTTCTGTCCCGCAGAAGGTTGGGCGTCAGGACTGGTATCCCCAAGGAAATGTGTTTTGGAGAGTGGATTTGTTACTCTTGAGGATTGGTTCAGCATAGCAAAACTATATATTTTAATCCACAGATGCTCAAAGCTAAAATATGCATGGAGTTTGTTCCGAAATGTCCAAAATTAATGTTGTTGCTTATGGCATAACAAAGCCAAACCCTAAATAATTGATTTTGCCTTCCATTTCCCTCTTCTCATGAGGAAAGCAGAGTGGCGCAGCGGAAGCGTGCTGGGCCCATAACCCAGAGGTCGGTGGACCGAAACCACCCTCTGCTATTTACTGTCAATGCCAGATATAAGCCTGCTCAAAAATGAGCAGGTACATTTACAGCAGCTGTTGTATTTTTCTCATTAAATATGTGTCCACTGCAATGTCCTACCATCCCCAATGCTACACCTAATTAACTTTTCAAACTACTTGTAATGTAAGAGGAGAAAAGGCAATGTTTTAAAGACATCGGTTCTGGAATGCGTTCTAATGCTGCTTTGAAAGAAATCCCTCTTCAGTAACTCCCGGTCTTTTAGAAATTTTCCCAAACTTTCAAAAATGTACTGTTCAGAACGATACCAGCAGCCAGATGCCAGAATTTGTTGGTTCAAGTAACCTTTGGGATGGATGCAAGTAGAGTGGTGCTGTCATTTTCAAGCTAATACCATCTGCTTAAATCTAATGTAAACAAACATCTTACACTGAACCAGTCCAAAAAAACAACAGTAACGACAACTTATCGTTATGGGGTTCCAATCTGCATGTGAATTGAGCTGTGCAGAAAGGACCTTCCCAAACAGTTTAAAAGCGTGGAACTTATCCCTTTACTAGTTTTAAACTTTGAAGCCCCTTCAAGAGCAGGTAAAGATTTTCAAACAGCAAAACTATAATGCAGTAGATCATTTTAGATTTTTTGGAGTTAGCAAGTCCTGAATGGCATAACTGTCACTTGCATCAATCACCAATGAGGGGATTTTTGTGCCTATTCTTCTCATATGGGGGTTGGATTTCAAGCTGCATCCGCTTTAGGAGTTTGCGAGAGTGATTGACCAGCTGACTCGGAATGAGTACGGAGACGTGTAAGACAATGACAATAAAAAAACAGGCTAGCCAGGAGTCGAACCTAGAGTCTTCTGATCCGTAGTCGGACGCATTATCTATTGGGCCACTAGCCCATACTTGACACGACGTAACCATCATTGTGCGAAGTCGCGGATAAAGTTGCATCATAGAAAGTTAGGTGGAGAATGTTGTTAAATACTGGGAAAAGCTAAAACATATGCCCCGTGTGAGGGTTGAACTCAGGACCTTCAGATTATGAGACTGACGCGCTGCCTACTGCGCCAACGAGGCCATGAAAGCTTGCTTTGGGACAGGGACTGAGTTTGTGCACAGACCTTTCTCATATCCTCCACAAGAGGGGCTGATGAGATCTGTTCCTCCAACATCCTAATGGATATACCTCCCGAGCAAGGGATTGTTTGTTCCAGTCCTATCTGCTGTGCAATCCAGTAGGTTGCTTGTCTGGAACCAGCCCATAACCCAGTAGTCAGTGACCTGAAACAAAGTCCTACAATACATTGTTTTTTTCAAACAAGGCTGCTGATATGGGTTTAGGCCTCACTTTCTGAGCATAGTTTAGCAACTCTTCTTTGACATTCACCTTCCTATATACGTGCACTGATAGATCCATATCTGTGCATCAGTACTCTAACATATTCTTTCTCCGAGGTCGAATAAAAAAGGAGGAAAATAAAGATTTTTTTATAAAGTTATTTTTTGTCAGCTGCTTTGCAGTATTGTCTTGAATTATATCCCTTCAATGTTATTCTGAGACATTTACACAAGTTCAAAACCTTTTCCAAACATAAAGTTTAGCGTCCATTTGTAAGTCTGAGTTGTCTGAGTAACAAGACTCCTGTAGATTCAGAGAGAATCTTACAGTTTGTTTTGTAACAATTTTGTTCCGAATTCAGCATCAGAACTGTATCACTCTAGCTGGAGTTGAAGAGGGAGGTCCATTTTGACAAATTGTCTTTGTGTTCCCCCATGTTGGTACCTCTGGAATCCCACAGGGATAGAGAATGGGCAAGCATGTGGTCATTTTTTTGTTTCTGTCCCGCAGAAGGTTGGGCGTCAGGACTGGTATCCCCAAGGAAATGTGTTTTGGAGAGTGGATTTGTTACTCTTGAGGATTGGTTCAGCATAGCAAAACTATATATTTTAATCCACAGATGCTCAAAGCTAAAATATGCATGGAGTTTGTTCCGAAATGTCCAAAATTAATGTTGTTGCTTATGGCATAACAAAGCCAAACCCTAAATAATTGATTTTGCCTTCCAATTCCCTCTTCTCATGAGGAAAGCAGAGTGGCGCAGCGGAAGCGTGCTGGGCCCATAACCCAGAGGTCGGTGGACCGAAACCACCCTCTGCTATTTACTGTCAATGCCAGATATAAGCCTGCTCAAAAATGAGCAGGTACATTTACAGCAGCTGTTGTATTTTTCTCATTAAATATGTGTCCACTGCAATGTCCTACCATCCCCAATGCTACACCTAATTAACTTTTCAAACTACTTGTAATGTAAGAGGAGAAAAGGCAATGTTTTAAAGACATCGGTTCTGGAATGCGTTCTAATGCTGCTTTGAAAGAAATCCCTCTTCAGTAACTCCCGGTCTTTTAGAAATTTTCCCAAACTTTCAAAAATGTGCTGTTCAGAACGATACCAGCAGCCAGATGCCAGAATTTGTTGGTTCAAGTAACCTTTGGGATGGATGCAAGTAGAGTGGTGCTGTCATTTTCAAGCTAATACCATCTGCTTAAATCTAATGTAAACAAACATCTTACACTGAACCAGTCCAAAAAAACAACAGTAACGACAACTTATCGTTATGGGGTTCCAATCTGCATGTGAATTGAGCTGTGCAGAAAGGACCTTCCCAAACAGTTTAAAAGCGTGGAACTTATCCCTTTACTAGTTTTAAACTTTGAAGCCCCTTCAAGAGCAGGTAAAGATTTTCAAACAGCAAAACTATAATGCAGTAGATCATTTTAGATTTTTTGGAGTTAGCAAGTCCTGAATGGCATAACTGTCACTTGCATCAATCACCAATGAGGGGATTTTTGTGCCTATTCTTCTCATATGGGGGTTGGATTTCAAGCTGCATCCCCTTTAGGAGTTTGCGAGAGTGATTGACCAGCTGACTCGAAATGAGTACTGAGACGTGTAAGACAATGACAATAAACAAACAAGCTAGCCAGGAATCAAACCTAGAGTCTTCTGATCCATAGTCAGACGCGTTGTCCATTGCGCCACTAGCACATACTTGACAAGACGTAACCATCATTGTGCGAAGCCGCGGATAAAGTTGCATCATAGAAAGTTAGGTGGAGAATGTTGTTAAATACTGGGAAAAGCTAAAACATATGCCCCGTGTGAGGGTTGAACTCACGACCTTCAGATTATGAGACTGACGCGCTGCCTACTGCGCCAACGAGGCCATGAAAGCTTGCTTTGGGACAGGGAGTGAGTTTGTGCACAGACCTTTCTCATATCCTCCACAAGAGGGGCTGATGAGATCTGTTCCTCCAACATCCTAATGGATATACCTCCCGAGCAAGGGATTGCTTGTTCCAGTCCCATCTGCTGTGCAATCCAGTAGGTTGCTTGTCTGGAACCAGCCCATAACCCAGTAGTCAGTGACCTGAAACAAAGTCCTACAATACATTGTTTTTTTCAAACAAGGCCGCTGATATGGGTTTAGGCCTCATTTTCTGAGCATAGTTTAGCAACTCTTCTTTGACATTCACCTTCCTATATACGTGCACTGATAGATCAATATCTGTGCATCAGTACTCTAACATATTCTTTCTCTGAGGTCGAAAAAAAAAGGAGGAAAATAAAGATTTTTTTATAAAGTTATTTTTTGTCAGCTGCTTTGCAGTATTGTCTTGAATTATATCCCTTCAATGTTATTCTGAGACATTTACACAAGTTCAAAACCTTTTCCAAACATAAAGTTTAGCGTCCATTTGTAAGTCTGAGTTGTCTGAGTAACAAGACTCCTGTAGATTCAGAGAGAATCTTACAGTTTGTTTTGTAACAATTTTGTTCCGAATTCAGCATCAGAACTGTATCACTCTAGCTGGAGTTGAAGAGGGAGGTCCATTTTGACAAATTGTCTTTGTGTTCCCCCATGTTGGTACCTCTGGAATCCCACAGGGATAGAGAATGGGCAAGCATGTGGTCATTTTTTTTTTCTGTCCCGCAGAAGGTTGGGCGTCAGGACTGGTATCCCCAAGGAAATGTGTTTTGGAGAGTGGATTTGTTACTCTTGAGGATTGGTTCAGCATAGCAAAACTATATATTTTAATCCACAGATGCTCAAAGCTAAAATATGCATGGAGTTTGTTCCGAAATGTCCAAAATTAATGTTGTTGCTTATGGCATAACAAAGCCAAACCCTAAGTAATTGATTTTGCCTTCCAATTCCCTCTTCTCATGAGGAAAGCAGAGTGGCGCAGCGGAAGCGTGCTGGGCCCATAACCCAGAGGTCGGTGGACCGAAACCACCCTCTGCTATTTACTGTCAATGCCAGAATTAAGCCTGCTCAAAAATGAGCTGTGACATTTACAGCAGCTGTTGTATTTTTCTCATTAAATATGTGTCCACTGCAATGTCCTACCATCCCCAATGCTACGCCTAGTTTGCTTTTCAAACTACTTGTAATGTAAGAGGAGAAAAGGCAATGTTTTAAAGAGATCAGTTCTGGAATGCGTTCTAATGCTGCTTGGAAAGAAATCCCTCTTCAGTAACTCCCAGTCTTTTAGAAATTTTCCCAAACTTTCAAAAATGTACTGTTCAGAACGGCAGGCAGATGCCAGAATTTATTGGTTCAAGTAACCTTTGGGGTGGATGTAAGTAGAGTGGTGCTGTCATTTTCAAGCTAATACCATCTGCTTAAATCTAATGTAAACAAACATCTTACACTGAACCAGTCCAAAAAAAACAACAGTAACGACAACTTATCGTTATGGGGTTCCAATCTGCATGTGAATTGAGCTGTGCAGAAAGACCTTCCCAAACAGTTTAAAAGCGTGGAACTTATCCCTTTACTAGTTTTAAACTTTGAAGCCCCTTCAAGAGCAGGTAAAGATTTTCAAACAGCAAAACTATAATGCAGTAGATCATTTTAGATTTTTTGGATTTAGCAAGTCCTGCATGGCATAACTGTCACTTGCATCAATCACCAATGAGGGGATTTTTGTGCCTATTCTTTTCATATGGGGGTTGGATTTCAAGCTGCATCCGCTTTAGGAGTTTGCGAGAGTGATTGACCAGCTGACTCGGAATGAGTACGGAGACGTGTAAGACAATGACAATAAATAAAAGAGCTAGCCAGGAGTCGAACCTAGAGTCTTCTGATACGTAGTCAGACGCGTTGTCCATTGCGCCACTAGCCCATACTTGACAAGACGTAACCATCATTGTGCGAAGTCGCGGATAAAGTTGCATCATAGAAAGTTAGGTGGAGAATGTTGTTAAATACTGGGAAAAGCTAAAACATATGCCCCGTGTGAGGGTTGAACTCACGACCTTCAGATTATGAGACTGACGCGCTGCCTACTGCGCCAACGAGGCCATGAAAGCTTGCTTTGGGACAGGGACTGAGTTTGTGCACAGACCTTTCTCATATCCTCCACAAGAGGGGCTGATGAGATCTGTTCCTCCAACATCCTAATGGATATACCTCCCGAGCAAGGGATTGTTTGTTCCAGTCCTATCTGCTGTGCAATCCAGTAGGTTGCTTGTCTGGAACCAGCCCATAACCCAGTAGTCAGTGACCTGAAACAAAGTCCTACAATACATTGTTTTTTTCAAACAAGGCTGCTGATATGGGTTTAGGCCTCACTTTCTGAGCATAGTTTAGCAACTCTTCTTTGACATTCACCTTCCTATATACGTGCACTGATAGATCCATATCTGTGCATCAGTACTCTAACATATTCTTTCTCCGAGGTCGAATAAAAAAGGAGGAAAATAAAGATTTTTTTATAAAGTTATTTTTTGTCAGCTGCTTTGCAGTATTGTCTTGAATTATATCCCTTCAATGTTATTCTGAGACATTTACACAAGTTCAAAACCTTTTCCAAACATAAAGTTTAGCGTCCATTTGTAAGTCTGAGTTGTCTGAGTAACAAGACTCCTGTAGATTCAGAGAGAATCTTACAGTTTGTTTTGTAACAATTTTGTTCCGAATTCAGCATCAGAACTGTATCACTCTAGCTGGAGTTGAAGAGGGAGGTCCATTTTGACAAATTGTCTTTGTGTTCCCCCATGTTGGTACCTCTGGAATCCCACAGGGATAGAGAATGGGCAAGCATGTGGTCATTTTTTTGTTTCTGTCCCGCAGAAGGTTGGGCGTCAGGACTGGTATCCCCAAGGAAATGTGTTTTGGAGAGTGGATTTGTTACTCTTGAGGATTGGTTCAGCATAGCAAAACTATATATTTTAATCCACAGATGCTCAAAGCTAAAATATGCATGGAGTTTGTTCCGAAATGTCCAAAATTAATGTTGTTGCTTATGGCATAACAAAGCCAAACCCTAAATAATTGATTTTGCCTTCCAATTCCCTCTTCTCATGAGGAAAGCAGAGTGGCGCAGCGGAAGCGTGCTGGGCCCATAACCCAGAGGTCGGTGGACCGAAACCACCCTCTGCTATTTACTGTCAATGCCAGATATAAGCCTGCTCAAAAATGAGCAGGTACATTTACAGCAGCTGTTGTATTTTTCTCATTAAATATGTGTCCACTGCAATGTCCTACCATCCCCAATGCTACACCTAATTAACTTTTCAAACTACTTGTAATGTAAGAGGAGAAAAGGCAATGTTTTAAAGACATCGGTTCTGGAATGCGTTCTAATGCTGCTTTGAAAGAAATCCCTCTTCAGTAACTCCCGGTCTTTTAGAAATTTTCCCAAACTTTCAAAAATGTACTGTTCAGAACGATACCAGCAGCCAGATGCCAGAATTTGTTGGTTCAAGTAACCTTTGGGATGGATGCAAGTAGAGTGGTGCTGTCATTTTCAAGCTAATACCATCTGCTTAAATCTAATGTAAACAAACATCTTACACTGAACCAGTCCAAAAAAACAACAGTAACGACAACTTATCGTTATGGGGTTCCAATCTGCATGTGAATTGAGCTGTGCAGAAAGGACCTTCCCAAACAGTTTAAAAGCGTGGAACTTATCCCTTTACTAGTTTTAAACTTTGAAGCCCCTTCAAGAGCAGGTAAAGATTTTCAAACAGCAAAACTATAATGCAGTAGATCATTTTAGATTTTTTGGAGTTAGCAAGTCCTGAATGGCATATCTGTCACTTGCATCAATCACCAATGAGGGGATTTTTGTGCCTATTCTTCTCATATGGGGGTTGGATTTGAAGCTGCATCCGCTTTAGGAGTTTGCGAGAGTGATTGACCAGCTGACTCGGAATGAGTACGGAGACGTGTAAGACAATGACAATAAAAAAACAGGCTAGCCAGGAGTCGAACCTAGAGTCTTCTGATACGTAGTCAGACGCATTATCTATTGGGCCACTAGCCCATACTTGACACGACGTAACCATCATTGTGCGAAGTCGCGGATAAAGTTGCATCATAGAAAGTTAGGTGGAGAATGTTGTTAAATACTGGGAAAAGCTAAAACATATGCCCCGTGTGAGGGTTGAACTCACGACCTTCAGATTATGAGACTGACGCGCTGCCTACTGCGCCAACGAGGCCATGAAAGCTTGCTTTGGGACAGGGACTGAGTTTGTGCACAGACCTTTCTCATATCCTCCACAAGAGGGGCTGATGAGATCTGTTCCTCCAACATCCTAATGGATATACCTCCCGAGCAAGGGATTGTTTGTTCCAGTCCTATCTGCTGTGCAATCCAGTAGGTTGCTTGTCTGGAACCAGCCCATAACCCAGTAGTCAGTGACCTGAAACAAAGTCCTACAATACATTGTTTTTTTCAAACAAGGCTGCTGATATGGGTTTAGGCCTCACTTTCTGAGCATAGTTTAGCAACTCTTCTTTGACATTCACCTTCCTATATACGTGCACTGATAGATCCATATCTGTGCATCAGTACTCTAACATATTCTTTCTCCGAGGTCGAATAAAAAAGGAGGAAAATAAAGATTTTTTTATAAAGTTATTTTTTGTCAGCTGCTTTGCAGTATTGTCTTGAATTATATCCCTTCAATGTTATTCTGAGACATTTACACAAGTTCAAAACCTTTTCCAAACATAAAGTTTAGCGTCCATTTGTAAGTCTGAGTTGTCTGAGTAACAAGACTCCTGTAGATTCAGAGAGAATCTTACAGTTTGTTTTGTAACAATTTTGTTCCGAATTCAGCATCAGAACTGTATCACTCTAGCTGGAGTTGAAGAGGGAGGTCCATTTTGACAAATTGTCTTTGTGTTCCCCCATGTTGGTACCTCTGGAATCCCACAGGGATAGAGAATGGGCAAGCATGTGGTCATTTTTTTGTTTCTGTCCCGCAGAAGGTTGGGCGTCAGGACTGGTATCCCCAAGGAAATGTGTTTTGGAGAGTGGATTTGTTACTCTTGAGGATTGGTTCAGCATAGCAAAACTATATATTTTAATCCACAGATGCTCAAAGCTAAAATATGCATGGAGTTTGTTCCGAAATGTCCAAAATTAATGTTGTTGCTTATGGCATAACAAAGCCAAACCCTAAATAATTGATTTTGCCTTCCAATTCCCTCTTCTCATGAGGAAAGCAGAGTGGCGCAGCGGAAGCGTGCTGGGCCCATAACCCAGAGGTCGGTGGACCGAAACCACCCTCTGCTATTTACTGTCAATGCCAGATATAAGCCTGCTCAAAAATGAGCAGGTACATTTACAGCAGCTGTTGTATTTTTCTCATTAAATATGTGTCCACTGCAATGTCCTACCATCCCCAATGCTACACCTAATTAACTTTTCAAACTACTTGTAATGTAAGAGGAGAAAAGGCAATGTTTTAAAGACATCGGTTCTGGAATGCGTTCTAATGCTGCTTTGAAAGAAATCCCTCTTCAGTAACTCCCGGTCTTTTAGAAATTTTCCCAAACTTTCAAAAATGTACTGTTCAGAACGATACCAGCAGCCAGATGCCAGAATTTGTTGGTTCAAGTAACCTTTGGGATGGATGCAAGTAGAGTGGTGCTGTCATTTTCAAGCTAATACCATCTGCTTAAATCTAATGTAAACAAACATCTTACACTGAACCAGTCCAAAAAAACAACAGTAACGACAACTTATCGTTATGGGGTTCCAATCTGCATGTGAATTGAGCTGTGCAGAAAGGACCTTCCCAAACAGTTTAAAAGCGTGGAACTTATCCCTTTACTAGTTTTAAACTTTGAAGCCCCTTCAAGAGCAGGTAAAGATTTTCAAACAGCAAAACTATAATGCAGTAGATCATTTTAGATTTTTTGGAGTTAGCAAGTCCTGAATGGCATAACTGTCACTTGCATCAATCACCAATGAGGGGATTTTTGTGCCTATTCTTCTCATATGGGGGTTGGATTTCAAGCTGCATCCGCTTTAGGAGTTTGCGAGAGTGATTGACCAGCTGACTCGGAATGAGTACGGAGACGTGTAAGACAATGACAATAAAAAAACAGGCTAGCCAGGAGTCGAACCTAGAGTCTTCTGATCCGTAGTCAGACGCATTATCTATTGGGCCACTAGCCCATACTTGACACGACGTAACCATCATTGTGCGAAGTCGCGGATAAAGTTGCATCATAGAAAGTTAGGTGGAGAATGTTGTTAAATACTGGGAAAAGCTAAAACATATGCCCCGTGTGAGGGTTGAACTCACGACCTTCAGATTATGAGACTGACGCGCTGCCTACTGCGCCAACGAGGCCATGAAAGCTTGCTTTGGGACAGGGACTGAGTTTGTGCACAGACCTTTCTCATATCCTCCACAAGAGGGGCTGATGAGATCTGTTCCTCCAACATCCTAATGGATATACCTCCCGAGCAAGGGATTGTTTGTTCCAGTCCCATCTGCTGTGCAATCCAGTAGGTTGCTTGTCTGGAACCAGCCCATAACCCAGTAGTCAGTGACCTGAAACAAAGTCCTACAATACATTGTTTTTTTCAAACAAGGCTGCTGATATGGGTTTAGGCCTCACTTTCTGAGCATAGTTTAGCAACTCTTCTTTGACATTCACCTTCCTATATACGTGCACTGATAGATCCATATCTGTGCATCAGTACTCTAACATATTCTTTCTCCGAGGTCGAATAAAAAAGGAGGAAAATAAAGATTTTTTTATAAAGTTATTTTTTGTCAGCTGCTTTGCAGTATTGTCTTGAATTATATCCCTTCAATGTTATTCTGAGACATTTACACAAGTTCAAAACCTTTTCCAAACATAAAGTTTAGCGTCCATTTGTAAGTCTGAGTTGTCTGAGTAACAAGACTCCTGTAGATTCAGAGAGAATCTTACAGTTTGTTTTGTAACAATTTTGTTCCGAATTCAGCATCAGAACTGTATCACTCTAGCTGGAGTTGAAGAGGGAGGTCCATTTTGACAAATTGTCTTTGTGTTCCCCCATGTTGGTACCTCTGGAATCCCACAGGGATAGAGAATGGGCAAGCATGTGGTCATTTTTTTGTTTCTGTCCCGCAGAAGGTTGGGCGTCAGGACTGGTATCCCCAAGGAAATGTGTTTTGGAGAGTGGATTTGTTACTCTTGAGGATTGGTTCAGCATAGCAAAACTATATATTTTAATCCACAGATGCTCAAAGCTAAAATATGCATGGAGTTTGTTCCGAAATGTCCAAAATTAATGTTGTTGCTTATGGCATAACAAAGCCAAACCCTAAATAATTGATTTTGCCTTCCATTTCCCTCTTCTCATCAGGAAAGCAGAGTGGCGCAGCGGAAGCGTGCTGGGCCCATAACCCAGAGGTCGGTGGACCGAAACCACCCTCTGCTATTTACTGTCAATGCCAGATATAAGCCTGCTCAAAAATGAGCAGGTACATTTACAGCAGCTGTTGTATTTTTCTCATTAAATATGTGTCCACTGCAATGTCCTACCATCCCCAATGCTACACCTAATTAACTTTTCAAACTACTTGTAATGTAAGAGGAGAAAAGGCAATGTTTTAAAGACATCGGTTCTGGAATGCGTTCTAATGCTGCTTTGAAAGAAATCCCTCTTCAGTAACTCCCGGTCTTTTAGAAATTTTCCCAAACTTTCAAAAATGTACTGTTCAGAACGATACCAGCAGCCAGATGCCAGAATTTGTTGGTTCAAGTAACCTTTGGGATGGATGCAAGTAGAGTGGTGCTGTCATTTTCAAGCTAATACCATCTGCTTAAATCTAATGTAAACAAACATCTTACACTGAACCAGTCCAAAAAAACAACAGTAACGACAACTTATCGTTATGGGGTTCCAATCTGCATGTGAATTGAGCTGTGCAGAAAGGACCTTCCCAAACAGTTTAAAAGCGTGGAACTTATCCCTTTACTAGTTTTAAACTTTGAAGCCCCTTCAAGAGCAGGTAAAGATTTTCAAACAGCAAAACTATAATGCAGTAGATCATTTTAGATTTTTTGGAGTTAGCAAGTCCTGAATGGCATAACTGTCACTTGCATCAATCACCAATGAGGGGATTTTTGTGCCTATTCTTCTCATATGGGGGTTGGATTTCAAGCTGCATCCGCTTTAGGAGTTTGCGAGAGTGATTGACCAGCTGACTCGGAATGAGTACGGAGACGTGTAAGACAATGACAATAAAAAAACAGGCTAGCCAGGAGTCGAACCTAGAGTCTTCTGATCCGTAGTCGGACGCATTATCTATTGGGCCACTAGCCCATACTTGACACGACGTAACCATCATTGTGCGAAGTCGCGGATAAAGTTGCATCATAGAAAGTTAGGTGGAGAATGTTGTTAAATACTGGGAAAAGCTAAAACATATGCCCCGTGTGAGGGTTGAACTCACGACCTTCAGATTATGAGACTGACGCGCTGCCTACTGCGCCAACGAGGCCATGAAAGCTTGCTTTGGGACAGGGACTGAGTTTGTGCACAGACCTTTCTCATATCCTCCACAAGAGGGGCTGATGAGATCTGTTCCTCCAACATCCTAATGGATATACCTCCCGAGCAAGGGATTGCTTGTTCCAGTCCCATCTGCTGTACAATCCAGCAGGTTGCTTGTCTGGAACCAGCCCATAACCCAGTAGTCAGTGACCTGAAACAAAGTCCTACAATACATTGTTTTTTTCAAACAAGGCCGCTGATATGGGTTTAGGCCTCATTTTCTGAGCATAGTTTAGCAACTCTTCTTTGACATACGTGCACTGATAGATCAATATCTGTGCATCAGTACTCTAACATATTCTTTCTCTGAGGTCGAATAAAAAAGGAGGAAAATAAAGATTTTTTTTATAAAGTTATTTTTTGTCAGCTGCTTTGCAGTATTGTCTTGAATTATATCCCTTCAATGTTATTCTGAGACATTTTCACAAGTTCAAAACCTTTTCCAAACATAAAGTTTAGCGTCCATTTGTAAGCGTAAGTTGTCTGAGTAACAAGACTCCTGTATATTCAGAGAGAATCTTACAGTTTGTTTTGTAACAATTTTGTTCCGAATTCAGCATCAGAACTGTATCACTCTAGCTGGAGTTGAAGAGGGAGGTCCATTTTGACAAATTGTCTTTGTGTTCCCCCATGTTGGTACCTCTGGAATCCCAAAGGGATAGAGAATGGGCAAGCATGTTGTCGTTTTCCTTTCTTTCCCGCAGAAGGTTGGGTGTCAGGACTGGTATCCCCAAGGAAATGTGTTTTGGAGAGTGGATTTGTTACTCTTGAGGATTGGTTCAGCATAGCAAAACTATATATTTTAGTCCACAGATGCTCAAAGCTAAAATATGCATGGAGTCTGTTCCAAAATGTCCAAAATTAATGTTGTTGCTTATGACATAACAAAGCCAAACCCTAAGTAATTGATATTGCCTTCCAATTCCTTCTTTTCATGAGGAAAGCAGAGTGGCGCAGCGGAAGCGTGCTGGGCCCATAACCCAGAGGTTGGTGGACCGAAACCACCCTCTGCTATTTACTGTCAATCTGTTATGAACAATAAACATTTAAGCCAGCTCAAAAATGAGCAGTGACATTTACAGCAGCTGTTGTATTTTTCTCATTAAATATGTGTCCACTGCAATGTCCTACCATCCCCAATGCTACGCCTAATTAACTTTTCAAACTACTTGTAATGTAAGAGGAGAAAAGGCAATGTTTTAAAGAGATCGGTTCTGGGATGCGTTCTAATGCTGCTTTGAAAGAAATCCCTCTTCAGTAACTCCCAGTCTTTTAGAAATGTTCCCAAACTTTCAAAAGTGTGCTGTTCAGAACGATACCAGCAGCCAGATGCCAGAATTTGTTGGTTCAAGTAACCTTTGGGATGGATGCAAGTAGAGTGGTGCTGTCATTTTCAAGCTAATACCATCTGCTTAAATCTAATGTAAACAAACATCTTACACTGAACCAGTCCAAAAAAACAACAGTAACGACAACTTATCGTTATGGGGTTCCAATCTGCATGTGAATTGAGCTGTGCAGAAAGGACCTTCCCAAACAGTTTAAAAGCGTGGAACTTATCCCTTTACTAGTTTTAAACTTTGAAGCCCCTTCAAGAGCAGGTAAAGATTTTCAAACAGCAAAACTATAATGCAGTAGATCATTTTAGATTTTTTGGAGTTAGCAAGTCCTGAATGGCATAACTGTCACTTGCATCAATCACCAATGAGGGGATTTTTGTGCCTATTCTTCTCATATGGGGGTTGGATTTCAAGCTGCATCCGCTTTAGGAGTTTGCGAGAGTGATTGACCAGCTGACTCGGAATGAGTACGGAGACGTGTAAGACAATGACAATAAACAAACGAGCTAGCCAGGAGTCGAAACTAGAGTCTTCTGATCCGTAGTCAGCCGCTTTATCCATTGCAGCACTAGCCCATGTTTGACAAGATGTAACCATCATTATGCAAAACCGCGGATAAAGTTGCATCATAGAAAGTTAGGTGGAGAATGTTGTTAAATACTGGGAAAAGTTAAAACATATGCCCCATGTGAGAGTTGAACTCATGACCTTCAGATTATGAGACTGACGCGCTGCCTACTGCGCCAAAGCTGGGGAACAATAGTCTGCGTAGGGGGGGGAAGAAAGGGAAGAAGGGGGAAGAAGGAGAGGGGGAAGAAGGGGAGAAGAGAAAGAGAAACTCCAGGGTCGCGGGTTCGATCCCAGCAGGTGCAAAGCCATGTTTGAGTGAAAAATTTTCCCAAAGTTCATGAAAGTAATTTTTGTTGTCTTAATAAAACATTTACAAATGCTATTTTGTGGAAATTGTCTCGTATTTTATATTACAACATACCACATTGTATCTGCTAAAACAAAGCTATCCCATTAAAGCTTTATAGGGTGAAATATTAAACATTTTTCTGTTTCAGTGATATATAAAATAAAAATTTCCTGTCATACTGTACAGTACCTATATACAGTATATTTTAATAGTATAAATCATATCCAGTACTCATTTTTATTTTTCACAGAACATTTGCAGGGAAGATCAGGGCTGGCACAGGAGGGTTATACCAGAGCTTCAAATCTGGTCGCAGTTTTCCAGAGCGAAAGAGGGTATTAGAAATCCATCTTTGATCTTGCACAGGTATGGTTTTCCTCATCTCACTTGGCAACCAGAAATTAGCTGCATCCCCAGCTGCTCCTGACTGTAGCAGGGACATTCCAGACTCCCCCTGAAAACAACACAAGAGATTTGGAAATCTGCATAAATATATCTTAATAATTGGACCTATGATTCCATTACTTTCATGAAGAAAAACTCTTGTATTTACAGATGAAACTGTCTTGCAGGTGTGTGCTGGGATCCCGGAGGATGAAGCGATGCTAGGGCTCCTCACAGCAGATAAAGAAGATGGAGAGGGACTAGGGCTTATTTCAGAGGATGGAGACAGGATAGGCGTCCTCACGGAGGATGGAGAAGGGCTAGAGGTCCTCACAGAAGACGGAGTCGGGGTAGAGGTCCTCACAGAGGACTGAGACGGGGTAGAGGTCCTCACAGAGGACTGAGACGGGGTAGAGGTCCTCACAGAAGACGGAGACGGGTTAGAGGTCCTCACAGAGGACTGAGACGGGGTAGGTTTTTTCCGGGCCACCAAGTTGGGCTTCAGTGAATCCGACAGAGACCCACCAAAACGGGATTTAGTGAACTGAAATAATAAATGTAAACTAATGTAAAATAAATCTAATATGAATCGCAGCATCTAAATACACACAAAAACATGTTGCTTGAAAGCTGTTATTATGGCTTGTTGCACAAGGCAAATGTAATCCTATGAAGTATTTAGCAGAGGAACAAAAATATTTACCATGGACAAAGACAGAGGGACCCTCAAGAAAGACCGTGCGGCTGGAGCTGTATCAGTAGAAGTAGATGGTGCAGCCATAGAGTGCTGGATCACAGGAGGAGGATGCTGCAGAGCAGGCTAAAAAAAGATATATATTCTAGGTAAAAAAAGATCATTCACCAGAATTGTAAAAGACAAGACATAGCTGTTATTTTAAATCAGTTTACCTTAGCAGAGTGAAAGCTGCAATTACACGACACAGACCCTCCAAAAAGGGTGGTCTGACCTTGGGCTTGCATGGGGCATTTTTCTATCTGAAACATTACAGCATCATCCTATTAATGACAATTACTCATGTGTCTTTTTTTTATTGATTTATTTATTTATTTTATACAGTGGCTTCACTTCACCTTCTGATAAAGATCATGCCATTTCTTCTGCCTTGGGGCTGGTCTATTTCCAGCATCTGAAGGCCAAACCCTACTGCTGGCAAATGCCCTGAGCCTTGCCATCCACTCCCCATCTCCCATCCCTTTATGGCTCTTTGGCTTGGTGCTCATCTGAAGACAATATAAAAAAAGAGAAGAATCAAACATAATACAATATTAATGCACTTTATACAGCTAACAATTGGTATGAGATGAAAGGATTTAAACATTTTTACTGACATTTTAAATTAAAAAGTTACTATATTGTAAACCTTAACCTTTTAAAACTGTGTCAGTTTGCTAACAGAACATGACATCATAATACCATTAATTTACTTAATCTATGGTATATTATATTTAGCTAATGTGTAATAAAGAGGGAAAATGTGACATCATATTAATCTATGGTATATTATATTTAGCTAATGTGTAATAAAAAGGGAAAATGTGACATCATAATACCATTAATTTATTTAATCCTCAGTATATTATATTTAGCTCATGTGTAATAAAGAGGGAAATGTGACATCATAATACCATTAATTTATTCTTTCTACAGTATATTATCTTTAGCTAATGTGTAATAAAGAGGGAAAATGTGACATCATAATACCATTAATTTACTTAATCTGTGTTATGTTATTCGTAGCTAATGTGAAATAAAGAGGGAATAACGTTGTTTGAATGGAAGGAAACAATAAACTATATAAATGTATACTTACTGTAAGGTTCTTTTTTTCTTGATGAAAAAAGTTGGCCACCGAGAGCTAAATTTTCTAAGATCGGCAATCTTTTTTCTCTCTCTTTTTTAATTTTCTAAGAAGATCAGAAAGTTGTTCTTTTTTCTCTCTCTCTATTTTTTTTTCTACAAGTTATGCTTCACGTTGATTGGCCGACTTCCATTGTGAGCTCAGACATTGATTGGCTCGTAAATCGTGACGGTGATTGGCCGAGGTCCATTGTGAGCTCGGATGTTGATAGGCTCAAGCATAGTGACGGTGATTGGCCTGTATCCATTGTAAGCTCGGACGTTGATTGGTTCCGTATATCGTGGCGGTGATTGGCGGAGTTCCATTGTGAGCTCGACCGCCGATAGGCTCGGTCCATTGTGAGCTGGTGCGCCATTGGTCAATCGTCCAATGTGAGAATGGAGAGGGGCGAAGCTGGTTGGATGAGAAATGCAGACTAACGCGAGCGAGGTAGCGCCAACGAGGCCATGAAAGCTTGCTTTGGGACTGAGTTTGTCGTTACGTCTTGTCAAGTATGCTAGCAAGGAGTCAAACCTATAGTCTTCTGATCCGTAGTCAGACGCGTTGTCCATTGAGCCACTAGCCCATACTTGACAAGACGTAACCATCATTGTTCGAAAGCTCGAATAAAGTCGCATCATAGAAAGTTAGGTGGACATTGTGGTTAAATACTGGGAGTGTAAAAGCTTAAACAAATGCCGCATGTGAATGGCGTCCCTGGGTGGGCCTATAGAATCACAACATTTATATGGCGTCCCTGATTGCTGGGCCCATTAATTGTAACATTTATTTAGTGTCCCATGCTGCTGGGCTCATTGGATGTAACATTTAATTGATGTCCCAGTTTGGTGGTCATCGAATATAACATTCTGCACATATATGAGAATAAACTTAGAGCCATTATTGAAAACTGTGTGAAAGCATTAACATCAGCTCTCACCACTCAATAATGAAATCTTAAAGTCACAACCTAAGAATCCAATACCAGATGTCTTAGCTTATATGAGAAGAAAATATATCCTTTGCCATTCTTGGAGCATCAAAATATAGAACATTTAACTAAATCTAATAACTCCAAAATATCTCTTTAGCTAGTGATAACCAACTTTACTTCAAAGCAAAACTCAGATGATTAAAATCAATCTGATCACTTTGGTCCAACTAAAACCAAAAGATTTAACACCAAAGTTAATCTTATTGTTCGACCAAAATTTATGAACATTTATACCTAGATGCTGCCATTTGTGGTTTCTATAACCACACCCCAAAAATGAAAACTCCCAAGTTATGCTATTTCAAAGTCATTTCCAGTCCAAAATAGGTTAGATGCCTCGCAATTTAACCTAAATCCCTTAGCCTATTAGTCTGATAAGACTCCTAAACACTCATTTTATATTGTGTAGAACAATATTTGTTGCCAGATTTAACTTAAGTTAATCTGTGGTCCCTACCCGACCGAAAGGGGGTGAATTCAAACTAAACTGCATAAAATCCCTTAAATAAAGGTGAATCATAAGCTAAATTGCTAGTAACTCCTTAACGGTTAAGCTTTGCGACAAACTGCTTATAAATACTCAGAGACAGGTAAAGCATGTGCTAAAATAGCTAGTAAATCCTAAACAAGGTGTAGCATTTTTAGCACTGAAAGAAAGTGTTTCTTTGATATCACAGAAAAGGGTGAAGCATAAGCTAAAGAGCTAGTAAATCCTAAATAAGGTGTAGCATTTCTAACACTGGAAGAAAAGTGTTTCTTTGATATCGCAGGTTTAAAGATAACCCGTGACCCGTTTCTACACACATAAAATTAAGTCCTTACAATATGTATATGTAAATATACAAGTATAGTGGGTACTGACTGGATTGTGTTCTTTTGAAATTTCTTCATAACTTGTGTTTTTTGTGCCATCAGCTGAAAATGAATCCAAGCATCATCAATTCTGGGAACACGATTGACTCCATAGGCATAGAGAAACAGAAACAAATTGTTGTTAAGCTTATCCACTTATTTCCAGAAAAGCAGGATAACCTAAACAATTTTAACCTCAGTCTATGTGAAGAAAAGATTCAATAATTAACTTAATAAAAAACCCTCATGAAAACTTTCTGATAACAGATGTACTCTGTGAGCTCAGGCTACTTTATCAGCTTACATCCCAAATAAAAGCTAAACAGTACTCTGAGTTAGAAGCCAGGTATCAGATGATCGTCCACAGAGTAAGTGCTGCAAACATTTTATTGTTAGGAGCTGACAAGATCAAAGACTCATGTGGCCAGACTGACAATGCCTCAGAACAAATGGTGACCCCCCTCTTTGAGGAGCTATGCAATAAACAAAGCAAGCAGACTTTGAATCAGCAGGAGTTCACCCCAGTCGAAAGGAGAACAGTTGCTGAAGCAGATACAAAGTCTCTAAACTCTGAGTTAACACTAAATAGATCTGAAGATGTTCAAAGTCAAAGTAGTGTCGCAGACAGAGAGAAACAAGTAGATCACTTGGTAAACACAAGCGGTTTAAAATTTTGCAAAGGACAGCTATGCAAGCCATTCTCTGTCTCACACTCCGTTGACCAAGCATCAAGTGCCGAAGTTCACAGCTTGAAAAACTCAAAGGAGGATCAGTCTCCCTTGTGTCATCAAAGGTTAGCTCAAACCCCCCCCCACCACTTAATGAGCAGAACCAACTTCCTGATGGGCCAGGTCCACCGAGTGACCATAGAATTCCAACAAATTGAATCCTTGGCCAAAGACTTGGCCATTTTTGACCCAAAAAGTCAACACTCCAACATAGCTAATTATCTGCAAGAAGTTGAGCACTGTCTAAAAGACTTGCCAATTCCTTCTTCTCGTGAGAAATTGAAGCTGATTTGGAAAACAACAGCTAGAAGCGTCCATGTTTTCATAAAATCTCTTCATCCAAAAATCAGAGAAAGTTATTCAGCTCTTTGTCAAACCTTAAGAGAAGAATATTCTGGTTACAGAGATAAGGCGTTAGCAACGCTTGAGGCATCTTTAGTTCTCCAAGGAGAACATGAAACAGCCAGGGAATATTAGTTTTGCTTGAGACAGGTTTATTTTGAGGGCTGCAGTTCTCCAGATATTGACGAAGAAGATCACGCATTTAAAGCATTGTTCATTCAAAATCTACATGAAAGGGTACGATATGATGTAGCAATTCATTGCAGGATAGAGAACCTTTCTATGCAGGAAACTCGCAGATATGCTCAGCTTGTTTGGGAAATACATCTCAAATCAGATAGATTTCAAAGCAAGCTTAGAGTCTTTAACCTTCAAACAAAGAACAGGACCAGAAACAGACACAGATTCAGTTCCCCAGTGGTTCACCAAGATAAAGGAATTAATGACTTGCGAGAACGAAAACCAGAACCCCCAGATAAACGTCATAAATCTTCACATCACAATGCAAAACCAATGGTTTACACTGGAAAAGGGGGACATCAACAAGCTACAGAAACAACCACAAAAGAAAACTTAGAACTGGTCTGCAAAACAGTTCTTACAGAGCTACTGGCTTCTCTGACCAATCACAAAGTACCACAATTCTAAGCTAATGGTAAAACTTATCATATCCAAGAGTATGATAGATGCTGATAATTTCTAACATACTTTAACCTGTTTTATCCTTTCTTTCTTTTGTTTTACAACTTGAGAAATGATGAAGGTCGAACAACAGCATCATGAAGGTGCTAGGAAATTTTGTTTGGAATGTATATATTTGTGTATCAGGGTCAGACTTTCCTGCCAGACCTGCTTCAACCAGACACAAAAACTCTGGAGAAAATGAAGTGTTTTAATACAAGATAGGGTCAGCTTCTGCCAGACCTTCAACAAATCCTCCAGGGAAAAACACTGGAGAAGATACGAACCCTAAATGAACTTTCTTCCTGCCAAAAGCAACCTGACTCATCACCATTCCAGATCTCATGGCTTTATGGACCTATTTGTGATCTGAAAACAAAGAACTGCATCTTTTATTTCCAGATCAAAAGGGGGAATGTTGTGCCATATGCCATGAACATACTTTTTGGACATTGGGAAACAGTGTCCATATTTCATCTTGATAGGATGACCAGAGGAGAACATGCAGCTTTGGTGGATAACAGCTGGGGGACTTCAGCAGCCCCCCTTTTTCAGCCAAAGCAGTCACATGGAAACCAGCAGAGGTGTGAAAATCTACCCCCCTCCCTGTGAGGACAGAGAAAACCACAGAGCACACAGGATTCTGTCTTTTTTTTTGCTCTCTTCTGATCCAGCCTCTCTTCTGCTCCTGCACTCAAAGCTGGGGCCCACTGTGGCCCAGAGTGGAGATGCGGGCCCCAGGGGAACCAGATCCCAAGAACCATCAAGGATAAGTCAGAACCCTTCAGAACCTAACTGCTGCAAACAGAACTTTTGTAACACATTTCTCTTGAGTTTCAGAACTTACAGAGCCAAACTGGATGAGGACCATGCCCTGGGTGTGAGACTGAGGGGACCCCTGCTGTGAGACTCAGACAAAGAATCCCTGACAGCAGAGCTGCAAAACTGGATGAAACTCAAGCTTTCCAAATTGACATGGAAAAAGGTTTGCAGGTCTGGCATGATTAGGGACAGAACAAGCAATATGTCTTTTTATGATGCTGATCATATCATGTGTTTACTGCTGAGTAAAGACAATGCTATTTGATGCTAAAGAATGGACTGCATGCTACGCTATGCTACAGGAATATGTGTTGAGCTATTGCTAAAGCTTAGACAAGCTTTATTCACTAAGGGTTTCAACACTGATATAACGTTAGTGTTCATATGTTCCTCAAATGCTCATTACATTTCCATTACCAATTATGACCAAGAGTCATTTAGTGGAATCCTGATGTCTATTCACTGCTAGCTATTTCAAGGAGGGTAAAGAATCATTTAGCTAAAGGTTATTGGTTCTTGATTAAGCAAATCATTCAATAAAACATTGTTTGGTCAAATAATGTTTTATTCACCTTATGGATTTGCATTGTGAATTGGTCTGAAACATTCCAATTTCTTTAAAATTAGTGAAAAGCTAATTTGATCATATCCCAAATTATTCCAGATAAACTTTGGTTTCAAACACAGAATCCATCTTAAACTGTAATATGTTTTTCAACCATTTTCCTCTTCCTCTTTGTACATAGTAGTTAGTTTAGTTTAGTTGAGTTTTACTAGTCTTAGTTGAGAGTGTTAAACTGAAATATGTTTGAGCTGAATGATTTTTGTTAATAAAATCTTATATTTTGAATAGAAGTTGTGGTGAATTTATTCCATGTATGTGCATAAATAACTGTTTCACCATGATTAGTGCTCGAATCACTCTTTCATCTATTGTTCTAACACACAGTTAGTAGGACTGTGTGTCATAAACAATATATAACAGCTGAAATAATATCTAATTAAATAAGATATTTTACCACCCCTAAAGGGGAAGGCAATAAACATCTTAAAGTATCAGAAACATAAATTCCCAGCGGGCTGGGAATAGAATATACCTATAGTGTTGGGATCCAGAGGCTTGCCCTCCAGAGGGCGCCGAGGATCCCTTCCTGTTTGTATGTTTTTCTGTTGGGATCTGGGGTACTGTTGGGATCTGGAGTTTCTGCCACCTGTCTCCAGCAGAGAGCGCCATGGGTCTCCTGAGCTGGAGCCTCCTGCACACCTGAGGATCATCAGCTGATCAGGAGACCAGCTACATAAGTAGCGGCCAGACCTGTCTTCAGCGCCGCAGTGTTGACCAGTTTTGGTTAGCGGAACCTGAGCCTCAGCTTGTACTAATAATCTCTGTCTGCTCTAGAAAGCAACCTGATCCTAACCAGCCTCTGTCTTCTCTGCTCATAGGAAAACCTGATCAAAGCCTGCAGCTCAGGAGGAGCTCATGTTTGGAAACCTGCCTGCCTGCCCAGAAAAGCCAAACCTGAAGATCCTCAGTCTGTGTCTCCCGGTTAGTTCTAAGTAGAGAACTAGGAGAACAACTCAAGGTCTGAACCTCGCTAGCTTGAAGCTAAGCTCTGCCGCTGCTGAGCTCTCTGCTGAATCCACAAGCTCTGCACCCAACCGGTTCCCTCTCTCCACCGAACTGTCTGAACCTCATCAGGTACAAATCAGAATCAAGACTTTGTCACAACATCACAGCTACCTGGCTAACCAAACAACCCCTCTCTGCAGATTACTCTGTGAAGCCAGTCCCGGACCAGTACCAGAACTAGTGCATTCTTTATTCTGTGTGTGTTACCTAATAAACTGTTGAACTTTTATCTAGTCTCCTGTGGTGTTCTGCATGTGGGTTTAATCACAGAGACCCAACATGACATATAGAATCACAACAAACCCATCACTAATAGATTTGACAGGACAGATGTCTCCATGTTTCCCATCTAGCTCTCATCTGTGGAGCTTTAAAAGGAGCTGGAGCCAAGAGGAAGGAGTCTGGCTGTTGAAGACTGATGCCGTGGTATCAGTTTGGTAGTGAAATAATTAACTAATTTACAGTAAATGTAACTATCATGGGTATTAATACCGAATTGATATTGAAGATGATATGTTGTTGCAAGATTAAATGAATATATAGGGTCAATAGTTCTGGGAGATCAAAACATGATGGTCAGGAGGCTGATGTGATGATGATAAAAAGAATAAATGGAAAATGATGATAATGGTTAAAAATGGACTGAGGGCATCTCCATCCATTAAAACTTACAAAAGCTATTGAGAGAGGAATTGGTAAGATTAAGTTAGCCAAAGATTTAAATAACAGGATTGTGCTGATCTTTGCTAAAGATCAATTGCAAAGAGTCCCATTCATCTGGGCTCAACCATTAAATGAATAAAGGATCAGTGTTCATATGAGGTTAGGGATGGGTCACAGTAAATAACTGCAAATGTCCGACCGACCGACCAACAAATGATGATGGGCGATGTAATGTACGCTATGTAATCAAAAGGTACAGAAAAAGCATTTCACCAGCAGAAATATGGATAAACACAAAGGACAGGCGCAAACAGTGTTGGGATCTGGAGGCTTGTCTACCTTTCTCCACCAGAGGGCGCCTGTGAACAGAGGTTTTGTTTGAATCTCCTTTGTCTCTCTTCTGATGAGAGTCTGGTCTGACCGATCTGCATGGGCTCGGCTTCTGTGTGCACTGTGGAAGAGGAAACTTCATTAGATCTTTCAAAAGATTTTTCAGGAAGCATTGTGACTGGGAAAATACAGCTCTTGGATCTGGCTACGGATCTGGCTCGCAGCCTGTTATCTAAGCGGATAGTCAGTCTTATCAGATCCTCCAAGGTATTCGGTTCATCTAAAGTCGCCAACTCGTCTTTAATTGATTCATCTAGGGAGTGAAAATAAGCGCTCTTAAGCGCCGTTTCTCCACAACCGGAAGCTGCCGCTTTAATCTGGAAATCAATTGCAAAGTCAGCCACTGTTCTGTTTCCTTGCTTTAATTCTAACAATCCACGGGATTCAGCAGTCTTATCTGTATCTTGGTTGAAGGCTTGCTTGAACTCCTTTATGAAATCGCATAAGTACAACCATACTCACTCCAAGGCTTTACCAGACAGATGCGATAGAATAAAAGAAATCCTTCTTCCATACTGAGAAAAGCTCTGAGGAGAATGATTAAAAATTATTGAGCATTGAAACAGAAATCCCTTGAACTTACCTTTGGAGTCAGCAGGCCCCTCCTTAAAATCTTTTATGACTCTGTGGTGGCCTCAGCCCTCCTCTACGCTGTTGTCTGCTGGGCCCCTGGCAGCTCAGAGCGGGACAGAAAGAGACTGAATAAGCTGGTGAGGAAGGCCACTTCTGTCCTGGGCTGCCTCAATATCTTACTCTGATAATAACAGGCGTATTGTTATACTATTTTTGTTATTTTTATTATTATTATTATCATTGTTATTAACTGTAATGACATAGAAGATTCCTAGATGACTTGCAGAGACATCATTTTCCCTTCTCCTTTTCTCCTGTATTTATGTGAATAATTAATTGCTGTATTTTTATTTGCATTTTACAGTTAAAATGCTAACAACTAAAAAGTTAAATTAGTCAACACACCTGGAAATAAAGTAAAATTTTTGTCATTATTGTTCTTTAAAAAAAAAAAGCACATTGTTTAGATTGGAATAAAAAAAAAAAGTTATCCAGAAATTAATCCAAAAAGAAACCCTGAATCAAAAAAAATATATGTAATATATTACAACAACATATTTATTGGTCATTGTTGTCGTCAAGAGTGAGCACTTTTTTTAAGCGGGCTTAAAATAGAATGATCTGTGAATACGTAGCGATTTTAAAAGAATGCAATTGATTAAACTCAATCTGAAAAACAAAAATGAAACACAAAACTTGTGAAAATACAAAATCTACAAATGAATTGTCTTGACAAATAAAAACATTTGAAAATATAAAAACTGTAAAATAAAAGGAAATAAAATATGACTAAAAAGGATTTCATATTTTTTTTCTATGATTAGGGACTGAAAGCCAAGGTCATAGCCTACAGTTCCACTGCATTTAGTTTTTGTCCAAGCCTTATTTTTAGGCTTAGTTTACTGCATTTCTTCATATTAGTTATGTTAGATGCTAATCCGGCAAATAAAACCAGTACAGATCTTTGATATAATTTCTAAAAATTTGTAAAGATGTTCCACTATTTTCCCCGCCGTGACACTGAATTTTAGGGCTCCCCCACCTGTAAAAACCCACTTTAAGCACTGTACATATGTGTGTATATATAGATATATATATATAGATATATATATATATATTCTAAAGCAGTACTTGTTTCAATCTTTCTAGTTATTAGGTTGGAAAATATAGGTATTCAAAAAAAATGTCACCTTCCTTATTTACTTATATAATGTAATTTGTGAAAAGACTAGGTAACACTTGTGGCTCTCAGCACGGTTTATTTAGCTGGTCTGACAGCAAAAGTGGCCCTTTGGATAAGGCTGCAGACCCATAGACACTATGGCTTGGCCTTGCAGTCAAAATGGATCACTGTGGAGGCATCGTGATTTCACTAGCTCTGGGATCCTCTCTGGCAGAACGTAGAAAAATCAGTTTGTTGATGATTGATTGCCTGATTGGATTATAACACTGTCCCTTCTATAACCTAGTTTAATCTACGTACCCTTAGGAAACCAAAAAAAAGCATTGCTTTGCATTTTACAAGACATTATACCTAAGATTTTTTTTATATCTTGCTTTAATACAAAATAGCAATTAATATTAGTAAATGGGGCAGTTTCCCAGTGATTGAACTGCTGGGTTCCTGAGCAAGACTGTTGCTCTCCAACTGTTTCTCACAAACTGGCTGCTCTATGTTGGGATAGTCAGGACCTTCATTTCCCTCCCGAAATTGATAAAGTATAATAAAAGAAAACAAAAAATATCAGTACTGGGTTAACTTATCTTTTCCATTATTAATAGCCATATTTCTCCCCATATTCAGCCACAACTTATTTTAACTTATAGCACAGCTGCAGGTGTGAAACACATACAGTGGGCACTGGTTGGAAATGGACGGTTTCCTGCATGATTCCTGTGTGATTCCTGTGTGAATCACGATGTATTTCCTAAGGCCAGTTTTTTTATTTCAAAAAGAACTGCAATGTACCCGGACAACCACCAGGTGGCGCTTGGGACCTCTGCCATGCTGAGGGTGACGTTTGTGGGCCAGCAGTCAACTGAAAAGCAGGTTTATTGGGGATCTTGGTGTGATATTGTGCTATTTTATTTTGTTTTTGATTAAAATAAAGTTAATGAATTAATTTAACATAGGGACTGCATAATCTTATTTTATGAAAATGGTTGCGTAGTTATAGATACACCTCCAATCTTATCTGAGATCTGTTTATTTCTATTTATCTGCATCTCTATTATTTAATGAAAAATAAAATTAATTAAGTTGGAGCCGGGGATACGGACTGAGGCGCAACCAGAGAAAGGCGACAGAGACAGTGCTGCGGCTGGTGATGTTGAAATTAAAATCATATCCAAAGTTGATTCCTCATTAAGATAAGCCAAAGTTATTCAAAAGGGTATGTAAGAAAATATATTTTCTTTAGTTTTGTAAAATATAAGTGCCGTTGACAGCTTTGAGGATCAAAAGTCAAGCTAATCTTTAACAGTGTTCATTAAAATCCATCGAGAGTTTCTGTGCTTGGTCTGTAATAAAAAAAAAAGCAGCCACCTGTCGCTACCACACCGTTTTTTATTACATTAGATCATAGGGATTATCATTCTACTAACTCAACATCTTACTCTGATAATAACAGGCATATTGTTATACTGTTTTTGTGTGTTACTTTCTTGCCGTGCAATACGTGACACCCCTCCCAGTCTGGTCAAGAAGCAGACTGCGAGGGGTGTCACGTGTTGCGAGCTGATAGCGTAGAGGTTAGGCTCAGTGGTCTGTGGCTGAACAGATTGCGGGTTTGATCCCAAGTGTGGCCGAGTTGCCTTAAATGTTTTTTTTTTTTTTATTATCGCTTTTTTATTACATTAGACCATAGGGATTATCATTCTACAGCCTCAACATCTTACTCTGATAATAGCAGGCATATTGTTATACTGTTTTTGTGTGTTGTTATTATTTATTATTATCATTATCATTACATAGTTTCCAGTGATGGGCAGTAGCGCCGCTGCATTATTTATCAAGTAACTTTCCAGTAGTGACGTTATTGTTTTTATCAAGTAGCGACGTAGCGTCCACAAACGCTACAACATCCAGGGCAAAACTAAGTAATGAAACCAGGTTTTCTATTTTTGAAACAACAATTGGAGTTATTCGTTGGACATTCACGCATGAGCCTCCCATGTATAAAAAGAGGAGCTGAGCAGCTCCTTTAGTCAGAGACTTACAGTAGACACCCTGTCTGTAAGAAGGAGCGCTACCACAGGTCATTCGTTCCTGCTGCCACCAGACTCTATAATAATGCACTATATCAACAATAACTCCTGTAAAAACCACTGTGCAGCTACATTATAGTTTTGTATTTATTGACTGTGAACAATATGCTGTGCAATATGTTGAATGTGCAATATTTCTCCACCTGTATATAAGCCATCCGGATTGTACATATCTTTACTTCTTATTTTTTTTATTTCCTATTTTTGTTTTGTTTTTCATTGTGTGTGATACATGTACACATGCACCTTAATCCTATTTATCTTGATATACTGTATATACCTGGATATACGGTATATATATTGCTTATTCTTAATGCACCTTTTTCCTCCATGTTTGCACCTTCAGTAACTTCTATGCCAATATGTGACGAGTGAATTTTTCCGCTGTGAGATCAATAAAGCTCATCTAATCACATCTAATCCAATCTAAATAAATACATAAATATATACATGTTCAATAAATAAATAAGCATTCAATTAATTACCCCCCAATAAATGGTGAAATGATATGTTCTCATAATAAATCATTTATTTAAAAAATGCTGTTATGTTCCTTTTTTGTAAAGATGTTTTTAAAATGCTTAACTGTTTTTATTCTTTTATTTTCTTTCAAAAAATCACTAGTTTTTGAAAACACTCACAGTTTTTGAAAGGTATTATATAGAAACTAAAACGCTCGGATCTTTCTTTCTGTCATTTTGTGTGCTTGTGTGGCATCTGCAATGTTTTCGTTAAATATTCAAATAAATAAGATGGACTTTAAACTAGCAGACATGTTTGAATTTTTGCCATTTAATTTTTTTATTTAATTTTAAAAACGAAAGAAATGGAAATGGGGTTTTTTGTCATGATCTTGGCGCTGATGGTTTGGTTTTTTCCTTTGCACCTTGCTCCCTTTCTTATTGGTTCTGCGGTTCTAAGTTGTGTGTTTGCCTCCCATCAGCGCCAGGTTATTTGTGTGTTTTGGTGAGATGTTTCCTAGCTTTCTTTAGTCTGTCTGCTTCCCTGATTATGACCAGTTTTCTGTCCTGTGGATCAGCGGCGTCTGCTGCTCGCTCTCTAGAAACTCTGGGGGCGTGGCCGCCGCAACTGCGGTCAAATCTCCCTTCTGGATTCTGCTGAGTTCTCCGCGAATGAACTGAACTTTGAATCAAGTCAGTGACTTTGCTCCAAGTCGCATTCAGCTCCACATCCAGTCTCTGACCTGTATTCTCCTATCCCCGCAGAGATCCGCCCCACAGCAGACGAGCAGCCCCGCGCACCTGTTTTGATTAATAAACGCTTTGAACTTTCCCACTGCCTGTCTCGCCTTGAATTCTGGGTCCAATATTCTTAGATCATTAGAGAATAACCTGGCCAAAACATGGACCCATCGGCAGACGGGCAGTGGGGAAATGATGTGGATCAAAGTATTTCGCGGCTAGAATCAGGCATGCAGGAGATCCTTGATTATTAATCAGGCTGCTCCAGCTGCCCCGCCGGTGACAGCTGCAGCGCCCACGTCTGCTACTGATAGTCCAGCTTCTCTTGAACCGCGTCTGTCCCCTCCTGAAGCGTTTAAAGGGGATCCTGATCAATGCAGAGCCTTCCTGACTCAGTGCGAAATTCATTTTGAATTACAGCCCTCTGCGTTTCCTTCTGATCGAGCCAAGGTGGCCTATGTAATCTCTCTGTTAGCGGGAAAGGCCAAATTATGGGGAACGTCAGAGTGGTTGAATAATCCTGAACTCTGCAGCTCTTATAATAATTTTTCTTTGGAAGTAATCAGAGTTTTTTGCCCAGTTCTTCCGAGTAGGGAAGCCTCAAGGGGACTTTTGACTCTCAGACAGGGAGACCGGTCAGTGATGTACTCCATCACTGACTTCTGCTGCTCGCTCTCTTGGAACTCTGGGGGCGTGGCCGCCGCAACTGTGGTCAAATCTCCCTTCTGGATTCTGCTGAGTTCTCCGCGAATGAGATGAACTTTGAATCAAGTCAGTGACTAGCTCAAAGTCGCATTCAGCTCCACATCCAGTCTCTGACCTGTATTCTCCTATCCCTGCAGAGACGAGCAGCCCCGCGCACCTGTTGGTGTTTAATAAACGTTTTGAACTTTCCCACTGCCTGTCTCGCCTCGAATTCTGGGTCCAATATTCTGACATCATTACATTTTTACAGGTTTGCTTGAAAAGATTTATATAGTAACCCATAATATAATAGTGAAACATAAAGTCAGGAAAATGTCTCATAGAAAATGTTTTTTATTTGCATTTCAAATCAATATATTACTGATAGCAAATGACATGTATGTCTTGGCCCTGGGAATATTACATGCCAGTCGCTGCTCCATTCAAGGCTATGACCTCATCGTTGTCTTGGAAAAACTGATGTGTAGACATTTGCTTTCTTGTTCTCTGACAATAGAGTTCAAGCACCGCTATTTACAGTAGTAGCGACATTCATGCATTAAGTGGTTTGCTTAATTAATTAGTGATGTTTAGAACAGGATGACATACAAAAGAGGAACCCATTATATCCAGATTACGTTCTGGTCATACATGGTTAAATAGTACATGATTTAAAATGGGAATAAACCGGATTAGCTCACTGACTTGCGCGTTGATCACATAACTATGTTCTTCTCTCCAAAACACACAGCTGCACCGCAGGCTTTGGAATAAAAATCCAATCCGTCACGGCGGGGCGGTGCTGATCCCCGCAATATTAACCCTTCATTTCGTATTGATGATTAAAAGTATTTATAACTATATTATTTTACAGTACAGTACAGTAGTTAACGTTTATACCGTACTTTTATTTGTTAAACAAATGCTTGGGCCTGTATAAAGTTCTTATTCCCTGATTTCAATGTTGTATGGAGTATTTCATTGTATGATAACTCAAAAAAAAAAAAAAAGGTTTCTACTTCACGTATTTCACCGATCGCGGGTTCTTTTTGGAACGTAACCTCCGCGATAAACGAGGGTTCACTGTATTTAAAATGGGAATACTCCGGATTAGCTCACTGACTTTTGGGTGGGTCACAGCCATCCCTGACAACAGTTTAGAAACGCCACTGTTCATCACGGCAGCAAGCAGCATTCTTGCATAATGTGCCCAAAAAGCCTGGGGGGTTGGGCCTTTCATGCTTGTTGTAAGGCATCATAGCGTCCTTTTCCAGATCAAACTGAAAATTTTACCAGCTAGATGATAATAAAAATAACAAAAATAGTATAACAATACGCCTATTATTATCAGAGTAAGATATTGAGGCTGTAGAATGATAATCCCTATGGTCTAATGTAATTCCTTGGAAAGGTGGAGCGCACATCAGCTGATCTAAATAAAAGAAAGATGCCATAAAGTCAAACAGCAAATAGGCTAGTATCCGTAATATATATAAATAAGTTAAATAAGTTATTGTACAATTTCTGATATCATAGAACATCAAGTGATAAAAAAAAAAAAGAAAACATTTAAGGCAACATTAATACCTTTACCACAGCTGGGACCGAACCCTTAACCTTTAGAATTGCAGACCATTCACCCTACCCTCACGCTAAACCTGGGGGAACAATAATCTGCTCAGCTCGCAACATGTCATACCCCTCCCAGTCTGCTCATTCACCTATCTAATCCTGACTCATGGGACGCCGAAATGGACTCAGACTGCCACCTAGTGGCTATAGTAGTCACATGTTTTTCACACAATTTGTGAAACACACGGAGTGTAACAGTTGCAAGCATTTTTTAAGTGTTTCATCTAAAGGGTTTGTTATTTTTATAATTATTTGGTTTGGTTATTGCTTATATACTTACCGTGTTCACGATCAATCTTTTATTTTGACAACCTCAATGCGCGTGCGTGTGACGCAACACCCTAGTAACGACTAACGTTGCCAGCTAAACTTCAGAAAGACATTAGCCCACCAAGGAATCGGCAACAGAAGATCAGCTGTCATTAAAGTTTTAAATACGAACATTTACACTCAACTCAGGACTGATGACCACAAGGACTCAAGTCACCAAGGACTTAATTTCTCACTGTTCACGCATGCAGCCAACGAGGTTTGTTTGTTTGTAATTTATTTATTCATTTCTGTAAGGTTTGGTTCGTGTTAGCGTCTTAGCTAACGTCATTCTGATATTGTGTATTGTGTTTATTCAGTTTTCACGGTTTTTGGGAGGCTTTACAAGATTGCCTGGAGGAATAAACCCGTTAAAGAAAACCTACGTCTTGTCGTCGTGCTTTGAGAGGAGTTATAGTGAAAACTCGGGACTGTTCATCACGTCGGAGGTGAAGCCATCCCAACCGAAGCAAGATCACGAAGCCAGCTCGTATCCAGTGAGCCTAGCAACCGCTGTCAAGCTCATCGTCGGCCAACGCGCCCGGCTTGTGGGCATGAACGCTGCGGCTCTCGTAGCAAGGAAGGATACGCAGATAAGTGGAATGCACACACAAACACTTGATTAGACTGGAAAAGCTGATACGAACTGAATCAAAGACTGTTTAAAAGCGAAGCCACCAAGAAGGACACTGACAAGAGTGACTAAGGGCATTAGCAAGAAACGTCTTTTCTAGGATTCATTTAAAGGTTGAGCTAAGTGACGCTGGTTCCATGGTGTGTTGTGCTGTAAAGCTATTTGTGTGGTAATGCAATGTTCTACATTTGAGTCTTTCATCTAAAGGTTACTGAAGCTCATCATTTAAGGAAGGTTAAATATTTACATCTTCCAGTTAAATGCTTTTGTTTTAAGTTGGAAAGTATTTTATCTGCCAGTTTAAAGTGTATTTTTGGTATTTGACATTGATGCTTATTTTCCTTCTTATGTTTTAAGCTAATGCTATATTTTGGGTTTCTTGTGAATTTTGAGCCATTTTAGTGCATTATTAGTCATAAGCACAGTGAATAGTATTTTGAACTATTTAAGTATTTCAGTACATATTTATTTCATTTCAGTTTAAAGGCACTAGACACATTAGAGTAGATGGTTCCACTTAATGCAGGCTTTATTTACTTTCACATATGTCAGCATTACAGTTAGCATTCACACATTCTATATTTACATTCTATATTTATTTATTTGAGTTTACATTTAGTACAGCTTAGCGATGTCACAGTATAGTGAGTCAACACTTCAGGTAGGGCAAGTTGATGATGGAAGTGAAGTCCTTGAACATCTTCCAAAAGATGATGTAAGCAACTTTCAAGAACCACAGCCGCAGAGACACAGCGAGCGTACCCGTACCCTGACAGAGAAGGGAAAAGCAATGCAAGAGGAGAAAATGAAAACACTCAAACTAAGATTCAATTACTCTTACAATAAATGGCGAACAAATGTAAAACTCTCCAAGAAGGCACTATCACATACAACAGAAGCGTTTTCAGAGTGTCTACTGCAAGATATCCGTCATGATGTCAAGGGCCTTTCAGGAGACGTCCACCGTGTCTATGAAAATCTGCGCAGAGTCTCAACTCCAGACCAAGACACAAGACGACAAGTAGATATTTGCACACAAGTTTCAGATTTCATTGTTGCCAAAGTCACAGCTTACCTGGATGGGAAGCACCCACATGAAGATGAGCCAGATTGGCCGGAAGCTGGTTCTCTTTGGAACTCCACTTTAAGTGAATTGGAATCTGTCACTTCCTTTCTGAAGAGTCCCTCAGGGCGCTCAAAAGCATCTTCCATAAAGCACCAAGAAGCTGTCGCGGAGGCCGCAGCAAGCCAAGCTGTTCTGCAAGTCTTGGAAGAACAACAAAGAGAACAATTGGAATTGCAGCATCTGGAGGCAGAAGCTAAGAGGAAGATAGCAGCCCAAGAGATAGCAGACATGAAGCAACGCCAACAGAAAGAACAAGAAGAAATTCAGTGGAGAATTAAAAGAGAAGAAGAGGCAGCTGAAATCAAAGCCAAACTCGAAGAAAAGCGTTTGAAGATCAAACATTTAGAAACAGTCAAAGACTTCAATGCCGCACAAGCAAAGTGTGAAGTGTACAACCAAGGACTAAATATCCATGAGGTGTCACAAGATAATCTGGCAGCAGATCGTAAGCCATCACTTCCTGAAAGAGGTCCGCTGACATCTAAACCTCAAGCTTCTATCATCCAAGCTTCTCAACCAACAGCTACGCTAGCTGATTCAACTTCATTAGAGCTCATTAAAATGCTTTCTGATGCGATGAGTGCGAGTCGTATACCTGTTCCAGAACCTGCAATATTCATGGGTGATCCGTTAAAGTACAGCGACTGGAAGTTGTCATTCCAAAGTTGATAGACCAGAAAAACATCAGGGAGAAGGAGAAGATATACTTCCTTCGCAGGTAAGTGAGCGGACAAGCCAAGAATGCACTTGACGGTTACTTCCTTCTAGGAACAGAGTCAGCCTACACTGCTGCATGGGAGCTGTTGGAAGAGAGATATGGAAGCCCATTTACCACCGCAAAGGCATACAGGGATAAGCTTCACACATGGCCCAGGATTGGAGCCAAAGACAACACTGAGCTCAGAGACTTTGCCGACTTTCTTCGCAGTTGTGTTCTTGAAGTTCTTGGAGGAAGAAGTCTCAGACAGAGTCAAGTTTATCCAAAGTGAGAGGCTGTGTTTCGGTTGTCTTGAACCGGGCCACCACTCTAAAGCTTGCAGCAATAGGAGTGTCTGTGATGTTTGCAAGAAGCGTCACCCTACTTGTCTGCATGAAGAAAGAGACAACGGAGAGCGAAAGACACCACAAGCCCAACACAGTCAATACAAGTCAAGCAACCAAAATAAGGAAAGGACTCAAGCTGAGCAGGATAAAGACACCGTCACAGCCTCTACACACAGAGTTATCCAACATGAACATGGTTTGCAAACAGCCGCAATAGTTCCTGTCTGGCTCTCATCTGCTACTCAACCAACAGAAGAGGTGCTCGTTTACGCTCTGTTAGACTCACAGAGTGACACAACGTTTGTACTGAGTGAAGTTGCAGCGGCTCTGGGTGCAGAGAAAGACCAGGTCAAGTTAAAGCTCTCAACTATGACTTCAACCACTGTCATACAATCTCAAAGAGTGAAGAACCTGCAGGTTCGAGGCTTCCACTTGGACAAAAGAATCACCTTACCACCATCCTACACACGTGACTTCATTCCAGAGTCAGACTTCCCAGAAAGAGCCAGAGAAGAAGATCCAATTTCTCAAGATGACCTCAAGTTCCTGTCCATGATGAGAGAAAATGTATCACAAAGAGACAATGGTCACCTCGAAATGCCATTGCCGTTCAAGGAGGAGAGACCTACACTGCCTGAACACAGGATATGCGCAGAGCACAGCCTGAAATGTCTTGAAAGGAAACTAAGAAAGAACGAAACGTACTACAAAGACTATATGAAGTTTATGAACGACATCCTCTCTGGTGGTGATGCAGAGAAGATCCTTGACGAAGAAGTATATTCCACATCACGGAGTGTATCATCCACAAAAACCTGGAAAAATCAGGATCGTTTTTGACTGCTCTGCCAAGTTTCAAGGACAGTGTCTCAATGACCACCTACTTACTGGACCCGACCTCACAAACACACTGGTGGGTGTCCTCTGCAGATTCCGGAACGATCAAGTCGCAGTCATTTGTGACATCGAACGGATGTTTCACCAGTTCTTTGTGAAAGCCGAAGACCAAGATTACTTACGATTCCTATGGTGGGAGAATGGCAACTTGGAGTCTACACCATCAACCTACCGTATGAGGGTCCACCTGTTTGGAGCGGCCTCGTCCCCCGGCTGCGCCAACATTGGCCTGAAGCACCTGGCAGCTCGAGGGCAAGGACTCTATGGAGAAGATACCGTCCGCTTCATCCAGAGGAACTTCTACGTAGACGATGGGCTTGTAAGCGTTCCCACAGAACAGGAAGCCATCCACCTGGTCAAGGAAGCCAGAGAGCTTTGTAGCACCGGTAAGCTCAGACTTCACAAGTCCGTCTCTAACAACAACAATGTTATGATGTCCATCCCAGAGGAAGACCGTGCTGCAGTCAAAGATCAAGACCTGACTCTCAGTCTACCACACATGGAGAGAGCTCTCGGAGTAGAATGGTGTGTTACATCTGATTCCTTCAAGTTCAGAGTTCAAGTCAAGTCAAATCTACAAGAGGAGGCGTGCTCTCCACGGTAGCCTCCGTGTACGATCCGTTAGGATTCATGGCCCCGATTCGTTCTCCTAGGGAAGCAAGTTCTCCAGCAGATGTGCAGAGAGAAGATCGGCTGGGACGAAGAACTCCCCGAAAGCCTGAGACCTCAATGGGAATCCTGGATCAAAGAGCTACCCAACTTGTCTGACATGGAAATAAAAAGATGCTACTTACCTGCACATTTTGGACCTGTGAAAAGATATGAACTCCACCACTTTTGCGATGCAAGCACCACAGGATATGGCATGTGTACTTACCTGCGAGCTGTCAGCGAGTCCAACGAAGTTCATTGTAGCCTAGTGATGGGAAAATCCAGAGTCTCCCCCACAAAGGTTACAACGATACCGAGGTTGGAACTCTCAGCAGCTGTAGTCGCGGTCAAAGTCAGCGACATGCTCCGAAACGAGCTGGAGCTCCAAGATCCGAAGGACTACTTCTGGACAGATTCCACTGTAGTTCTCGGCTACATCAACAACGACGCCAAGAGATTCCATGTGTTCGTAGCCAACAGAATACAGAGAATCAAGTCAAGCACAAACCCTGACCAGTGGGCTCACGTCCGAGAACAATCCAGCGGACTATGCCTCTCGAGGGTTGACAGCAGAGCAGCGTAGCTTTGCCTCGTCTGTTCCTGTTTGGCTGTGACGTCATCCAGGAAAGAAACATCAGCTGTGCTGCTTCCATCAACACCCTTATTTGTAGATGTTGGAGATCGGCCTGTCTTCAGGTGTGGTCCTGTTTCTCTGGCCGTGACTGGGTGGATGTGCTCTCTTCATCCTCTGGCATGGGAGCTGCCTTGGAGCTCGTCTGCCTGGCTGTGTGTTTCCTGGACGGGGCCGCCTTTTACAGCTGCTTTTTGTATCTCTGCTTCTGTCTCCTTGAGCCCCAGTCGGCCTCGGCAGATGGCCGCTCACACTGAGCCTGGTTCTGCTGGAGGTTTCTTCCTGTTAAAAGGGAGTTTTTCCTCTCCACTGTCGCTACAAGCATGCTTAGTGTGAGGGATTGTATTTGAGTCAATGAGTGAATGCAATCAACTGGTTTTCCTTAGATAGAAAACTTTGTATCAATTTGACTGTATGATCTGGTTGAACTGTAAAGTGCCTTGAGATGACGTGTTTCTAAATTTAGAGAAATCCCACGTTAAGTATGATGTGATTTGGTGGGAGTGTAACAGTTGCAAGCATTTTTTAAGTGTTTCATCTAAAGGGTTTGTTATTTTTATAATTATGTTTATTTGGTTATTGCTTATATACTTACCGTGTTCACGATCAATCTTTTATTTTGACAACCTCAATGCGCGTGCGTGTGACGCAACACCCTAGTAACGACTAACGTTGCCAGCTAAACTTCAGAAAGACATTAGCCCACCAAGGAATCGGCAACAGAAGATCAGCTGTCATTAAAGTTTTAAATACGAACATTTACACTCAACTCAGGACTGATGACCACAAGCACTCAAGTCACCAAGGACTTAATTTCTCACTGTTCACGCACGCAGCCAACGAGGTTTGTTTGTTTGTAATTTATTTTATTCATTTCTGTAAGGTTTGGTTCGTGTTAGCGTCTTAGCTAACGTCATTCTGATATTGTGTATTGTGTTTATTCAGTTTTCATGGTTTTTGGGAGGCTTTACAAGATTGCCTGGAGGAATAAACCCCTTAAAGAAAACCTACGTCTTGTTGTCGTGCTTTGAGAGGAGTTATACGGAGCATGAGTGAAGTGTCCATTTCCAACCATCACCCACTGTAAATGTACATGTCATGTTATAAACAGAGAATTATATAAACACAAATAATCATTCATCCTTACATCTTTAAGTCCTTTATTCACAATCTACACTCACAGTACAGGAGAAGATTCTGCCGATCGGCCAGCTCCTCCAAAAACTGCCACGTCTTCAATCTTTTCAAAAACAAACTTGAAAGGTTCTAAAACCATCTCCCTCTCATGCTCATCAATGGTGAAGTCATCTACTTCACACATTTGTTTGAATAGCTTGACTGCTTCAGCCACATTCTCCTCCCCCATCATCAAAATGTCAGGCAAATCCACCTTTCCGCTGAAGAGAATTTGGTTTTCTTCCAACCAGTGTGCTGCTTTTCTGCAGTCGTGGATCACTTTTTAATCCTGTAGAAAAGAGGAGAGATTATTATAAAAAAAAAAAAAATGAATGCAACAAAATTTACATTAAAAAAAGACTTACCATTTTGACCTTTTCGGTATGGAATAAGTCAGCCTGTGTAGTTTAAAGCTGGTCTTGGTCCTAAGGGGAAAATATAAATAAAAATTAATCAGAAAAGTTCCATGTAGTTAATTTACAACACACACACACACACATTACCAACCTTGGTGATGTCATCCAGTGTCCTCTTCTTCAGTCTAAAAACTGGAGACACGTCACCTCGTAAGAGGGCCTTGGAGGACTCCGTCCAATGGGCAAACATTTTTCCATAACTGGGAATTAAATAAGAGGTGGTGGGGAGGTAAAAGATGATAAACAATAGAATCAAAGGGATGATTCCATCTAACCAAGAAGAGCTTTTGTTCTCACCTGCCAAGTTCCAGATTCTCCATTAACATGACGCACCACCAGTTTCTCAAGTTTGGCATGTCTTTCTGAAAAATGCAGAGTAATAAACACAATATCACTAAACAGCATCCACAGATTTCTGTTTGATATCACCAAGTAGCTGTACTTACGATGGAGCAGTCATAGGGCGCATCCAGCACAGTGTACAGGGCATACTATGAACAAAAAAAAAAGAAAGAAAGAAAGATTTTTTTTTTTTAAGGTTTACATTCAGCTGCATTTAACCAGACAACAGAACGATTAGTGCTCACATATAAAATTTCATTTATCAAACGTATCAGTTGACAACAGCTCATCTTCCCACAATGCTAAACTGTAAGAATTTGTTTGAGCCCAGGCCTGCAACTTGATGCATGCTGAGCAGTCAAGAGAGGTCTGGCTGCAAAACCGCAGTCTGTCTACAGTAAACTGAAACGAGCAGAGCATCGACTGGACTCTGTGTTGAATCTAAAGCAATGCAAATAAGAAATAACAAAAACTACGCTAACTACGATAAGTTAAACAGTTTTATGAAGCCAAGCATACTCGTTCGTGACCTCGTGCGTTTGTTTACCACCTCCAAACAAACCTGTACAGTATTTCAACACACTATAACATTCAGTAACCGCACGTGCTTTACATATAACGCTACAGCGATACATTGCTGACAAGCATATGAAAGCCAGACATCTTTTGCTTCGCGGTAAAAGTAAGAAATTAACTTACCATTGTTGCGGAGTCTCGCGTGTTCAACAACCTTCTTCTTCGTCTAACAGGTGATGTCGGTTGGGGGGAGGTGGGCGTGGCTAAATTTGTTTATTTCCGGCCCTACGGTGGAGGTGGCCTGAGACAGGCGCCTGCAGCGGAACTGGTCTGACAGCTGCGGTGCTGCAGCCAGACCGTCTTGATAAATAGTGGTGTTTCAATGCTGTTGTCAGAGATGGCTTTGATCAACGCGCAAGTCAGTGAGCTGATTGGATACCGAGATACCTGTGATGGAATGACGTTGCATGAACCCCCCTCCCTCCCGAATGGACGGATGATCCAGGGATGTTTATTGATTCGGTTATTTGTTTTGCCAAAAAGATTAATTATAATCATTTTTCATTAAATAATAGAGATGCAGATAAATAGAAATAAGCAGTTCTCAGATAAGATTGGAGGTGTATCTATAACTGCCCCCATACAGTATGCAACAATTTTCATGAAATAAGATAATGAAGTCACTATGTTAAATTAATTCATTAACTTTATTTTAATCAAAAACATCATAAAATAGCACAATATTACACCAAGATCCCCAATAAACCTGCTTTAAAGACAGCATCTTAACAGCCTGGATTAAGGAGGGAAAAAAAGTTCCCAAGTGCCACCTGGTGGTTGTCCTGGTACATTACAGTTCTTTTTGAAATAAAAAAAACTGGCCTCAGGAAATACATCGTGATTCATGCAGGAATCACGCAGGAAACCGTCCATTTCCAACTAGTACCCACTGTACATAAAACCTGTGTCCCATTGATATAATAAATGGTAGGAAAATATACATACTGGCCATAAGCACACAGTGTGCTTGATTATTTCCAACATATTAATCCAGGACAGGTGACTGCTATAAAGTCACTGTCAGAAACAGAGTATTTTAACTTTTTTTTTGTTTTTTTTTTGTTTCATGACGCCAGGCTTAAATGTATGGGCAATTTTTTTGAAAGTAAACACAAAGAAATTTTAATCCGGACTCGGAGCATCTCTGTTTCAATCCCGCCTGTAGCATGCCAGCTGCAGCAACAGTCAGAAGGGAATCTTCCCCACGATATCAAGGCCAACAGTGCTTCGGTGCATGGACTTCAACAAGGAAGAAAAGGAATCTTAGATTTTCAGATAACATCATGGGCTAGCGTAACAAATGGGGCGTATGGTCCGTGTACAGCTCGATCCATTGTTCTTTGATTAAAAAACAAACAAACATTGTATTATTACATTTCACTTGAGTAATATGCTAATTACACAAAATAGGTTGTTTTTTTCTTCACTTTTTTTACTTCATCCTCACGTCAACCATTAAGACGGTCAATCATTTGTTTTAAAGATTTTTCATTTTAAAAGATGAGTCTCCGCTGTATCCGGGGCGCTCCTGCAGCCAGATATGCAGGGATCCAACAGTCCTCTCAGCATCACATTTCTTATAGATTTGTCGGTAAAATAACAACACTTAACTATGTCAAGGTTTTTAGTTGATTGTTTTTATTCTGGCATAGAATGTTTTGTGTTTTTTCTATTTCTGTGTTTTTGCTTCGTTTAACCCTTTATAGGGCAAGTTACTGTTTTTGATCATTTGCATTCCCCTTAGAAATGGAGCCCCCCTGTCCTTCAGTGAGGTCTAGAAGCACAAGATCTATATCCAGCCATTAAGCAAAGATGCTGCTACATGGCTATGCATTTTATTTTGGCATTTGAGAAAATGCACGAGCCCTTGAATGATATATTAGCTACTGTAAATTAAGTTGGAAAAAAGAATAACAGGTTAAGAAAAAAAAGGTAAAAAGCTAATTGAAAAGTTAGAAAGTAAAGCTAAAGGGTTAATAAGCCTCTAAGGTTATGTTGTACCTAAAATAAAATGCGTTTCTTTCACTCTCACAGTGTTTTTCACGAATTTCTTATAGAAGCACTTTTGTTATTTTTCTTAATATATTCGGGCAAGTTGGCGTTTCTTGTTATTACATTGGCATTAATTTTTGCCATCAAAATATCCATATTTTACTAATGTTACAAAGATAATAATGTCTTTTCCTGGATTCAAATAACACACTACAAAAATGATCTAAAAATTACTGAAAATGTTTTAAAATAAGTGTATTTAGCCTTAATTTGAGTAGGTAAATAAGAAAATCTCCCAGTGGCAGGATAATTTTTATCCTTAATATAAGATTATTTGATATTATGCACTTGAATAAGTTCAGAAAATTATGGTATGGAAAACATACTTGTTTTATGTTGGAAAGAAGGGGATTACAGAGTGTAATTGCAGGTGTTTCAGTGCACAATCAGATAATTGAGACACTATGGGAGGAACTTAATAGAGTTGTTTCCAGGCACTTTATAAACATTTCATGGAGGAATGAGGTATATTAGACTCATTAAATGAATATCATCTTTTTTGCCTGCATTATGTTTGTTTGTTTTTTTGTTTTGTTTTTTACCAAGAATTGAACATGGTTTTTGTTTGTAACTCATTTGTTAGTGAGTGGAACAATCATGGCCTCTCCACACAAGGTGGTCAGACACCACTTCAGCTCTGGCATACTGGTGTCATAAGAAACATTGGAATCCAACCTGCTATAAGCAATTAGACAACAATTACCAGATACAACACAGGCCATTACCAGAGATTGATTGAAAGTTGATGCAACCATTAATGAAACCAGGATAAACTTTCTCCAACATGCGAATCCCCTGGAAAAGGATGAAAACCATGGAAAGATATTTTCTCTTCCCTAGTTCACTTAATGCATTCGGTTGTTTTTTTTTAAACATTTTAAAAAAGACATTGTATACAAGTACAAATAAATGAGCTTTATGAACAAATTTGCTGAAAACATTATTTTAAAAAATGCATTAACAGAAGAATTCTTGATAAAACCAAGAAACTAAATAAAAAACTCCACGTTTTGCATAAGACAAATTAGATTGGCCTGATTATTTCAACCATTTTTTTTTTTTAAACTAACTTTACACTAAACAGCAGTGGTGTCAAAAGTACCCACATTTGTTACTTAAGTAGAAGTATAGATACTGCAGTTTAAAAACACTCTGGTAAAAGTTGAAGTATCAACTTGACCTCTTTACTCAAGTAAAAGCGAAAAAGTATGTGCTCCAAAAACTACTTAAAGTATAAAAGTATAAAGTAACCTTTAAAAAAAAAAACAGCCAGATGCCGCTATATGAATATTAAAGATACATTTTTTGACTATTTCTAAAAATTCTCTGAAATAGGGCCAAGGATGAGGGAGGTCTTGTTGGTCTCCATCTCCTGATACGCTCTCGCCTGTGTCCGACCTTTCAGACATTTCAATATCTTTTTCTGAATCCAACATTGTAGCATGGCATAGACAATTCACCTTAGTTTGAAGAACACCTGCTTGCTTCTGATGATTTCCTTTAGCTAACCAATGAGTGTCTGCGTTCTATGACTCATCCAATCACACTAGTTTTCACTAGATGTGGATGGAGCCAATGATCTGCATTGGATGGAGCACATGACGGGAAATAAATATTTACAAACATTAAACCAGGGGTAACCAATTAAAAATCAGTGGATCTGAATAAAGAAAATACATAAAATTTTTAAATTGAAAAAAAAAAAAAATTGCATCCTGTGTTATCTCAGAGGAGTTGACACGTATATGACTGTATTCCTATACATCCATCAGTAGTTAAAGGTCAAGGGTCAGCAAATGCAAATTCTACCTGTAAAACAATAACAGCGTAATTGTCGCTGTCTGATCTGAAGCCTCATTTGGAGCTTCTAAACTGGCTTTTGAGAAACTTTGATAATTTGCTGCTAATATTACAGATTTTTTTAGAATAAAAAACTAGCAGATGTGCACAATCAAACAAAAATTAGAATTACAATTATAGAGCAATCAGTATTATAAAAAAAAGCCCACACTGTTTCTGAATAGATACATTATTGTATTAGTTAAGTTCTGTTCCGTTTATGTATCTTTCCTTGAAAATATGAAATGTCCCATGCTCCTGAATGTACCATAGCTATCTGACGCTCGTGAATGCATCACACTGGTCTGTGAACGCTGTGCTGTGTTGATGCACGTTTGATTTTCCGCTTCAGACGAAGCTTTGCAGTTTCCAAACTCACGGCGGCATCACTGTTTATTGTTGTGTGTGAAAAACAAGAGACTAGAAAAAATAAATCAGCCGTACCTCGGTCAAAATCTTTGGATTAAATGTTGTTCATAACACCCATAGAATTTTTAAATGAATCTTCCATATAATCACAAATGTTTTCCCCAGGAGAGAAATATTTAAACGTTTTTATATCATTAATATAACAACAAGTAGCTCCATTGGTCATAGTTTAATCCGTTTCCCTCGTTGGTATGTGGTTGTACAGAGCGAGGCGCACTCCCGCTACTGGGGATGCATATTCAGCAGGGGTGCACTTTTCCGCATAACACCGGACCGCGGTCCGCTAATCCGTGACCTCTGCATTAAACCGAAGCCAAAAGTAACGAGTAACGGTTGTTTTAATAATGTAAGGAATAGAAAGCACAGATACTCGTGAGAAAATGTAATGAGTAGAAGTCAGAAGTAAGAAGAAAAATTTGTAATGGAGTAAAGTATAGATACCTAAAAAGTGTACTTAAGTACAGTAACGAAGTATTTGTACTTCGTTACTTGATACCTCTGCTAAACAGCTGGTGTCTAACAACATGGTTTTAACATTTTAGATGTAAAACATAAATTTCAGGGGTTTATCTATCAGAAACATTTTTTTAGCAGAAGTTAATATCTTCTCAGTGGTGCCAGTTACAGGTAAAAAAAAAAAAAAAAAAACTGTGTTTGTGTATAAATTTAAAAACAAACATAAGGTAAACCCTCTCCATTGCATAAAAAAGAGAAAACATTCTTAAGGCAACCATGTGTAACTGTGCTCAGCATCTTCAGCCCTTAAGGAGAGTTTGAAAGCCTTTTCAGTAGAAAATAGCGAACATGTGAACAACTGCAGAAGATGGCATGTTTATGCCCGGCCGAAACCATCAATGGTTCCCAATGCAAAGTCAAATTTCTCTTTCAACACCTGATATGACGTGTATAGTGGCAAACTCACTGCGGATCCAGACATTTGAATTGAGAAAGCTTCCTGGAGAGGTGGCGAAACATCTTCAAATCTTGGAAACCAAGTCCAGTGGATTTTTTTTTAACTTTTACGGAAGACTATGACATGGATGACTGAGAATCTTCATCAGCTTACTACAGCATGTTTTCAATTGTTCTTTTTTTTTTTTTTTTTTTAACAGAAACAGATTCCCCCCGGGCCTGAAACTGGTGGTGGAGTTTAGATAGATGAAGTTTGGTTAATCCATGGAGGCTGGAATACAGGGTGATGCTTGAGTTAGATGTCACTGAATGAACAAAGTTTGCATAAACTGTCCATGAACTGTCCATGAAGAGCAAGCATGAAGCGACTGTGGAGAGAAAAAACTCCCCTTTGGGAAGAAATATCTGGCAGAACCAGGCTCAACGTGGCGATCTTCTGCCGGACCGTTTAAAGTGACAGGGAACTCCATGAAAGTCTGGAGGGAGTACACACTGGAGGTGAGGTTGAAGGAGCATCGAGGAGGAGTCGGATGAGCTCACTACAATGGTGGAGAAGGGGATGGAGGTGGGTTGTCTGAATCAAAGTCCGACATAGGAGCGATGGATCTTGCGCTTGTTGAAGGGCAGGCCTAGAGATGATTTGGAGTGGCTTTAAGTAGGGTGCTGGAAGATGATTGGGCATCGAGGAAAGTGGCTTGAAGCGGGTTGGCTGCATCGGAGGCGGATCAGCCTCAGATTGAATGGAAGTAATCAGAGATGATTTGGAGTGGCTTTAAGTAGGGTGCTGGAAGATGATTGGGCATCGAGGAAAGTGGCTTGAAGCGGGTTGGCTGCATCGGAGGCGGATCAGCCTCAGATTGAATGGAAGTAATCAGAGTTTCTTCAGTTGAATTTCCGCCTTAGCTTCATTTCAATCTGAAAAACTCACAGAGAGAGAAAGATGCAATTAGGAGAGTTTATTGATACAATAGTTTGAACTTTGGCGCTCAGGCCTCGGCAGGAAACATAAACGCTGATTTATACTTTAATGCAGATAAACTGATGTATGAGAATAAGGATATTCCCCCCAAAAATTGCCGAAGTTCAGGCCTGAGCGCCAGCATATGCAGAAAGCGGAGGGAGAAGGGTGAGTACAGAAGGACTTCATTATGCACAGGCTGATACACGTGATAAATGAATAATCATGACAGGGGTCATAGCAGTGAGCATGGTAGAGAGAAAATAAAGGAGTTTTGCAGAATGCTTAGCAGGGTGCATTGCAGGAAGCATAGGAAACATTGCGGGGAGCATAGCAGAAAGCAAGGCAGGAAATGACAGGGGATGTGGCGAGGAAGCATGGCTGGAAACACACAGGAAGCAGGCAGGGAGCATGGCAGGGAGTATGGCAGGGAACAAGGCCAGGGACCACAGGGAGCATAGCAGGGAGCATGGCAGGGAACACACAGGGAGCATGGCAGGGAACAAGGCCGGGGACCACAGGGAGCATGGCAGGGAACACACAGGGAGCATGGCAGGAAACAAGGCAGGGGACCACAGGGAGCATAGCAGGGAGCGTGGCAGGGAACACACAGGGAGCATGGCAGGGAACAAGGCCAGGGACCACAGGGAGCATGGTAGGGAACACACAGGGAGCATGGCAGGGAACAAGGCAGGGGACCACAGGGAGCATAGCAGGGAGTGTGGCAGGGAACACACAGGGAGCATGGCAGGGACCACACAGGGAGCATGGCAGGGAACAAGGCAGGGGACCACAGGGAGCATAGCAGGGAACACACAGGGAGCATGGCAGGGAACAAGGCAGGGGACCACAGGGAGCGTGGCAGGGAACACACAGGGAGCATGGCAGGGAACAAGGCCAGGGACCACAGGGAGCATGGCAGGGAACACACAGGGAGCATGGCAGGAAACAAGGCAGGGGACCACAGGGAGCATAGCAGGGAGCGTGGCAGGGAACACACAGGGAGCATGGCAGGGAACAAGGCCAGGGACCACAGGGAGCATGGCAGGGAACACACAGGGAGCATGGCAGGGAACAAGGCAGGGGACCACAGGGAGCATAGCAGGGAGTGTGGCAGGTAACACACAGGGAGCATGGCAGGGACCACACAGGAAGCATGGCAGGGAACAAGGTAGGGGACCACAGGGAGCATAGCAGGGAACACACAGGGAGCATGGCAGGGAACAAGGCAGGGGACCACAGGGAGCGTGGCAGGGAACACACAGGGAGCATGGCAGGGAACAAGGCCAGGGACCACAGGGAGCATGGCAGGGAACACACAGGGAGCATGGCAGGGAACAAGGCCAGGGACCACAGGGAGCATGGCAGGGAACAAGGCCAGGGACCACAGGGAGCATGGCAGGGAACACACAGGGAGCATGGCAGGGAACAAGGCGGGGAATGAGGCAGGGAACATGGCAGGGAACACACAAGGAGCATAGCAGGGTGCGTGGCAGGGAGCAATGATTTAGCAAAGATGAGAATATATTTTAAACCACCACCAGTATTCGAAGTTAGCTTACCTTACAGACAGAGAGAGCGTTGAGCTGCTAAGATTGAAGAGTGTTCAGGGCGGATATAGGATTTATAGGCTGAAAAAGTCTATCGGCCCGACTGCTGGAGAGAAGCCACAGAGAACCACTAGCAGCTGCTTTGAGGCTGCCCCTATCCTAAATGAATTGCTAGAATAATCACTGGATGAAAAGCGACAAGATTCTAATAGTATTCTGAGATGGTCTTGGAACCAGTGTGGTGACGCGGGAGAACCCTCGGGCGTGACAAAGGGGCTTTAAAATGAGGGGAAAATTTTTGACGCTTTTGGACAAATTAAACATGGTGATAAACGGGCAAAAGGGGCCATCTGTACGTGCGATAGAAATAGAACAAGGGCCTTTCCTTTAGAATGATTCAAGATATTTGTAATGATCGATGTGGAAACGAAGATCCGAAAGAGACGAATGTCGGGAAGGATCGAAACGACTATTAGTTGAAGTGAAGCTAAAACTGATTATGTAGAAACTGGAGGAAGTAAGTACGAACGAAGAGAGTGGGTTAGTTGAGGATGAGTTCTTCTAGAGGAGGAACGGGGTCGGAAGGATATCGGCAGAAGGACGAAGATGTGGAAGGTCTGAAATTTAAAACGAGAAAGAGCATCAGCAGCATGGTTAGAAAGACCAGGAACGTGTCGAGCAGAGATGATGGAGTTGTTAGAGACTGCTTGTCAAGTTATGCCTCTAATGAATGGCATGAGAGATTGAGCGGAGAAGCGACCTTATAGATGGCGTCAACGACTGCCATGTTGTCGCAGAAGCGGATATGCGCTTTCTCCTCCAAAGCGGGCCCCACAGACGGCAAGCTACGGCTAAAGGTAACCTCGCATAGCGCAGATGACTGAGAACTAGTAAAAGAGGGAGGCCACGAACCCGCAAACACCTGTCCTGAAAGAACCCCCCCAAAACCTACTGATGGGGCAGCAACCGTGAAAAATTGGAGCGTGTCAGCGTTTGAATGATGTCATCAGAAAATGATTTGCCGTTCCATTTACAAAGAAGTCTAGCCCAGAAGGAAGGATCGGAATGGCAACCTTCGTCCAGAGAAACCTAATCTAAGAGAGAGGGAACAGAGTTAGCTAGGTCAAGCAGTCGGGAAATGAAGGAACGACCTTGTGAAATGATGTGCACAGCAAAACTAAGGTGACCAAGCAAAGAAGCAACTGACATTTGGAAATAATTGATGCAGAGCTATAAGACTGAGAAATCTCATGAATCCGAGACAGCTTGTCTGCGGGCAGGGATGCCGTCATGGCCACTGAATCGAGAGCTATGCCTAGAAACACAATTTTGTAACAGGGTCGATGGTTTTTCTTCGGACAGGGGAACACCAAGTTGGTTAAGAGCTTTTAGTTTAAGGAGTGACGAACTGGGCTGATGGAGGGAGGATCTATGCGTAGGAAATCATCCTGAGATGAAGAACGCATGGCAAATGAGTAACATTGAGGAGAATCCAACACAGAGCTTCTGAGATTTTGTCAAACAGACAAGGACTGCTCCTGCAGCCGAAGGTGAGACGGACAGCAAAGTAGAACAGGGACTTCCATTTAGCTCCGAACAGGTGCCATTGAGAAGGGTGAATGAAAATAATTTTGAAAGCATCGAAAATGTCTGCGTTGGCCAGCAAGGCCCCTTGGCCGGTGGTCTTAATGAGAGAAATAGCGTGGTCTACAGAAGCGTAGTGAAGAGAGAAGGAGGAAAGAGGGAAGAGGCTATTTATGGAGGAGTGTAGGCCAGAATGAGGGGCAGATAAGTCCAATATGAGCCTTTTTTTCCCGGAATATAGCGGGTAGCTACCACTAGGGGGCTCACACGAAAGGGAGCAAACAGAGAATGTTTTGAAAGGACCAATCATAAAAACTCTTGGACACAACTTGTGAAGCAGCTGATCTACGACGTCTGGTTCTTTTAAAGCGGATTGGAGATTAGGGGAGACGTGGGTGAGGGGGGGGGGGGGGGGGGGGGTGTAGACTCCGACATGAAAACCTTGAGACAGACCGGTAAGAATGAAGTTGACGAAAGTGCGGTCGGGATGATGGGTAAGACAAATCGCCAATTCAGAAATAATGATGGGCGTAGAAGATGACGGGCTATTAATGTTTGAAGGTACGATTTCTCATGAACAGAGCATGACGGGGACAGACGGACTTGGGATGCACGTCCTAGCAAAGCTGCAAATGTGGAGAAACTGCAATAGGAAAGGTGCATGTACTTTCATTAAACTATTACAGATGGGTCTGGAATTGAATATCTGGACGTTTCTACCTCGGCGGCCTGTGGGCTGTGCAAGTGTAGAAGAGAACGGAGGAGGAATAGATTGAATGCTAGACTTAAAGGGTATAGATGGGCAAAACGCGCTGAGGTGACCGGTTGAAAGACAGGCAGAACAGGGGATGGACTGGGTCAACATGATTAAAAGATGTGTGTCCGAGACCCACCAGTCCAGACGAACTCCGGATTGGGCCAAGGTTGCAGCTGGTTTAGTAGCAAATGATTGAGATATTGATAAAAGAGGTTATTGCCGAATTTGATATGAAGATCTGCTATTAATGCGAGATAATTGTCTAGCTCGACCCTGCGGTCTGATAAACTGAGCAAAGAGTGTCTCGGTAGATGCTGAACGAAATTGGCCAATGGTGAGGTCTTTGGATAAGCAGGGATTGGATGATTTGAAAACAGCTGTAATGTCACCTGCTGAGGCGACTTGATGTTCAACTTCACAGGAGGGGAGGATGAGTGAAACTAAATTAACATATTTCCCTTATATAATATTGGAACAGGCAAGGAGAAACATTAGAATAATGTTGTTGTGACTTTGCTAATTTCTTTCATTTTGCACTTTATATCTTCTTGCTCTATTGGATATTGTGCTGAGAGTTCAACAAGACATACTCACACAAAAAGGCACAAAAAATCACTACTTTTCTGATCATATCGGGCAAAATCACCACAACTCAATCCATCAGTTATTTATCAGCGTTGTTGTTTTGTGGAAGGAAATGTACATGTATGCTAAATCAAACCACGTTCCCTGATTATGTTCTGCAGACTTCTCATGATGGATGTATCAGGCTCTCTGGGTGTATTTGAGGGCATGCCAGGGAAGATGCTCTTCAGTTACGACCTGCAGGCGTTGGAGGGCAACAAGTACTATCTTGCAGACAAGCTGATGGCCTGGTCCGTCATCCACAATGGTCCAGGCCTCCGATGCTTGCTGCCTGCCCTTTAAAGGCTCATGTGTGGCCAGCCATGGGATGCTAGTGATTTTGACCTGGCGTGCCTGGAGGAGGATGCCCATGCCTGTATCGAGCAGGTGACTACATTGTCACTTTTTTTGGTGTGATCTATGAAAAACTACTTTGTCATAAATGAATTGCTGTTTTCTTGGTGATTTGAATAATGCACATACTGTATGCATTTTTGATTAAATAACACAATGTAGAAAGAAAGAAGTACTCTGCTACCCTTATTCCTTAATTTATACCCTACCCCACATTCTGACTTTTTACAGATCCAAAGGTGCTCTACATCAGAGGAGCTGCACACCCTGAAGTCCATTCGGGGGGACTGGATAGCCGAATGTGGTGTGCCCGCTATATATAGTGCCACCATTTCGGACCTGCCTAGGGTGACCCAAAGGATTGTGGCTCACTTCTTCTTCCACCGGTAAGAAGAAGTTATTGTACTACTGATATCCCACTGTATTAGGTTCGAGCCTGCATTCAAGGATCTATAGATGTGGTGTTGTCACTCAGGCATACATAAATACACAGGGGATGACATACCAAAAAAAAACATTGAAAAGTGCAATGACATATTTAAAGTGCATGGGTTGTATAGATATAGTTGATGTCCCTGTTATTTCAATATTAATAAATATGTAAAAATGGATCACAGCATTACTCCTCCCATTTCCTATTTTAATTCTGATGATGTGTATTTATTTTTATGGACAAACTGGAAATTACCTCAGATAAGATTTTAGAAATATGGTGACCTTAGTGTTTACAGAGAAGAACAGGGGTGACAATACACAACCTTGTGTAGTGCGACTGTTAAGGACCTTAGTAGATGAAATGTGGTTCTGGATTTTAACACATTGTGTTCCGTTAGTCAGGAAGTTTAGCAGCAAGTGACTAAACGAGGGGTTGACACCCTTGAGTATAATCATTTAGACGGGTGATGTTTGCTGTGATGTTATGTGAACCGTAAGTTGAATAAAGAAACTGTCGGCATGCTCCGGCATGTTAGAACGAAGTGAATGGCTCTATCGTTTATTAATAAATTTGTCTGAAAGTTAAGTTACAACAAATGGGTACTGACATGATCGTAACTGATTCAAAATATGCAGGTAGAGTGGCACAGTTAAGAGGCCAGTTAAAAATGTGGCTGAGGTCAGCAGCGAGTAAATTAGCACATTTCTTAAGAGTGGCTGGTGTTGCTCCCTGCTCAGGTAGGGAGGGATCACAGGTCAATACAATGCTTGATTTTGTAGATCATAATTTCCTGAAGGCCCCGCCAGACCCACTTAACGTTATCTTGACGTTGTTTTTTTCAAGTTTGTTTGTGTAGTTTGCTTTTGTTGTGTTTATTTCTTTCTGTAATCTGTATTTGAGAACTTACTATTGTTCTCTGTCCCCGCATTTAAAAGCGTCATTTTTTTATCCTAAATTCATGTAATTTGAAAATTTTGCATATACGGTCACGTAATGCCACAGAATTTTGCTAACTGGATAATTATTATTATTATTGAACATGTGTGAGTTTATTAAACCTTGGTATTGGCTTCCTGTTGCATGTCAGAACTGATGTTTTAATCTAATTAGGACAGTTCCTCTGTCTGGATATACAGTTTTTATGTTCAATTTGGAAGTCACAAAGATTTGGAAATGGAATGAGAGCGGTGACCTTCAGCTAAGAACGAAGTGTAATAGTTTGATAAAGCTGGAGCCATGGATGTCTAATCATCTGCTAACATCTAGACTTTAGACTTATTTGTCCCCAAGGGGAGATTCTTTTCCACATACACAGAGCTCGTTTATCAAAGACATAAAAAAGACACCACAGTAAACACCAACACCAGCACAAGTACAAGACACGATATGAGACATGATACACTCAAAGGGGCCTGTTGTTTAAAAAGGTGATGGCTGAAGAGATCAGGCTCCTGCCAAAATGATGTAAAATTTGAGGATGAGGCAGACTGGAGATGTATAAAATGACTTTTTAATTGTTAATCTGGGCCACTTCCTTTGAGGTGAACCCTGAGTTGAGCAGCTGCCATTCTGTAAACTAGCAATTTCTCTGATCTGAGTAAGATTACAATTTCTATCAGAATCTGTTGTTATGTCTCATGTCTTATCAAGTGTTTTCTTTGTCCCGAGTGATCTTTCCTCAGGGAGAAGAACCGGAGAGATAGAACATCAGGGTGCATACACAGAGCCTATCTTTAACAGCAGGCTACAGTGATTTAGTTTGGTGTAAAATACTTTCGGAAAACAATGTAAAATGCAAAATGTTGAAGACACTTCTCAGTTCAGGCAGACATGCAGGCATGTCTATACATTTTTTGGGGGATATTTAGTCAGGAACAGAAATCACAGTTAGAAACAACATTTTAAATAAGTAATTTTTTAGAAAACTAAGTAACTAAGTAGCGTTCACATAACTGGTATGTGAACGCGTCATAACTCCAAAATGTCTTCCCCATTTGTCCCTATTGTCTTCCAAGTGTTGTCAGCATGATTTCACAGTTCACTGACGGCATAAATTCCTGTGGGCGACTGTGGGACTTGATAAGCCTCAATTGGCTGCAATTCGAGCCATTGTTTGTCGACAGCGGTGAGAAACTGAGCCGTCAGGTGATGCTGAGGCTCTTTGAGGAGGTGAGGAGTGATGCTGGCCACATCAACTTTGAAGAGGAGGAGAAGACGCTGTACCTGTTTCAGGACTGGCTCGTGTTTTTTTGTGCATTGATTTTGAACAAATGCCTCATGGATTTTTGAGGTACAGACTGACAATTGTACTGTTCATCTTCCCTAATTTGTGCAGCTTAAAAAATGAAATGGTAAAAAATAACTGACTGTGAATGTAATTCATTACATTTATATTTGCAGAGGGAACAGTGGACATTAAATTTGCCGACCTCCTGGTATTTGTGATGGGAGCTGACACTCTCCCTCTCCTTGGCTTTACGGAAAAGTGTAAAATTGAATTTTTTGACCAGGAGCCAAGTGAGAGACGCCTCGTGTACACCTCCACTTGTAGCCTTACCCTTACCCTACCAAGGGGTATGGAGGACGAGGAGGACTTCAGAAATATGATGCATGAGGCAATCATAGGGTCACTGGGGTTTGGGAAGGTGTAGACCCAGTCCCCTACCCCACCGACCCATATGACCCCTACCCCAGTCCCCCACCCAAGAGAGGAAGGACACCAGGTCTCTGGGCCCTCAACAAAAGAAATTGCTGTCCTAGTCCCCCACCCCACTCACCCCCATGACCCCTGGCCCAGTCCCCTACCCCACAGAGGAAGGACACAAGGTCTCTGGACCCTCAAAACCTATAAGTACCCCAGTTCCCCACCCAACCCACCCGTTGAGGAAGAACTAGGGATCTAGTGACCCTCACGGCCCCGGCCCCCAACTGTGAGTAAGGACTCACCCCCATTGTAAAAAGTTCTTGCCATTTTTTTTTTTCAGCGTTTTATTGTCATTACACTGTCACAAGTACAGAGCATGAATTAAACTTATTTAACACATCCCCTTGGGGAGCAGTGGTCTGCCATTGTACGGCGCCTGGGGAGCAGTTCTTTGACATTGCTTCCTCACCCTAACCAACTCGTTGAGGAAACACTCTAGGGCGACTAGTGACCCTCACAAGCCCTGAAACCCCTCTCCAGCTCTGATCAAGGACTCATGTCTATTGTATCAATTGTATATAGCTCTCTGCAAACCTTTTTTGACATTGTTTGTCAAACCCACAATCTCATGGACACCCTGGGATTTGCCTGTCATGGTTCAAATGGGGTAGAGGATGCAAATTTAACACTGATATGTATTTTGCATGTGCACCTTGAGAAAACAAATGCCCATGCTAAGGCTTTGTTTGTTTACTTTTCGTCTGTTTGTAACATTGTGCTTGTGATGATCTCTGTGTAAACATCTGATCATACCTTTTATCGTAACACTGGTCTTACTCACTGGGTTATGGACTATCTCACTGTGAGGAGTGCAGTTGACTCTTTCCTTTCTAATGCTACCACATCAAAAGGATTTTTTGCTGTGGTTGTTTGTCCCCTAATTCTAATTACTTAAAAAAAAAAAAAATCATTCTGGCAATTTAACTAAAATGCACTTTATAATGACACAGCCCTGAGTGTGCTATGTGCCAGTTTTGTATGTCTCCTTTAGCCTGGAGTAAGAACTTAAAGCTAACTTTAAACTGGAAAAAACAGTAAAGACATGTCTTCATTTGAGAAGGTTAGAACAATCGTGCACAACAGTCGCTATGGGAGAGACCATTCAGACTCTCACTAATAGAAAATTTCTTGGTGTTGTACTTAGGGATGGGGATCGAAACCCGGTTCTATCAAGGACCCGGTTCCACTTTTTTCAAAACCCGAAAATCAGTAACATTTGGGCTTATCGATACCACTATCGAGTCTGGTCGTTTTTTGTTTTTTTTCTCCCGGAGGTCCTGTAACATAATTGTGTGTCCCTCGAGTCGCGTCACAGCATTTAAATCTAACCAATCCAATCACTGCAGCATGTCCACCAATGTTTTGGAATGAAATTGTAAGCAAACAGATATTAAAAGTAAAACAAGTGAAGTCTGGCAGTTAACTTTGCTCGCGACCCGAGGATGGCTGAACGGAAAAGACTCCTCCTCCTGCTGCTCCCGCCGCACCAGAGTCGGGCCCGTCTTCATCATCCACTCAGAGTACCACTGGTAAGCGCACACACAGACTTTGTAGCTTGTCCGGTCAGTTAAAAATAGTAATTGTGAAATCCGTGTTGTAATCGGCAGCATACAAGCTAGTTAGCTTGAAAAGTAAATAAAGTTTCAGATGTGCTGCGTGATGATGTGTTCAGATTGGCTCAGTAAAAAGACAATTAGGTTATCATGATGCGTTTAAGTGTAACGTAAAGAAAAGGGAAATTGAGTTTTTGGCAAAAAACATGAGTAATACAGGTGTATATTGCTCTATTTATTTTAGAATATATAATTAAACTACTGATGCCAACATTTATTAAAAATTACATTTAATTTAAAATACAATTATTTATTTGCTAAATATTTTCCTAATCACTAAAAACATGATGAAAAGTGACAGTAGACAATACATTAACCAACAATTGTGAAAATATATTCTAGTTAGTTTTATGTCATTTCGAAGTGGCCTATTACATTAGCCATGTTTATTGAAGGCTAGAAACGTTTTTGTTATGCTCATTTGTTAAGCAATAAAAGCAATACCAGTTCTGTTAAAAACATATTGTCGCATCGTCTTTCCACCAAATAACAGAAAAGTATCGATAGTGGTATCGATAAAGACTCGGATCGATAAGGAGTATCGATAAAGGTATCGATATCAATAAATATTAACTATCCCCATCCCTAGTTGTACTTGATCTTCCTATTTTCTATTCTTTTTTAATTTTCTTCATTTTCCCAGCACGGTTTTAACTGTTCTTCCTTTGTAAGAAAAGAAGCCTTAAACAAAAGAAATCACAGTTGTATTATACTTGGATCACAGTTAAGCCAAAAATAAACCAAATATATTTTTAGACAGATACATTACATTGCTTTTCTCTCTCACTGCAAATCATTTCTTTTTACACCAATCAGTGGTCCTTAATTTCACATCATGGCATCAACAATTGTGTAGTTGCTAAGTTACACCAGAAAAAAGTACCAATCTATGTTTTGGTTCATTTCAAAAGATACTGTGTCAATTTACGAACTTCATACAAAACTGCACATGCTTTCAGAAAATGTCACATTATCATATTATAGTACTTATTTTGCTGAAAGGTATAAGCAGGAGTTTGATGATCAAAGGTACTCATAAATCAAATAGCTGCACACCTAATTCAGCAACAATACCAATTTGAACAATGTTACCATACGGCAACAATTACTTTATCATAATTTTCTAAAAATGCTGTCATATAAACATTTGTTTTACAGTTTGATGTAATAGCTAGGCTTTAACTTTGATTTAAATTTAAAGCTACAGTGTGTAACTTTTAGCGACATCTAGCGGTCAGACTGCAGACTGCAGCAACATGAACATCTCCCCCCCCCCAACAGTACGGCAAGCGTTACGGGACAAAATGTCTTCCACGACGTCCGCATCACCTACCTTCTCAAGTGATGAGGTTTGTTTACATAGATAATTTTACAGATAGTATTTCATTAGTCTGAGTAGGGTATAGATTTCATGTAGACTTAAGATAATAAATATACCCGTTATTTTTTCTACATCGTTGTGTCGTTTTGGCGATCTCGCAATCGTTAGTTTGTTGGCTCTGCGCTGCCGTAGCGCAAAGATGTCTGCCTCCATGGCTGCGAGACCCGCTCCTATGTAATTATAAATAACGAATTCTAAGGCAACGCAAATATTAAGGTTAAGAGGCTGAGCTCGTAGATGATGATAAATAACATAGTTATGTATAATATATTACATTTCTGACTGTATATCCCTGTAAATATTACACACTGTAGCTTTAATGTTTGGGATCATATCATCTACTTAGCATACCCTGTTTGAAATTGACATGTGAATATTATCAATCTAAGGACCCAAAAGATTGAAATTTTTTTATATTTAGGAAAGTTTTAATACAAAAATAGTAGAGGTAACTAAACTTTATTTTTATCGTTAATTTAGTTTTGAGATTACATTAAAATATATTTGTTTCCATTTGACAAGTATGTTTGTCTCTATTTGGCAGTATACAAACATGGAAACGTTCTGGTGTATTCAATTCACTTCAGTTTATTTATGTAGTGCCAATACACAACACATGTCAACTCTGTCAAGGTTTGGTTGTGGTTTGGAGGACCCAAATGCAGAGGCAGAGGAGATTTCTTGGAGTTTAATGGGGCAAAACAGTAAACAAAGGCAGGAATCCAAAAATCCAACTAATAATGAAAAGCAAACCAGAACTATGGACACATTTGAGGAAACCAAACACGAGGAGCCAGGGAGAGACAAGGTAGGTGGACAACAGCATGGGAGGACAGCAAAGACAAGGAACAAACAAGGAGTGACTGCAGAGGGAGAGTATAAATAGCTGACTGAGACAAAGGCAGGGCTAACGAGCTGACAAGGAGCAGGTGTGAGAGGAGACAACGAGGGAGCCAAGAGGAAATGAACACACACACACCAGAGGGCAACAGAGGAAAACAGAAAAACATGAGAACTAACATAAATCTAGAAATTACAACAAAACAATAATTAAACCAATAAAACTAGAAAACAAGGAGCAAAGTAAAGTACAACAGAACCAAGACCATGACAATCTCAAGGCAGTCAGATTAGTTAGTTTTCTATCTAAGGAAAACCATCTGATTGCATTGACTTGTTAATTAAACACATAAGTATATTAATTCACAGAGCTCTACAGTGAAAAATATTTGATTCAACTTTTGAGTAGGAATAGGGATCAAGCAACTTCTAGAGAGCCAATTTCGGTATTACTCAAAATCCGTCAACAAGGCTCAAGCTTATTGATACGGCTACCCTGACAAGTGGGTCTGTAACACTGTCTTTGGCGTCAAATCAGTTTTAACGTAATACTCAATGGAGAAGAACATACAGTTGCCGAAATAATACTGACGGCCCTGATGCATATATTGAAATAGGTCTCAAACTTTTTATCGTTAAGGTGCACCATTGAATGCTGTCTTTTGACACCTACACACCAGTGGCGGCTGGTGAAAAATATTTTTGGTGGGGCTGATATAGCCTAGTGTATGTCTCCAACTAATCCGGAATAAAAATTCAAATAAACATTGCACAATACATACAATTTAACAGTAATGATTTAATTTACTATATAATAACAGTAACAGTGATGATTTGGGTCACTGTGACGGGGTTCTTTGGCCTCCAAGAATCCAAGAATCCAGTCGGGTTGGTGATTTATTGTGCTCAAAAACTCAAAACAGGGTGCAAAAGAAACTAAACATATACAAGATCCTCTGGGCCTCAGCCTCCCTCCAGGTACCAGCAATGTAACAAAGAAACAGAAAACAGAAATGGCCGCTCTTCTTCCCACAGCCCTCATTAAATAGTTTAAGCCCCTACCCTCAGGCTCTTATTTCTGATTTCTTCTCATAAATCAGTTTTGTCCATATATTACCTCCACAAACAATTGATGTACAAAAACAAACAAATAATTTTTACAACTTAATTCTTTTACACAGATTCATTGACTTATTCAATTACACCAAACTGGGTTTGAACCCAGCAAAGACGCAGCCAGACTGAAGATGACAAGTCCCCGTAGCACACACACACACACACACACACACACACATGGCTAACCCCACTGAAATATTAAGTGTGCACCCTCAATACGCCAGCAGGTAACCAGGAACAGCTTGTGTGTTTTAAGTTAATGGAGCTACTGGGCTCAGCGCGAGCGGATTGGTCCTCACAAGCACAGTATAACAGGAATGTGTGTGTGGCACGCAAAGTTTTAAGCGACGAGGTGGATTCGTCACAGTCACAATAACCATGACATTAAATTCACCTAGCAATAGTACATGATTGACAGATTCTCTGCAAATGTGGGTCAGTCTGATCACAGCCCCAAGACAGAGACGGTAGGAGTCTGTCTGTGGAAATCCACAAATGAATGACAGTAGGTAGGGAAATGTAGTTTATATAATTTGTTTTGCTTATAGGTACACACTCTAGAGAGTAAAACTGACATTTATGACTTAATTTCTAAAAATATATTTTACGTTTCTCTCTTCTTATCAGGGAGGGCGGTGCCCCAGCGCCCCCTATGGGCCGCCCGCCACTGCTACACACTCAGTGGCGGCAGAAAGAGGTGATCCCTATTATCAGTGAAAGTTTTGCTTGCAAATATGAATTTGTTTTTGATGTACTCATATGCGCGCAAGAGCGCCTGGACACAAAATGTCTGACCCCCTCTCAAGTTCATGCAAAAATATGCATGAACTTTTTTATGCTTAATGTGGGCACATTTTGTATAAAGAGAACAGCTACATTAACACAAATCTTATAATCACTACACACACTAGATGCTGTTTAGCAATGTTTAAAGTATCACTGGCTCTGATGAATGTGGAATTAGGACTTTTTTCCACTTTGAAAAGGTTTGCATGTAAACTTACCAGTCATATGTTATATGGGAATTTATCCTCTGTTTAATTTTGAAGATATAGAATTGTGTAGAGGTAAACAGAGGTAAATCGCACTCTTATTTTGTTAGATTTCTGTTTCTGTTATGTTTTTCTTTTGCTCCTTGATTTCTAGTGTTTAGTTTTCTTTTCACCATGTTTCATTATTCTAGTTATTTGATTATTATTATGTTGTTTTCTTATTAGTGTTAGGTTCCTGTTTCTGTTGTTTTTCTTTTGAGTATTCTGTCTCTCCTTGATTTCTAGTATTTAGTTTTCTGTTCACCATGTTTCTTTATCCTAGTTATTTGATTATTATTTTGTTTTCTTATTAGTTCCTGTCTTCCAGCTTTCCATTTGTTATCCTCTGCTGCCCTCTTGTGTCCTCTTTCTCTTGATCTGTTTTCTGTTTTGCTCTTACCTGTTTTCAATTTCCCTCATTAGCCTCTCCCTGTCTGTGTCCCCTTTAAAAGCCCTTCCTCTTCAGTTCCTGTTTGCTGGATCGTCGTCTAACTTCCCTTCAACCTCTGATCAATCTTCTGTACTTCTTACTTCTCTTCCTGGTTCTTAGTTTTGGTTTTTCCCTGATGTCTCCTAGATTCTGGTTCAAGAGATATTTTAGTTGGATTTTTGACTCCTGCTTTGTGAGATATTTTTGTTAGATTTTTGACTCCTGCCTCTGCGCCTGTGAACCTCCAGCCTATGTGCTTGAGAACCTTAATTAAACTACTTAAATTCATCTCCGTCACTCGTCTCTGCGTTTGGGTCCTCAAACCAACACCACCATTTCATGACATATTTTTTTTATCTAATATGCTCTCTCTGTATCATGCAAAATAATACATTCAAGGCATGGCAAATGTATTGTTTTACATGTGCACTGGAACTATAAGAGAAACTGACACTGAGCATTTAAAATGTTAACTTCACTATACAAGTTTTACATACAGGCTGTAGTTACTCTGTGTCGCCCATTTCATGTATTTTATCTAGGGATGAAAAAATGAATCATGTTAATGGATTATTTAAATAATCATCAACTAATTTAGTAATTGATTAATCATTAACTGGAGTATAGGGCCACAAAAATGTGCCTTTAGCCGATAGAGCAACCTGCTTAGAGCAGGAATTATACCAAGACTATTAAAAAATGTAACCATTTTGCATTTAAGATTTAAAAAAAAAAACTAGTTTTGTCTGTCAAAATTTTCCATCCAGAACTCCTCAAGAGGAAACTTTTCTGTTTCACCTGGTTCCATTTTGTAAAAAAATCTTCTTTAAGGAACCTTTGGCTATCTGATTATTATTTGATTCATTGAAAAAACAATCAACAGATTAATCAATTTGCAAATTAATCATTAGTTGCTGCCCTAATTTTATGGTAACTTTCCAAACACATTCCTTCCATAATACAGCACTGAAGGGCAGCTGCTTCACGCTGAGGCTGCCCTGCATCATATCTGTGTTTCCTACAATCATATAATGTTTCTATTATACACATGCTTTTTTAATAGTAAAGGATTAAATGTAACAACTTTTTATCATCATCCTATATTGCTTACTGTCTGACTGTTTAAATAGCTCCTTATGTCTATTTTCTTTTTTAGTGGCATCATCTACAAACACAACACTAAGAATGAGCCTAAGTTTATTCAAATATAAAATTACTTTTAACAATAATAAAAGACAATATAACACTATCTTATCTGTAATGTAATAGTATCCAAAATAAACAGCCAGATTCAAGCATTATTTACCAGACATTAATGTTTGTACTAATTTACTTATGGACCCGACGGAAATCTAGAAAAATAGAGTCAATGTAAATAGAGTTCCTCTGTTTGTATTTATCCTATTTCTAGAAGTAGAAGTCAATTAAATAGAGCTATTTTCATGTGGAAAACAAAAAATAGTAGATCTTTAGCATCCTTCTTGTGTTGCTATGATCTAGAAAAGAAATAAAACCTGTTATTTATACCTAAACTGCCGTCAAACATGAAAACAGTAATAGCAAATAAATATTGGTGAAAGGGAATCAACAGTTTACAGACTTTGTTCATTTTAACAGCAGTTCTCTGAACTCCTGTCTGACTCAGAATATTTAGTTTTAGAAAAGCAATCCTAACGTTGGTTACTTTCATTTCTCAAGTTGCACCATTAAAAACTCTCTCCTGCTTCTTTACAGAACTGCGATCAGAAGCTCTTGCCTGTTTTAGCGTAGATAATATTTAGTTTTGGTAACCGCCATATTCTAGCGTCATTTTTTTTATTTTATTTCGCTCTTCAAGCATGCGCGCGCACACATACAGAAGAGCTGCAAGAGGAAAAGAAGCGACTTTTGCAACAACGCTGTATAGTAAATTATAAACATGTTGTTCATATCGAATTATTGGTAGGGACAAGTAGGTCGATCCAAAATATTGGTAAGGACATTTCCCTATGATCCCTATGCAAACCTATGCCCAAGGTAGAAGTTTTTGGATCCATTACTGCTCCCCAAGATGCCACTTCTGTTGTTCCTCCTCTAAAATGGCCAGAAAGAGTAATGATTCCTGATAACCAGTTCTATCCAAACCATGCACAGATGCAACAACTACAGGATGTGGACCCTCTGGCAGGACCGATGGGAAGTTTAGCAATAGATATACTGCAAACTGCGATTGACATTTTGGAGCAGTAATGTCTTATCCACATTGAACTGCTTAATGGTAAAACCATTAACTGTGCATTTCACCACAGGATGTTTGGTTGTTGTTTTTAGAAGGTTAGGCATGGAAACTACATTTCACTCCCCTTGTGATCTGCTAAACCGTTGATTTCTTCACATGGAAGTGTTTTTGGTTTTGTATTTAAAGAAATAATTGTGCATCTTTTTCTGTTTATTGACTACCTTTGTTCATCCAAACCCTGGGTATATCTTTTAAAGATTATACTGTTACATTTTTATCTGAAAGTACATGTGGTTTTGTTTGATGTTCATAAATTGAGAAAATACCTTTTGATTATTTGTAATTAAAAAAAAGATACAGGACGATGTCATCATTGTGGAGAAATGGAAACAATAGAACATGTATTAGAATGTGGGGCATGTGAAATAGAAAAAAAAAATGAATTAGAAAACGTGAAAGAAAAATCTTCCAAATATTGTGCTGAAAGATTCTGAAAGTAAAAGTATAAACATATCTTTTTTTTATTAACACGTGACATAATTTAAGGTTGAAATAATTGAAAAGATAAATAAGTTTTTCTGTACCAATTTCCATACCGGTAGGTGGCTATAATGAACACCTTCAGTTTATCGCCAACTGAAAAATACACTTCAATAAGCAGAAGAAGGTAAGAGAAGAAGGTGGTATGCGCTGAATTGCTGCAGGCACACCGCCCCCGGCTTTCAAGAATTGGTTTAACCCTACTACTCAGCAGGCAATGGGAAAAAAGCACACTCACCAGCTCAAACTGGACAAGTGGCCAAATGGCTGATAATCACGTGAAATCAACGCGTATCTGACGTTATGTTGTGTTAACTACGAAGACAACACGTTGACAACGCGCAAACAACGAGCAAACAATACGTTAATCACGTGTTGTTTGCGTGTCAGAAGTTACTTTTTTTTAAACCAATCGGCCTTCCATAAAAATACGGGTGTCTTGCGGTATCATCATGACGCACGTAAAAGGCGGCGCTTGTTGGTAAAAGATGGCGAAAAAAGCGTCGAAATCTCGGGAAAATGCGCGTTTTTAGCGGGTTACTTTCAGTCTTAACGCGATAATTCAATGCGAATAGTGTACAATTCGTTCTTTTTCATGCGTGTACAAGCATAAAAAAGGAAGTGGCAGATGCGTTTTTGCTGTTCGGTGTGAACGCAGCATCAGACCGGAGGAGTTTTGGCTGTGAATTCAAACAGGTCCAGCCTTCTAATGAATACCGAACTTTTCAAAACTGTTTCCTTTACTTTTTTTTTTTATTGTAAAGTGAACAAAGAATACACTCATGAGAATACAGAATGGAATAAATGTGCCATCCACCGGGAGCAGGAACAAATAAAAGCAAATGTAATGATAGAAACCTTAGTGAGTTAAATACCATGCTGCTGTCATTTTTCACATCTCTGATGTTGCTGCTATTTTCAAATATCCATTACTGTAAAAATGTCCATAGCTGTATATTGGTTATTTATTCTCCAGGTGCAAATTTTTTATATTGTTAAAAGACTTAACAGTACAGTACTTTATTTTTTATCTTTTAACTATTCACTATTATGTTATTCTTCTATATTTTTCTAAGGTCCACATTTGTGTGACCATTTTTTTAATAATCTTTTTGCTGCACCAAAATTTCCGCATTGTGGAACAATAAAGGGATTTTCTATTCTGTCCATTTCTATTGTATAAAGAACTCTGCATAATCTCATATATTCAACAACAAAAAATACTTAGTTAAACAAATTGTGCAAAATAGCAATAAAAAAATTTAATTCCTATCAGATTTATAGTCCCCACACTGCAGATATATAAGGATCTGTCCATAAATTAGTCAAACCCGTTTACACAGTAAGAGATAAAAACCTTTAGATAGATCAAATATTACCCGCCACATATCTGACTCAATAAGCATTAGAACAACTATTTTCATTAATTTCAGATGGAATTATTCACCGACTTGGATTATATTAAACTGAACCTTTAATATTCACCACTGTTAGCACAGAGGATTTATTTCCTCTGGGAAATGAATCCTGGGATAACCAAGGCTACATACATCGGACCCTTTCTTCAAATCGGGCAAAAAAAAAGGACGCATTTCTCGGCCGCATAACGAGAAGTCTTGGAATCCGACCAGACCTTTGCGCCGCGCTATAGCATGATCAGCCTTCGAATCTGCCCTTCGTAGGACGCATCCCATTAAATAAATGTATTATTATTTTTTTTATTATTATATTACATTTGCAGTTTTTCTTTAATGTTTACAAAGGAAATATTTATTTACACGTTTTTATGGTGTGGGGAAAAAACACTGTCATTACATTTTTCATCTTGCGCACCCCCTAATGACAGCTCGCACACCCCCACACTTTCAAATCCCTGCATTAAAATGTCACTTTCACTTGAAGGTCTTACTAACTCTGAAAAATGTAAATCACATCAACACAGCAACATCATTTAACATAACTGTTCTCAAAATCAGAGCTGTACATTCTTTAACTGAACTATAATGATAATGAAAGTCCAAACATACAGAATTGCCCTTTCCTAAACACCCTCCTTCCACAGGCTCCTGGCTATTAGTTAAGCCATTTCCCTACCACTGTTTTTTCTATAACAGGGTCCTATTGGATGAAAAAAATGAGGGTGGTGGGGTGCTAGTTACAGTGCCAGAGAAACCTATGCTGGTACCTGGAAAATCCTTGATTACTTTCTTAGTGTATTAATAACTCATGTTTTTTGTTTTTTTTCGTAACAGTCTGATATTTTCTGTTGTGACTTTTATAGTTCTTGTACATGCTGTGACATCATGTTTTTTTTTTTTTTTCATTTTTAAGAAGAGGAAGCGCCTTCCAAACTCTGGAAGATATTGGCCTTCGCAACAGGAGCATCTGTGGTGCCACCTATTGGCTTCTCTCCGACTCCTTCTCTCCAGTTGATTCTCAAAGATGATGATGACTTTTTTTTCAACATTTCCGATGGCAAACACATGTATCAACTCAATTAAATTGCCACTATACACATCACATCAGGTGTTGAAAGAGAAATTTGACTTTTCATTGGGAAACATTGATGGTTTCGGCCGGACATAAACATGCCATCTTCTGTAGTTGTTCACATGTTCGCTATTTTCTACTGAAAAGGCTTTCAAACTCTCCTTAAAGCTGCAGTCTATAAGTTTTTAAAAATCACTTTTTTGTCATATTGGCTAAAACTGTCCCTATGCCCAGACAGCAGTACATGTGATATCTAACCTGTGAAAAAAACTGCTTCAATTGGTCCCGCATACTGCCTGTATTTCAATCTGGAAAGAATATTTCGGGACGAGACAAAACAACCAATCACAGCCAGAGGAGCGTCTGATGGAGTGTCAATCACAGCTCACACACGTTGAATCCCGCCCCTCACCGCTTAACCTGCCACTGCCGCCCGGCTGCCGCAGTCAGGAGGACGCGCGTGGAAGTCATGGCGGAGCGACAGCCAATAGCGAAAGAGAAACTGCCCTTACTGCCCCTGCCAACAACTGCTTACACAAGATTTCAAAAAAGAATGATGCTGTGAGAGGGGTGGAGCTTGGAGGTGGGGCATGGGTGAAGCAGAGAGGGTGGGGGAGTGGCGTGAAACCTGTTTTTCTTCAAATTTTCAGTCGAAGTCTGCTCTCTTCTCAATGTTACAGACTGCAGCTTTAAGGGCTGAAGATGCTGAGCACAGTTACACATGGTTGCCTTAAAAATGTTTTCTCTTTTTTATGCAATGAAGAGGGTTTACCTTATGTTTGTTTTTAAATTTATACACAAACACACATTTTTCTTTTTTACCTGTAACTGGCACCTCTGAGAAGATATTAACTTCTGCTACTTTTTTTGTGACAGATAAACCCCTGAAATTTATGTTTTACATTTAAAATGTTAAAACCATGTTGTTAGACACCAGCTGTTTACTGTAAAGTTATTTAAAAAAAAATGGTTGAAATAATCAGGCCAATCTAATTTGTCTTATGGAAAAGACAATATATGTTTTTTATTTAGTTTCTTGGTTTTATCAAGAATTTTTCTGCTAATGCATTTTTTAAAATAATGCTTTCAGCAAATTTGTTCATAAAGCTCATTTATTTGTACTTGTATACAATATCTTTTATAAAATGTTTAAAAAACAACAACAACTGAATGCATTAAGTGAACTAGGGAAGAGAAAATATCTATTCCAAGGTTTTCATCCTTTTCCAGGGGATTCGCATGTTGGAGAAAGTTCATCCTGGTTTAATGATTGCATCAACTTCTGGGAAAATAACATTGATATTCGTTTGAATCTTTGGTAATGGCCTGTGTTGTATCTGGTAATTGTTGGTAATTGTTTATAACAGGTTGAATTCCAATGTTTCTTATGACACCTGTATGCCAGAGCTGAAGTGGTGTCTGACCACCTTGTGTGGAGAGACCCTTATTGTTCCACTCATTAACAAATGATTTGCAAACAAAACACATGTTCAATTCTTGGTAAATAAACATAATGCAGGCAAAAAAAATTATATTCATTTAATGAGTCTAATGTACCTTATTCCTCCATGAAATGCACTCTTTAATCCCCTTCTTTCCAACATAAAAACGAGCAACAAGTACGTTTTCTATACCATTGTGACATCTGACTCTAAAGGTATTCCAAATTTCTGAACTCCTTACAAGAATAAAGACAGGTCACTTGAAGCTCTATTATTCGTTAAAGGGGTACACCTTTTTTTTACATTGCTCCTTGATTTTACGTTATTGCATCATGTTCTACTCACCCATGTGAGTTTTGTTTCATTTGGAGCTGTTCTGAAGATATTCCGTTAGGTAATATCCAAGTAACATCTTCCTATGGGCAACGAATTGAAGGCACAAACTAAACTGTACATAATTTATCATTTATGGTACGCTAGGATTCATAAAATATAGGCGAATCACTGTCCCCCAGACATCCGGGGTTATATTTTATATTTATATTTTTTTAATACAAAGCGGAGTGTTTATGATGTCATCCGTGCGCCGGACTGGAGTTGTGACACGCAGCCCGGGCCACAGGCGGCTACACTATAACCCTTCTATTCATTTGGGTAGCTAATCTGAATCGTTCAATTTCATTTTGAGAGCGAGATCATCTGTGGTAGTAGCACTAGACATCTTCCAGGCATGTTAGTAAAACTAGCAGCAGTTCAGCGGATAGGATGAATGAATGGTAGCCGGTGCACATGGATGACATCATACACCCTCCGCTTTGTTTTAAAAAATATAAATATAAAAAATATAACCGCGGATGTGTGGGGGACAGTGAATGCTGGTGTACCATAGAGAATAAATTATGAACAGTTGTGCCTTCAAGTCGTTTCCCATAGGAAGACGTTACCTGGATATAACTTAACGGAATATCTTCAGAACAGCTCCAAATGACAGAATACTAATATGGGTGAGTAGAACATGATATAATAACGTAAAATCAAGGGCCCAATGTAAAAAAAAAAAAAAAACAGCCGCATAAATATATTATAGTCCTACTGAAGCCATCCACGCAGCCATGAAGCCCCATCCGCCACCTAACCAGCTTGTGGTTTCCATCAAAATGCCTGTTGAAAGATAAAATATTTTTAATAACACATGTACATTTATCATTTAGATACTAAATTAACAGACATAGAGATATCACAATTGTTTACATTTTCCATAATTGATTGGGGCTCTGAACACTGTATATCCTCCCGATTATTGCATGATATCACCTCAATGATCTGCTGATGGGATCCAATTGACGCAGGCTCTGTCTGACTCGCCAACGTTGTACTCTTTTACCACGTAATCTGAGGCTTCCAAGTACATATCTTTCACCAGCGTTTGGAGAAGTCTGGAGTATATTAGTGACAATTCAATCAAGGTCTTGATTCGACAGAAAGGTATATTCTGCAGAGTCTGTTCCAAAACTTTGTTCTTCGGCTATTCCAAAGCATGATGAAATCCTTTGCCAAGTCATCCCAATGGATACACAATGAGAAATCTGTCTGGCTACTATGTTGTATCTGGGGCGTCCTCGGTGGCCTGTGGAGCTTGTTAGTGGAGTGATGTGAATGTAGTCTGGTAGTATATTCACTTAGCAAATTTTGAAAACATGTAAACAGTAACTGAAGTGTGTTGGTGATGTCTATATGGTTAGAATCATATCGTGACATAGCAACAATTAATGATGACAATGATCGTATATGATCCTCAAGCTGTCTATACAATCTTTCCTGAAAATAATGTATGACGTCCTCTCTCTGAAAAGACTTAATACAAAGCAGGGCACTCCTGAAAAAACCCCTCTTCATTGCTTGCAGTATTAAAAACGAACAATTACGTCTGTAAAGCAAGAAGGATCAGATGAAATTGCATGGTGTCCAATCTCCTACGATCATAGATTCTATGCTGACAACAGCGGACGCTGGTAGCGCTTGGCTAAGTGGCTGAGGTAGTGGTAGATGTAGTCGTCTACTGTCCAGGCGTTGTAGCATTTGACAGGATCCGGAACAGGCCCTCCGTTGAAGCCAAAATAAAAATCAGGAATGCCCCTGCTTTTGTGAGGTGTTCAGCGGTTAGCTGAGCAATATTATATAATTTTATCTGTTATAATATCGGCCGGAGATTGCAAAAACTGTACGGAGCTAACCAGAATGACCTCTGTTTAAAACAACTTCCCTTTCAACTGAAATGTCTTCCGTTTCAACTGAAATCCACAAATAACTTTTAGTAGTGTGTGTAAAAGCTTTTTAGTAGTGTGTATGAAAGCTTTTTCGTAGTGTATATGAAAGCTTTCTAGTAGTATGTATGAAAGCTTTTTAGTATTGTATATGAAAGCTTTCTAGTAGTATGTATGAAAGCTTTTTCGTAGTATATATGAAAGTTTTCAGTAGTATGTATGAAAGCTTTTTAGTATTGTAAATGAAAGCTTTCTAGTGGTATGTATGAAAACTTTTTAGCAGTGTATATGAAAGCTTTATTGTAGTGTGTATGAAAACTTTTTCGTAGTGTATATGAAAGTTTTTCAGTTGTATGTATGAAATCTTTTTAGTAGTGTATATGAAAGTTTTATGTAGTATGTATGAAAGCTTTTTAGTATTGTAAATGAAAGCTTTCTAGTAGTATGTATGAAAACTTTTTAGTAGTGTATATGAAAGCTTTCTTGTAGTGTGTATGGAAACTTTTTCGTAGTGTATATGAAAGTTTTTCAGTTGTACGTATGAAATCTTTTTAGTAGCGTATATGGAAGCTTTCTAGTAGTATGTATGAAAGCTTTTTAGTATTGTATATGAAAGCTTTCTAGTAGTATGTATGAAAGCTTTTCAGTAGTGTGTATGAAAGCTTTTTAGTAGTGAATATGAAAGCTTTTCAGTAGTGTGTATAAAAGCTTTTCAGTAGTAGGTATGAAAGCTTTTTAGTAGTGTACACTACCGTTCAAAATATTGGCGTCACCCAAAAATTTGGTTTTTTCCTGAAAAGTTACACTTATTCACCACCATACGTTGTGATATGAATAGAAAATAGAGTCAAGACATTGACAAGGTTAGAAATAATGATTTGTATTTGAAATAAGATTTTTTTTTTTTTACATCAAACTTTGCTTTCGTCAAAGAATCCTCCTCCATTTGCAGCAATTACAGCATTGCGAAACCTTTGGCTTTCTAGCTGTTAATTTGTTGAGGTAATCTGGAGAAATTGCACCCCACGCTTCCAGAAGCAGCTCCCACAAGTTGGATTGGTTGGATGGGAAATTCTTGCGTACCATACGGTCAAGCTGCTCCCACAACAGCTAAATGGGGTTCAGATCTGGTGACACTTTTTTCCAGTCTTCCTCTGTCCAATGTCTGTGTTCTTTTGCCCATCTTAATCTTTTTCTTTTATTGGCCAGTCTCAGATATGTTTTTTTTTCTTTGCCACTCTGCCCTGAAGCCCAGAATCCTGCAGCCGCCTCTTCACTGTAAATGTTGACACTGGTGTTTTGCGGGTAATATTTAATGAAGATGCCAGTTGGGGACCTGTGAGGCATCTGTTTCTCAAACTAGAGACTCTAATGTACTTATCTTCATGCTCAGTTGTGCAACGTGGCCTCCTACTTCTTTTTCTACTCTGGTTAGAGTTTGTTTGTGCTGTCCTCTGAAGGGAGTAGTACACACCGTTGTAGAAAATCTTCAATTTCTTAGCAATTTCTCGCATGGAATAGCCTTCATTTCTAAGAACAAGAATAGACTGTCGAGTTTCAGATGAAAGTTCTCTTTTTCTGGCCATGTTGAGCGTTTAATTGACCCCACAAATGTGATGCTCCAGAAACTCAATTGGCTCAAAGGAAGGTCAGTTTTGTAGCTTCTGTAACGAGCTAAACTGTTTTCAGATGTGTGAACATGATTGCACAAGGGTTTTAGTAGTGAATATGAAAGCTTTTTAGTAGTATGTATGAAAGCTTTCTAGTAGTATTAATGAAAGCTTTTTAGTAGTGTATATTAAAGTTTTTTAGTAGTGAATATGAAAGCTTTTTAGTAGTATGTATGAAAGATTTTCAGTAGTATTAATGAAAGCTTTTTAGTAGTGTATATTAAAGTTTTTTAGTAGTGAATATGAAAGCTTTCTAGTAGTATGTATGAAAGATTTTCAGTTGTATGTATGGAGGCTTTTTAGTAGTGTATATGAAAGCTTTCTAGTAGTATGTATGAAAGCTTTTCAGTAGTATCTATGAAAGCTTTTTAGTAGTATGTATGAAAGCTTTCTAGTAGTATTAATGAAAGCTTTTTAGTAGTGTATATGAAAGCTTTCTAGTAGTATTAATGAAAGCTTTTTAGTAGTGTATATGAAAGCTTTCTAGTAGTATTAATGAAAGCTTTTTAGTAGTGTATATGAAAGCTTTCTAGTAGTATTAATGAAAGCTTTTTAGTAGTGTATATGAAAGCTTTCTAGTAGTATGTATGAAGGCTTTTTAGTAGTGTATATGAAAACTTTTCAGTAGTGTGTATGAAAGCATTTCAGTAGTATGTATGAAAGCTTTTTAGTAGTATGAATGAAAGCTTTCTAGTAGTATTAATGAAAGCTTTTTAGTAGTGTATATGAAAGCTTTCTAATAGTATGTATGAAAGCTTTTAAGTAGTATGCATGAAAGCTTTTTAGTAGTGTATATGAAAACTTTTCAGTAGTGTGTATGAAAGCATTTCAGTAGTATGTATGAAAGCTTTTCAGTAGTGTATATGAAAGCTTTCTAATAGTATGTATGAAAGCTTTTAAGTAGTATGCATTTAAGGTTTTTAGTAGTGTATATGAAAACTTTTCAGTAGTGTGTATGAAAGCATTTCAGTAGTATGTATGAAAGCTTTCTAGCAGTATGTAGTATTACTTTGTAAAAGAGCTTGTGAGTAGGTTATATAAGAGGTAAATGTTTTCACTAGTTTGTGAGAGCTTTTTCACTAGTGTTTATGCATGTTTTTCAGTATATTATATGGAAGAGTTTAATTTAATATCTGTATATGCAAGTTCATTCTGATTTATGTCTCTGGGGGCACCCATAGAATCAATCGATCTTTGTTTATTTAAATAGTTGAATACTTTTTTTTCCACTACAGGGGGAAATGGGGTTTTGCCTTATTTGGTTCAGTTAGGTTTGTATATGTGTTTCTTTTTTGAACTGATCAGCCACTATTTAAGATTCTCTTTGTTCCAATAAGGCAGGTCAGTTTGTTTGAGTTAGTTTTGTTACTGGTTATTTTGAGTAGTTTTAGTTTCTTTGACCTAATTTTTGTATCCGCTTTGTACTTGTGAGATTTTATCTTTTCTGGGTTAAATAACTGAACCCTGTTTTTTGAAAATACACCTGTGCCTGACTTTCAATGAGACTGTTTTTCTTCCATAAAACAGTCACAGAGGGGAGTTGCCCTTGGTAGACATTCTTATGTCAGTTCTCTCTATGTGAGGACACATCTCCTGCTAAAGCTTGGTTTATACTGGAGGAGCCAGTGGGGTCTGCGTGACCCCGCTTCATTTTGGTTTCCACCAGTGGCGGATCTAGGGGACGGCTACTTGGGCTGCAGCCCCGGATGTTTCCCCGAGAGCCCCGGATCTCGCTTCTGAGCTGAGCTGAGTAAAATGTGCAATACTGGATTTCACTAGATGCTGGCAACATGTGCAGGAAAGCAGCCTGTAGCATTACCGCACAGAAGAAGTCACCACTAGCTGTTGCTAAACAAACTGACATCCCAGGGGATTTGAAGCTCTGACTGACCTCCATACATTCTTTGTCCCGGTGTTGTATGAAATTCTGTTTCCCTTGTGTCAGGAGCGCGCAGATAGGACCATTTTCAAGGCACTTCTGATCGATTTCTCGCTAAAAACAACTCCTAAAATTATATCAATGTTGCAACATCCAGTTTAATAAGCAGCTGTTGTTTACAAAATTGTTAAATAAATAAAAAAAATAGTCAAGGTAATTTTAAGCTGTTTTGTGTTGGGGTTTTTTTTTAAACGCCAAGAGTTTTTTCCAACTTCTGTCACTCCAGCCTGACAGAAATAAAATTCAGTCACCAAAAACACTTTTCCAACTCGTAGCCTAGTGTGTATTTATCATTTTTCATTAGTGATATAAGATGCAAAGATGAGAGAGTAGACTTTCTGGTAAATCCTGTTATAATGTAAAATATGACAGATTACTGGATTAAGGACATTTCTAGTATACTATATACTCTCACACAACAATTTTTAAGAATTTGGAAACAGCTGCTCTTTACTTCCCAAAGATACGGGAGGAGGAGAGGAGAAAATGGATATTTCAGCTCTGAAATAATCCATTCCCCTCTATAACATGGGATTAAATTAAACCTGCAAGTCTTTACCTGTGTTTATTCCTCTCTTCATCAACAACTCTGTGGATTTGATCACATTTGATCATTATTTGCCAAAATTAAAGGAGGGGAACAATATATTTTAGCTGACTGAAATAATCTGTCCCCCCTTTTATGGTCTTTATGGAATATTCTGTTTAAATGTTTATCTAACAATTAACACATATTCCATTAAAAAGTTAAAAACAAAACCACTGGAATGTGTTTTCCAAATTTAAAGATGTTTCGCTTTCCATGCAGAAAGCTTTCTCAATTCAAAAAACCTGGAGCAATGCTACTGCAGACATTTTGAATTGAGAATTAAAAAACATTTCATAAAGATCATCAAACCAACAGTCATTTTTTTTTTTTACTATTTTGGATTTCAAAATATAAAATAAATGTTTTAAAAATAATATATAAAATATAATGACAGTTTAAAAATTCACAGGATTTGTTAATTTTTCCCCATGTTATAGGGGAATGGATTATATCAGGTGGCTTAAATATTTGATTTCCCTCTGATAAATAATGTGATAATATATTGTATAAACAAGATAATTATAATGTAAAAACATGATAATATTATTAAACATGATAGTATATAGTATAAACTTGATAATTATATTGTATAAATGTGATAGTTTATTGTATAAACGTGATAATTGTATAAATGTGATAATTAATTGTATCAACGTGATAATTATTGTGTAAACGTGATAGTAGATTGTGTTGTGATTTTATGTTCAATGCCCATCCAGGTAAGATGTCACATTAATGTTGAGATTACATATTCTATTTTATTCCCAACCAGCTGGGAATTTATATTTTTGATACTTTAAGATGTGTATTGCCCTGTCCGGTAGGGGTGGGAAATATCTTATATAACCAGATATTATTTCGGCTGTTATGTACTGTTTATGTAACCTGACTCCGCCAGATGGATTTGCTAGAATTGCTCCGCATATCCATCTGGAAACCTTCCGTTGAAGCAATTTTGGGAAGGGACGAAAATATTGGTTAGCTGATTGGCCTATGTTGGTGATAGACGGGCCAAATAAACCAATCAGATCAACGAAGCATATGACGTACTAACAGAGCGACCACGAAAACACAACCACAAGCCAGGCTACTCTTGCTGCTGCAGGTAAAGGCTCGTTAGCTCAGCGAATAAGCAACATGTCGGCAAAGGATATTTACCGTTTATGTAAAGATAATTTGCGAATAAAAGGCACAATCATCGGCTGAAGCCGCCATGTTCTTTAGACTGAACTGTCGTGCTTCTCGTTGCGTCACACCTCAACTCGCCTCAAAGCCAACGCTGATTGGACGTTCGTTTGGTGAACTGCTCCAAATTTTCTTTAACGGAGAGTCTCCAGACTGATCTGCGAGTGAAACCTTGAAAGCTCGCGAGATCAGGATGGTCTCACGAGGCTACTGTTTATGAACACACGCCCTACTAGCTGTGTGTTAGATAAATAAATGAAAGAGTGATTCAATCACTAATCATGGTCAAACAGTTAATTCATCACATACATGGAATGAATTCACCACAACTTCTGTTAAATATAAGAGTTTACTAACAAAAATCATTCAACTCCAAGTCAAACATATTTCAGGTTAAAACTCTTAACTAAAACTAGTGAAACTCAATTAAACTAAACTACTACTTACAAAGAGGAAGAGAAACATGGTTGAAAACCATATCACTGTTTAAGATGGATTTTGTGTTTGAAAACCAAAGTTTATCTGGAAGAATTTGGGACATGATCAAATTAGCCTTTCACTAATTTTAAAGAAATTGGAATGTTTTCAGACCAATTCACTATGCGAATCCATGAGGTGAATAAAACATTATGTGGCCAAATAATGTTTTATTAAATTATTTGCTTAATCAAAAACCTTTAGTCAAATGATTATTTACCCTCTTTGAAATAGCTAGCAGTGAATAGACAAGATTCCACTAAATGACTCTTGGTCATACTTGGTAATGGAAATGTAATGAGGAACACATGAACACTAATGTTATATCAGTGTTTAACTTGTAGTGAAATAAAGCTTGTTCAAGCTTCTACAGCAGCTCAACACATATTCCTGTAGCATAGTGTGACAGCCCTGCTGTGCTGTCGGGTGAGCATATGTGTTAACTGCCTAACTTAACACTATCAATTATCACTATCAATTAAGGTCCTCAAGGTGAGAGGCGCTTCCATTATGCGGCCACCTGGTTGATATTTAAGGAGCGCCGTTCCATTTAGAGTGTGTGTGCTCCCTGCTTGAGAGGCGCGTCTCCTGGTTGAAGCAAGCACGCCGCAGTCAGCCATCCAGTCCAGTCCGTGATCGCCCCATCCGAGCTGCCGTCTGATGCCGGCATTTAGTTCATTCTTTTGATTCTGCTAAATAAATGACTTTTACAGGCTTAAAGTACTGCCTGTTTCCGTGTCCCCCCACTTTTAGTTGCGATCAGTCAAGCCGGGTCGTAACAAATGGGGGCTTGTCCAAAAACTATACTTATAGAGTTTGGAAATTTGTTTGTTTGACTGCATGATGTGTTTCATTCATCTTCTTCCTGTTTGTAGGAGTGTGCAGTGACGTCACCGTTGTGGTGTGGCACGGTTTTGTTAACCAGTTTGTGGGCAGCTGTTGCATGTTTGGTTGAGTGATCCAATATACAGGTGAGTGAAATGTTTATTGAGGCCTGTGCATTAATGTTGGTTCTGCTTTAGTGATTGTGTCTCCTGCTAGGCTAAGTGGTGCTGTCGCTTCAGACTTCACCTGTTTGTTGTTGTGTTAGTGTCGTGGGGGTTTGCGGTTGGCGTCCACTGTGCAAGCAGTGATCTCGGGGGCAATCCAGGAGATTCATTTCTTACTGGTCTGGTGCTTAATAAACCCGCCGCCAATCCACGTGAAGAGCCAGGAATTAGTTAGGCAGGTGAGTCGTGACATGCAGGTAAAGTATAGTGGGGACATGGTTGCTTTGGGCCCGTTGTGCACTTGTTTCAATTTACTTTCACTTTACACTCTTTTCGCCGTTTATCTTGGATGTTTTTTCCTGTGGCGCATGACTACAATTTTGCTTTAAGATGGAGTTTGATTTGGATGGTTTTGTAGCTGAACCTTCTTTGGAGAAGTTTAGTGGTGCTACTAAAAACGATCTCATAGCTCTCGCTGCTCAGTTTGAAGTACCTGTGGTTAGAAGAAGGAGATTATTAAAAGGCGACTGTATGCCGCACTAGTTGAGCGAAACATTTTTCCACCTCCAGAATCAGCCTCCCAGGTTGAAGTTGGGACATTTCACGCTGATGTGCGTAAAATGGAGTTGGAATTGGAGATGCGTCGTTTAGAGCTGCAGCATGAAGTTGAGATGCGCAAATTGGAATTGGAGGCAGCTGCCAGACGCGACTCTGCGTGCGTTTCTGTTGATCAGGCCAGCGGTTCTGCTGGGGCAGAATTTGACATAAATAAATGTATTCGCTTGATTCCACCGTTTAGGGAGTTGGATGTGGATAGATATTTCATCCTGTTTGAACGTGTGGCAAAGACACTTAAGTGGCCTAAGGAGATTTGGTCGCTGCTTCTGCAGTGCGTGTTTACCGGTAAAGCACAGGAAGCTTATGCCTCGCTGTCACCTGATGACAGCTTAAATTATGATAAAGTGAAGAGTGCAGTGGAGAAAGCTTATGAACTCGTGCATGAGGCATATAGACAAAAATTCCGATGCTATAAAAAAGCAGACTATCAAAGTTACACTGAATTAGGTCGTGTTAAAACTGCTTTATTTGATCGGTGGTGCGCTGCACAAAATGTTAAAAACTTTGATCAGCTCTGCGACTTGATTTTGTTGGAGGAGTTTAAAAATGGCTTGCCGGAAAATATTGCAACCTACTTTAATGAGCAGAAAGCTAAGAACGTGTCAGAGGCTGCAGTGTTGGCGGACGAGTATGTGCTGACTCATAAGGATTATTCGGGCCCTGTGGGTTTTAAACAGCGTTTTGGTCAAAATATGAGCCGCAGTGATCGGGTTGGTGTTGCTCATCAACTGGAGGCGAGACAGTTTAAAAATCCGCTGGTTCGGGATGATGAGCGGGTTTGTCATTTCTGTCACAGACGCGGACATATTAAAGTAGATGGTCATCGGCTAAAAGTTGAAACGAAAAAGTTTCAAACTGCTCCTAAAGGAGTAGGTTTGGCTGCGCCGGTGCGGAGTTCTTCGGAGGACACGAAGGAAGATCGGTCTTCTGAAGTTGGTGTCTCATATCTTCCTTTCATTCATGAGGGTTTTGTGTCGCTGCCAAACCGCGAGGAAAAGGTTCGAGTAAAGATCCTGAGGGATACTGGAGCGTTTGACTCTTTCATTAGAGCTGACGTGTTGCCGTTCTCTGCTGAGTCTGAGACAGGTGCCTGTGTCCCGATTCGGGGAATGGGATTAAATGTAATGTTTTTTCCGTTACATAAAGTGTCTCTGGAGTGCGAACTGTTTACTGGTGTCACACAATTGGCTGTGCGCCCTGCTTTGCCAATTGACGGCGTCTCTGTGATTTTGGGAAACGGTTTAGCTGGAACGCATTTGTGGGCGGACATTTTTCCATTAGGTGGGCTGGTTGCATCGTACCCCATTCAGCGAGTTATTTCTCAGACTGAGAATAATAACGAATTCGCAGATGCATTTACCGCATGCGCGGTTACTAGGGCCATGGCACGCACTCAGAGCGAGAAAGAGGACAAATGTGCAGGGAAAATTAAATTGCCTTTGTCCAATTTTCCAATCCCTCTATCTCGCAGTGAGTTCATCGCGGAGCAGCAAGCCGATGTTTCTCTGAAGAATCTTTTCGATCAGGTTCGCCCGCTCAGTGAAATAATGGACTGTGCATGTGGATACTTCCTGCAGGACTCGTTGTTGGTGAGGAAATGGTTACAACATGCTGATTTTTTGGAGGAACCGGTGTTTCAGATGGTGGTTCCCATTAAACTTCGCTCAGCAGTGTTAAAAGTTGCTCATGACGAGTCTGGCCATTCTGGTGTACGTAAGACGTATGACCGAGTTCTGAGACATTTTTTCTGGCCGCGTTTGAAGAAGGACGTTTCATCTTATGTTAAGGTGTGTCATGTCTGCCAGGTCATTTCCAAGCCCAATCAGGTTTTGAGCCCAATTATTGCCGCATCTGAGCCATTTGAGCATTTGATAATCGACTGCGTGGGCCCGTTACCCCGCTCAAAGGCTGGGTCATCATATCTGCTCAATGTGATGTGTCAGAGTACACGTTATCCAGCAGCTTATCCGTTAGGTACAATAACAGCCAGGTCGGTTGTACGTGCGCTCACTCAGTTCTTTTCGGTGTTTGGAATCCCTAAAGTAATACAGTCTCACCAAGGCACTAATTTTTCATCACATTTGTTCAGTCAGGTTCTGAAACAGCTACGGGTGCGACACAATAAAGCAACAGCATATCATCCAGAGAGTCATGGGGCGTTAGAGCGTTTCCACCAGACTCTGAAGTCTCTCCTGCACGCTTACTGTACAGAACTGGCAGGTGACTGGGAGGACGGATTGCCTTGGCTGATGTTGGCTGCCAGGGAGGTAACCCAGGAAAGCACCGGGTTTAGTCCAAACGAACTGGTTTTTGCACACACCGTTAAGGGTCCATTGGCTGTGGTGGCGGACGGGCTGAAAGAGCCTGTTTCACCCAAAAACTTGGTGGATTATGCTGGTCATTGTTTCTGCAGTCCTACAATCTGGATATTCATTACATTAAAGGAAAAGACAACGTCATAGCTGATGCGTTATCTCGCGTTCCACTTTTGTAGCATGTGGTGTTTTTTTTGTGCTTGTTTTGTCCCTGTTTCTTTTCTATGTTCTTTAAAGAAGCTTCTGAGTGCACCAGTTGCTGGCCTAGAGAGCGAGCAGAGGAAGAAATCTGTACATTAAACGAATCCGAATACATTGTGGAAGAAAAATGTGTTAAGGGTGGCTGGGTTTACTACACGGTTGGTGAATTTGGAGCAGGGTTCCATATAGAACCTGCTTTTTTATGGGCGGGGGTGTGACAGCCCTGCTGTGCTGTCGGGTGAGCATATGTGTTAACTGCCTAACTTAACACTATCAATTATCACTATCAATTAAGGTCCTCTAGGTGGGAGGCGCTTCCATTATGCGGCCACCTGGTTGATATTTAAGGAGCGCCGTTCCATTTAGAGTGTGTGTGCTCCCTGCTAGAGAGGCGCGTCTCCTGGTTGAAGCAAGCACGCCGCAGTCAGCCATCCAGTCCAGTCCGGACCAGGTTGGGGACCCGACTTCCTGGTGTGGAGGGACCAGGCGTGATCGCCCCATCCGAGCTGCCCTCTGATGCCGGCATTTAGTTCATTCTTTTGATTCCGCTAAATAAATGCCTTTTACAGGCTTAAAGTACTGCCTGTTTCCGTGTCCCCCCACTTTTTGTTGCGATCAGTCAAGCCGGGTCGTAACAATAGCATAGCATGCAGTCCATTCTGTTAGCATTGTCTTTACTCATCAGTAAACACATGGTGTTCTTTCACTAATCATGCCAGACCTGCAAACCTTTTTTGTCCATGTCCAGTTGGAAGGTTGAGTTTCATCCAGCTGCAGCCTAGCAGTCAGCAACCAGGGGTTCTTTGTTCCAGGCTCACAGCAGGGGTCCTCTTTGTCTCAGTAATTCATCAAGGCAGGGTAGGCCTCTCATCCAATTTAGCTCTACCATTTCTGACACTCAAGAGAAATGTGTCACAAAAGATCTGTTTTGCAGCAGTTTGGTTCTGAAAGGTCCATGATGACTTAACTTTGAGGACTCTGGAGATATGGGTCTTCTTGGGCCCGCATCTCCACTGTGGTGGAGAACAAGCCAAAGCTTCATGGGCAAGGGAAAGGAGGCAAAGAGAGATAATCCGGTTTTCTCTGTGGTTTTGTCTGTTCTCACAGAGAGGGGGGTGGTTGGTCACACCTCTCTGACTGCCTGTGACTGCTTTGCCTGAGAAGGGGGGGCTTCAGAAGTCCCCCAGCTGTTATACACCAAAGCTGTGTGTTCTCCTCTGGTCATCATGTCAAGATGAAATATGGACACTGGTTTCCAATGTCCAAAAGAATGATCATGGCATATGGCACATCAATTGTATAAAAGTTATAAATATATCGTATAAACTTGAAAGTACATTGTATAAACATGATAATTATATTGTATAAACATGATAATTATATTGTATCAACATAACTATATTGTTTAAATTTAATAATTATATTGTATAAACGTGATAGTATATTGTATCAACGTGATAATTCTATTTTATAAACATAATAATTATAATGTATAAAGGTGATAACTTTATCCAGGTGGTTGCGTTTAAATGCTTTTAGTCTGTAGCAGAGATGGGGACTCGTACTCGAGTCGCACTTAAGTCGCATATTTAATGACTTCAGACTCGACTTAGACTTGCATTTGAAGGACTTTAGACTCGACTGAGACTCGTGATTTCCGACTTGTGAAGAATATTTTATTCTAGTGTAAAAACACTTATTCAAGTGTTTTTTGTTTTACTAACTTGACTGATCGCCGCTCGCCTTACCCGCACACAGAAGAGGTAAAAAAAAAAAAAAGAACTTGTGGCCAGTATGGCCCCACACTAAGTCTTTGACACAAGGGGGAGCAAACAACTCAAAGACCCAAACCGTGAAGCACTCAAGTTCAAGTGTTTTATTTATACAAAAAGCCCCAGCAAAAGTGGCATAATAAAACAGTCCTTTTCTTCCCCTGATAAAACCTAAAATTCAAGAGTTTTCCTTAAAAATCAGAGGCTGGAAGTTGGGCTCCGCTTGTTATGCTGCTTCTGGTGCGAGTGATCGGCCTGGAGAACCCACTGGCTGATCCACAGCTGACTCTGCGGCACCCCAGCACTGTTCCACTCCCTGGCGTGCCACACCCCTTTCCAGACCGATCCAACTAAAAAGAGAAGCAAGGAGAACGCCAGCATCCACCCGCCAAAACCCCGTCGGAAGATATATTCCTGTTTATGCTTTAAGCGAGGGGGAGCGCTACTTACAGGCGAGGTTCCTCCTCTGCCCTAATACTCCTTACTGGGCCATCTGTGCACCCTCCTGGTGCACGGATCCCGCCTGCCTCTCCCCCGGCAGCGCGTCCGTCTCTGTCACCTGCAGATTCCGTTCTCCTTCTCATTTCCTTCAGACTCCTTTTATGTCTGCTTTAATTAGCCCTTGCTCTAACCTGAGCGCAGCAATTACGCAGCGCAATTAATGCACTCCGCCTCCCCAGACAACCACTTCAGTCCAGTGCGCATGGATTGTCACAAGGGAAAAACAAACCAAAACAAGCAACCCAACATGCAGGAAAATTCAAAAGAAAATACAAAGAAAAACAAATCATATCTTCCTCTCCAAACATGCAAAGCATAAAACTAACATTTAAATGAAAGAAAACCATAAATCATATTTTTCCCTGTGCAACACACTGACATCACTGACGCAACAGTACGTGACATATATGCCCGTGCGCATGCATGCAACCCATACAGATAAGGAAGCGATGATTACCCCCCCACCCCCCCCGTTTCGGTGCCACCGTTCATAATAACCGTTGGCTACAAAAACTTTACATGAGGCGGGAATAAAAGCAGCAAACTGCAGCTTCTTTAGAAAAAAAACACACGATGCTTGGTCCACCACATCTAATTTTATCAGCCGCAGTGCAGGTGTACAGCCAGTGACATCACAGACATAAGGCAATAATTCAGGACCTTGTTATTTCATGCAACCTCCCCTTGTCTTTGATCGACAAGCCCAGCTTTAAAAGCTTCATGGCAGTGGTAGAGGAGAAATATGTTGTGAATAATGTTGTAAATTGGCGCTAAATAAATAAACTGAATTGAATTGAAAATACTGCCCGCCAAGTCATTAAGTTACAAAAAGTTATTGCCACAATTTTTTTTTTATAAAAGTATTGTTATTGTCCTGCTATTTGTTTAGGGTTTTTCTTTATCTCTTGTAGTTGCTAACCTCATATGTATTAATAAAAGGCAGGATTGTGAATGTTTTTTTTCCCACAGTCCTCATTTTCATTTAAAAATAAAAGAGCAGACATTTACTGCTAAAACTAGAAAAAGTTGTAACCACAAATGTCAGGTAAATACTGTAGGAAAATAGTTTTTTTTTAAGAAAAAAAACTAAAAATGCAAAATTTATCTGGAAAAATTTTTTGCATGTATGCTTTTTTTAATTGTATTTTTCATTTAGCAGTTCAAGATAATGATAATTCCATAGATATAATAGCGACCTTTAAGCTATACCGTCTCAGTGACGGAGATGAAAACACAAGGAGAAACAAGCAAGCACGAAAATTATTGCACTTTTTTTAATTAATCAAGTGATTAGAATTTTTTGTGCGATTAATTGATTATTGCGACAGGCCTTCTCAAGACTTGAGACTTGACTTGGACTTGAGCTCTTAAGACTTGAGACTTGACTTGGACTTGAGCTCTCAAGACTTGAGACTTGACTTGGACTTGCAAAAAATGACTTGTGAACATGTCTGGTCTGTAGTGACCGCAAGACTCATTTAAGATGAAGTTGGAGCTCCAAGTATGTTTTTTAAGGAAGTGGAGAGAAGATACCTGAAAAGATGGACGCTTTACTGCAATTCCTTCGAAACTGCGGCGTACCAGACGAGTGTTTGTCATGCATGAAGTTGGTGCTCCTAGTAAATGTTTGATTGAACATGATAAATATCGTAAAAAAAGTTATCTAGGTAATTGTTGGACGTTTTGCCTCTGGACGTCATCTCCTCCGCAGCACAATAGCAAGTTTTACTGGAGTTGATCAAATTTTACTCTATGCTTGGTCTAGGACATGGAGAGATACTATACTGTATAAACGTGATAATTATATTGTATAAAGGTGATAGATAACTTTATCCAGATGGTTGCGCTTATATGCTTTTAGTCAGCAGTGACCGCAAGACTCATTTAAGATGAAGTTGGTGCTCCAAGTACTTTTTTAAGGAAGTGGAGAGAAGATACTGAAGATATATATATACAGGTTTTAAGCTAAAAGAAGTAAAGAGCTAAGTCAAACCTCCAGCAAAACTTATTGTTCATATGTGTCAGGGCAGATTTACAGAACAGGGTGTACAAAAAAAACATGTGCAGGTGGAAGGCTGAGAATGACCTTGCTTGCACACACACACACACACAGGAAGAGCTGATTTTTTAGAAGCAGAAAAAACAGGAAAAAAATCCATACATGGGGATAGGAAGGTATGGAGTATGATCACTCTGTAACTTCTTGTTGGACTGTCTGATTCTCCTTGATGAAGATAATAAAAAGAGCCTGTGTTGCACAGGGGGATGCTATTCGCAGATCTGTGCTGCTGCTGCTGCTCTCTCCCCTTTGCAAAGACATATCAAAGCTTTGTTGTCCAGCATTTTTTATTTTACTCCATCTAAGTGACCTGCACTCGAATCAGCAGACCCAGGGAAGCCATGAGGGTTTTCAACAATAACTGAAAAGAAGGAGGCTTTACGGTGACTCCTTCGAAACTGCGGCGCACCAGTCTGTCATGCATGAAGTTGGCGCTCCTAGTAAAAGTTTGATTGAACACGATGACTATCGTAACAAAGTAATCTAGGTAATTGTGGGACGTTTTCACTCTGGACGTCATCTCCTCAGCAATACAATGGCAAGTTTTACTGGAGTTGATCAAATTTTAGTCCATGCTCGGTCTAGGACATGGAGAGATACTGTTGCTGCTGCAAACAGTGGAGGATATCAGTATTTGAGAAGAATCCTCCAAGGAGTCGGACTCTATGGAAGAAAACATCAATTAGATCCTCTAGATGTGGCGGCCTTCCTCATTGACCATCTGGAGAGATACAGGAGCCTGCATGGATATAAGTTTCACCGCCTTAAAGGTGTTCCACATGGATATGTTGTGACTCACAATACAGTGAGACATCTTTTATCATTTCTGGACCCAAGGGGTGTGGAACGAAGGTGGAGGAGGAGGCTGATGCGTTCTATTGTTTTGATTCTGGATTTAAACCAAAACAGTAAGAAGAAACTTAGCTCACTGTAAAAAAAAAAAGGAGAAGCAGAGGCCTGAACTAAACAGAAACCCGACTCAGAAGAAGAGCCCTATAGAAGCATTTTCCCAGCAGTTAAAAGAAACAAAGGCACCTGCAGATCTCCATCCTCCACCATGCATGGAATTATGAAACATCTCCAAAATGCAGAGCAAGAGGCTGGACTTAAATATGCAAACAAACTGAGGGCAACCAAAACTTAAATATGCAACTGATTACCTCCAGTGCTCATAAACAACTGGGCAGTCAATTGGACGGTTGGCATTTTCACCGATGGAATGCAAGAGTAGTGATGATGTTATTGACTGCTTTGGTTAATGTGCCATATAAACCCATTGTGGATATGTAAACCTTAACCCTTTATAGGGCACTCAGTGAAATACTTTGAAAATCAACGTTTCAAGCTAATGGTGGTTTTGGAATCCAGGACAGGACCTTATTACCTTTGTAACATTCAAAAAATATGAATATTTTGATGGCAAAAATGTATGCTTCTGAAAGTGAAAGAAACACATAACCTTGGTGCAACATTACCTTAGAGGCATTAATGCTGATACTGGCACTTACATTTTTTAATTTATAAATCTAAATATAATTTTTAACTACGCTTATTAACTTTTTAACTTAACTTTTTAATTTTCCACCTTTTTTTTCTTAACTTGGTAACTTATTTTTTAACTTAATTTAACCTAACAGTCATGTTTTTGGACTTTGAGAGGAAGCCGGAGTACCAGGAGAGAATCCACGCATGCACAGGGAGAACATGCAAACTCCATGCAGAAAGCCTCAAGGTCGGGAATTAACCCAGAAGCTTCTTATTGCAAGGCAACAGTGCTAAACCACCGCTTCACTGAGCATTTACATTTTTACCTTTTTATCTTAACTTGATAACTTATTTTTTAACTTAATTTAACCTAACAGTCATGTTTTTGGACTTTTAGAGGAAGCCGGAGTACCTAGAGAGAATCCACGCATGCACAGGGAGAACATGCAAACTCCATGCAGAAAACCTCAAGGTCGGGAATTAACCCAGAAGCTTCTTATTGCAAGGCAACAGTGCTAAACCACCGCTTAACTGAGCATTTACATTTTTACCTTTTTATCTTAACTTGATAATTTTTTTTAAACTTAATTTACAGTAGGTAATATATCATTCAAGGACTCATCTAATTGGTCAAATGTCAAAAAAAGATGTACTGCTGGGTAGCAGCATCTTCGCTGAATGGCTGGATATAGATCTTGTGCTTCTAGAACTCACTGAGGGACGGGGGGGGACTCCATTTGTAGGGCAAACGTGGGCAAACGTGGCCTATAAAGGATTAAAACATGTAATATATACATTTTAAATCTTAATATGATTTTTATATCTTATTATTATTATTTGTGGTCTCAATTTTTATAGAAAATACATCAGTAAAATAAATAAGACTGTTTTACTGCACAGGTTCAAAGTTTCAAATTACAATTTTATTTACAGAAATGGATGGATGGATGGTTGGACGGACGGACGGACGGACCGACCGACCGACTTTATTTCGGACTCTGGGTCCCATAAATATATAAAATAAGGAAGCATTGATATTATTTTTTTGATGGGAGACAAAGGCCAAACCAGTTCATGTTTGAGAAAAAATTCTTTACTCTCTTCCAATATTTCTTGCGGGTTTTACCTTCAACCAGATGTGAGGGATCCTCACAGCTTGTTAAGCTTGTGTTGTCCTGGACATGGAGTTTGCTGTCTTCAGACTTTTTTGAGAGTTTTTCCTCAGTATTTAGTTGTTGTGCTTGTTTCTGTTCAGAGAGACTAACTGATGCTGGTAATCTTTTGTGGAACAGGGGTGGCTCCAAATTGGGCTTCAATAAGGAGGAATCAACTGTAAAACCTGAATGTCCTGATAAGCTACTCTGTATTTTCTCTTGTTGAGATTGATTAGGTATAGTCACAATAACGGGATTAAATGTTACAGTTTTAGACTTCTTTATTTCCACCACCTTTTTGTCGGGACTACTAGTCATTATTGTTCCCTTCTTAAGTGGACTGGTCAGTATTTTCCCTTGCTCATTACCACAATCAGCTGGCTGTTGATCATTGGTCTTTGAGATGGTGGTTGATTCATCCTTCAGATCATCGGTCTCAGATGAGAATGGGGATGTGATAATAAGTGATTCTGTGTATAAACCTGACCCAATAACTATGTTTTTTTTAGAAGAGGGGGTCCTGCTGCACAACCTTGATGAGTTCCCGCCACATGATTCCACTAACCAGCGGTCTTTGCAGTGTCCAGGATAGTCAGTCTCTGAACTATTATTAAGGGTCTTCTCTTTCAATTTTTTACCATTAACTGTCGGTGGGGCACAGTTGCCTGAACATTGACCGTCAATATTGCTGCCAGAAGCAGAGCCTTGTTTTTCTGAATTGGAGGCACAGTTGCCTGAACAGACACAGTAATGGTTGCTAGAAGGGGAGGTTTGTTTTTCTGAACAAAATGTTGTAAATTCTTCAGGGTTGTATTTCTCTCTTTCTTGGTGTAATGATGTGGCTCCCAACCTTTGTGGTGTCATGATTTTATAAGTTCTCATTGCCTCATGGGCTTCAAGGACATAAGGGCTGCTGCTGTCAAAGTTAGACAAATGGTCCATGGTAATAAAGCTGTGTTTAAGTGCAGCTGCTGAGGTAATACGTTCCTGCGGTGTAGGAATTAGCATTTGCTTTAGTAAATCTATGAAACTTAGTAAATCCTCCCTTTCAATGGGGTCTTGTGCTGCTGGACGGATTTCCAGCAGGTCGTCCAAAGACTTCAGCTTCAGCACTGGATCACACATCTTAATTATATTTTTCCAAGAGGAAAAATTATTACTGCAGTGTGGTTCACCCAACATTTTAACAATTGCCGCCAATATTTCTTCAATAGTATCATATTCAAACAGCGGATCTTTCAGGTAGAAATAGATCAAAGTGAGGGCTAGACACCACATATCCAAACTAGCATCTGGCTTGTCAAACATAATTTCCTCTGGAGGAATGTAAGGGTTAGGGTTAGCACAACTATTTTCCATTATTTCTATCTCCTCAGAGAAACCCATATCAATTAATTTCACTTTTAGAGAGGAGCGGTCTACCAGCATTATGTTGTTAGGCTTGATATCTCTATGTGCTATTCCATTACTATGTAGAAAATCAAATGCCACCAGTACCTGTTGAGCGATAAGTCGAATGTCACACAAATGTAGTCCAGCACCTATAATTAGCTCTGTAAAGTATTCCAAATTGATATCCAGTTTTTCAAACACAAGGTACCGATTAGTTTTGTAGTAAAAATCTTCATAAAACTTCACTATGTTGTAGTTGTCTGATCCAAGCGCTTTGATTTTTCTCAAGATCTTTGTTTCCGCATTCGTGAAATCCTCCATCTCTTTTACGAATTTTATTGCAACAATCTCTCCGGTGTCCCGACTTATGCACGTGGCAATTTGTCCAGTTGGTCCAAAGCACAGTCTTTCCCTAAAGAAGTATTTGTTTGTATCAGATCCAAAAACCATCTCCTTCTCCAAGTCCAGATCTTCACAAAAATTTGACAGCATTGTGAAGAATATAAAATTACCCAAATTTTCTTACAGTAACACAGTCTGATCACCTCGGAAGCTAGTCGACGCTCCCATATTTATAGGATTGTAGGCCTCTGATCTCATGTCATGTGACATCGGGGTATGACATCACAAAGGGCCAACGTTCCGAAAGTCTGTTAAAAATAGTAACTAGTTTGGGTGTGTATGTGGGTATTTGTGTGTGTCCGGTGTGTGGCTGTGTGTGTGTGCTCTTTTTTTATGACCTCATGGGGACTTAAGTCTTTTTACACAGTCATGTCATAAGGACCTAAAACCTGGTCCCCATTAGGATGATGGTTTTAAATGACCGTAGAAGCCATTTTAAAGTTGCTGGTGAAGTTTTAGCAATGGCCAATAACACATGCTTTTCCGTCACCTTTATGTGTGTGTGTTTGTGTATGTGTGTGTGTGTGACTCGATATTGACTCTAAGGTTTCAGAGTGGTACTGCACCTCATTGTAATTCACACACTTTTCCAAGTATGGTCGGGTACCACGTTCTTCCTGGTCGCCAAAAAGAAGGTTATTTCAAGAACTTGAAATTATTTGGTTTAAAAGAAATTTATCAACTTAAAAGATAACATCCATACCTCTAAATGAAAATGGAAATGTTTCTACAAAGATTGTTTTCACTGATTCAGTGTTTAGTCTTTTGGTTCTGTGGAAATACCCACCACCAAGATTTGTTCATATGTATTTGTCTGTCTACTGATCTTTAATAAAGTTAAAAAGACAAAAATGGGGTTAACTATTTGAATTTATTAATGACAGAGTATGAAAATAAATGCATGAAAGATGGGGTAAACATTTGTGCACATATTTAGTAAATATTCAAGACTTTAGTTTTGGAACAGTTTTAAAACAGCTCTATATATTTGTTGTTGCAACTCTTTCAACTACAGTTATTTTTTTTGTAAAAAAAGGGGCAAGTGCAAGTCCCAAAAAAGTTCATATTACTTGAACCACAAGTTTTACCAACTGTATTCCTCATACCTGTTCACAGAGGTACCTACAACCCAAATTTGATGACATTATGAACAGTTCACAATGTCCCTGGACATTACGCATTATGCACATGGATAATGGTTTGATACATTGCATCATCCATTGCATGATGCACTGGATAAGGCACTGTATCATCCTCTTATTGATCATTTTAACTTATGCTGGAATCGTGGGTACCTCTCTATGAGGGATGGAGTTCAGCTCAACAACAATGGCAGCAAGACAGTAAAAACTAATTTGCAATACTAAATTTTAACAACTTGAAGTAATCAAAATTAACTATGTGCATCAACAGAGCGGGTTTTTAGGGATACCCCATCCACAATTTCTCCTACTAAGTCTGTTCTTCCCCATCCTGAAACTACGGTGGCCCTGAGGTGCAAACCATTACAACATTAAAGCAGCACAATTACAAAGGCACTACAACATTAAAGAAAACACTACAAAATTAAAGAAAGTACTACAAAATTAAAGGAAGACTACAACATTAAAGAAAGCACTACAACATTAAAGAAAGCGCTACAAATTAAAGGAAGCACTACAACATTGACGAAGCACTACAACATTAACTGTCATGATCTTGGCACCGTAGGCTGGGTTTTACTCTTTTTTTATTCTTATCCGCTTTGCTCCTCCCCGGTCTTATTATCTCTTATCAGATCCACCTGTTTCTTCTGCTATTTATGCCACCAGTTCCCAGCCCATGGTGCCTGATTATTCAAGCTTCCAGCCTGTCTAGTTCTAGCGTTTCTCTATGTGTGTTCTGCCTGATATTGACCTGTTTCTGCCCCCGGACTTCTGAGTTTTGGCCGCCCCTGCTCTGCTCTGTTTTGCCTGTTCTGTTTCTCTGGATTCTACCTGTTGCAGACCTTGGACCCGTCTTCTGACCACGGCTTGGATTATCCCTCCTGGATCCCTCCTTTTCTCTGTGTGCTCTGGCTGCTGCTGGTCGCTGCTTCTCTTCCCTTCTGGATCTCTGGTTCGGGCTCAGTCTCACGCTGCGGAGCTCAGCTCCTCCGGACTTCACTCCTCCTTCTGAGCTCAGGCTGAACTTTGCCAGGTTGGTGACTTTCAGCTCATTATAATTCCCCGATTGAGCTTCTGAGATATTTATCTGAGTCCATATCCCCGCAGTGTATCCAGTGAACCCGCGCCAGCTGTTGAGCAGCCACACGCAGCTTGTTCAATAAACTTATTTAAAGTTTTACTGTCTGTCTCGTCTGAATTCTGGGTCCAAACCTCTGAGCTCCTGACAGAAACAAAGCAATACAACATTAAAGAAAGCACTACAACATTAACAAACTGCAAGACGTATGGCCCAGTGTGAGACCTAAGAGATCGCTGATTGGACAGCAGCTCATTTCAGTTTTCAACCGGAAGTCATTCTGGTTTTAATATATTTTTTAAAAACATGAATGTTCACGGTGATCCGAACCTTTTTAATACTATCCGTAAGTATTTTGAGTTCGGACATACATGAGGTGATACTGGACATGCTCTGGACCAGCCGCTATGTGTCCGTTAGTATGGGTTCACTAAAGACTCATTTGAAAGAAACCGGGCTGCATAGAAGAGGCAATTACTCTCCACTACCTGAAGTTAGGCATGCCATTATGACCGAGCTGAGATGACCAGGGCAACTATTTGGCTACCGGACCATTTTGTTCATTAATGTTGTAGTTTTTCATTAATGTTGTAGTACTTTCTTTAATTTTGCTGCGTTTTCTTGAATTTTGTAGCGCTTTCTTTAATGTTGTAGTACTTTTGTAATTGTATAATTGTGCTGCTTTAATGTTGTAGTGCTTTTGTAATTTGTAATTGTGCTGCTTTAATGTTTTAGTGGTTTGCACTTTAGGACCACCATATTCTTCTCCCTGACTTAAGCTTTGTGAAATCAACTTCTACAGTTGTGGTCAAAAGTGTACCTACACTTGTAAAAAATCATAATGTTATGGCTGTCTTGAGTCTTCAATAAGTTCTACAACTCTTATTTTTCTGTGATAGAGTGATCGGAACACATACATGTTTGTCACAAAAAACAGTCATAAAATTTGGTTCTTTCATAAATTTATTATGGGTCTGCTGAAAATGTCACCAAATCTGCTGGGTCAAAAATATACATACAGCAACATTAGTATTTGGTTACATGTCCCTTGGCCATTTTCACGGCAACTAGGCGCTTTTGGTAGCCATCCACAAGGTCCTGGCAAGCTTCAGGTCGAATGTTTGACCACTCTTCTTGACAGAATTGGTGCAGTTCAGCTAAATGTGATGGTTTTCTTGCATGAACCTGTTTCTTTAGCACTGTCCACATGTTCTCAATGGGGTTTAAGTCAGGACTTTGGGAAGGCCATTCTAAAACCTTAATTCTAGCCTGGTTTAGCCATTCCTTTACCACTTTTGATGTGTGTTTTGGGTCATTGTCTTGTTGGAACACCCAACTGCGCCCAAGACCCACCCTTCGGGCTGATGGTTTTAAGTTTTCCTGCAGAATTTGGAGGTAATCCTCCTTCTTCATTATCCCATTTACTTTCTGCAAAGAACCAGTTCCACTGGCAGCAAAACATCCCCAGAGCATAATACTACCACCACCATGCTTGACAGTAGGCATGGTGTTCCTGGGATTAAAGGCCTCACCATTTCTCCTCCAAACATATTGCTGGGTGTTGTGGCCAAACAGCTCAATTTTTGTTTCGTCTGACCAGAGAACTTTCCTCCAGAAGGTTTTATCTTTGTCCATGTGATCAGCAGCAAACTTCAGCCGAGTCTTAAGGTGCCTTTTCTGGAGCAAGGGCTTCTTTCTTGCACGGCAGCCTCTCAGTCCATGCCGATGTAAAACACGCTTGACTGTGGAGACTGACTCCTGTGTTCCATCAGCTTCCAAATCCTTGCAGACCTGCTTCTTGGTGATTCTTGGTTGACTCTTGACCATCCTGACCAATCTCCTCTCGGCAGCATGTGATAGCTTGCGTTTTCTTCCTGATCGTGGCAGTGACACAACTGTTCCATGCACTTTATACTTGCGTATAATTGTCTGCACAGTTGCTCTTGGGACCTGTAGCTGCTTTGAAATGGCTCCAAGTGACTTCCCTGACTTGTTCAAGTCAATAATTCGCTTTTTCAGATCCACACTGAGTTCCTTTGACTTTCCCATTGTAGCTTTTGTAGCTGAGTCTAATCACTGGGTCAAATGAGCCCTATTTAAATGGGCTCATGAGAAGTCAACAGCTGTAGTCAATCAGAATCACTTAGAAGAAGTGAAGAGGCCATGACATGAAGCTAATTTGATTGACACAACTCGCTACATCACCAAAGTTGACAGATTTTGTTGCTGTATGTATATTTTTGACCCAGCAGATTTGGTGACATTTTCAGCAGACCCATAATAAATTTATGAAAGAACCAAATTTTATGACTGTTTTTTGTGACAAACATGTATGTGTTCCGATCACTCTATCACAGAAAAATAAGAGTTGTAGAACTTATTGAAGACTCAAGACAGCCATAACATTATGATTTTTTACAAGTGTAGGTACACTTTTGACCACAACTGTACTTATGAAGGACCCTTATTAATCCCAATTCTGATAACAGACTAAAATTAGTAAAACCACAAAAAAGTCCATAGATTCCAAAATTTTGTACCTATTCCACTTCAAGGGATGTTGAGACCAATAAGATTAGCATACCAAACCAAACTTTATTTATAAAGCGCTTTTCCAGCATGCAGCAACGCAAAATGCTTTAAAATGTAAAAACAGTTTAAAAACAGGTCATCACACAAAATGTATACATAGATAAAAGGAGAACAAACACACAAACCTTTCTCGCAGTCACAAAACCACACACACACACACACTCACACACACAATCGTGACGGAAAGGAATGTGTTATGTGCCATTGTTAAAACTTCACCAGCAACTTTGAAATAGAGTATACAGTCATTTAAAACCATCATCCTTATGTGGACCAGGTTTTAGGTCCCCATGAGGGGGTAGGTCCTTATGACATGACTGTGTAAACAGACTAAAGACCCCGTGAAGTCATAAAAAAGAGCACACACACACACACAGCCACACACACATACACACCCAAACCAGTTACTAATTTTAACAGCCTTTCGGAATGTTGGTCCTTTGTGATGTCATAACCCCACCCACCCCCCCAAACCCCACCCCCATGTTGTGATGTCATAACATTAGAACACAGGCCTAGAACTGTGGGTGTGTCAGAGAATGTCATTAGTTCCGACTAGCTTCCGAGGTGATCAGACTGTGTTACTGTAAGAAAATTTGGGTGATTTTATATTCTTTAAAATGCTGTCAAATTTTTGTGAAGATCTGGACTTGGAGAACGAGGCGGACAAATACTCCTTTAAAAAAAGACTGTTCTTTGGACCAACTGGAGAAGTTGTCATGTGCATAAATCGGGACACCGGAGAGACTGTTGCAATTAAATTAGTACCAGAGATGGAGGATTTCACGAATGCGGAAACGAAGATCTTGAGAAAAATCAAAGCGCTTGGATCTGAGAACTACAACATAGTGAAGCTTTATGAAGATTTTTACTACAAAACTAATCGGTGCTTTGTGTTTGAAAAACTGGATATTAATTTGGAATACTTTACAGAGCTAATTGTAGGTGCTGGACTACATTTGTGTGATATTCGACTTATCGCTCAACAGGTACTGGTGGCTTTAGATTTTCTACATAGTAATGGAATAGCACATAGAGATATCAAGCCTAAAAACATAATGCTGGTAGACCGCTCCTCTCTAAAAGTGAAATTAATCGATATGGGTTGCTCTGAGGAGATTGAAAGAATGGAAAATAGTTGTGCTAACCCTAACCCTTACATGCCTCCAGAGGAAATTATGTTTGACAAGCCAGATGCTAGTTTGGATATGTGGTGTCTAGCCCTCACTTTGATCTATTTCTACCTTAAAGATCAGCTGTTTGAATATGATACTTTTGGAAAAACATTGGCGGCAATTGTTAAAATGTTGGGTGAACCACACTGCAGTAATAATTTTTCCTCTTGGAAAAACATAATTGAAATGTATGATCCAGAGCTGAAACTGAAGTCTTTGGACGACCTGCTGGAAATCCGTCCAGCAACACAAGACCCCATTGAAAGGGAGGATTTACTAAGTTTCATAGATTTACTAAAGCAAATGCTAATTCCTACACCGCAGGAACGTATTACCTCAGCAGCTGCACTTAAACACAGCTTTATTACCATGGACCATTTGTCTAACTTTGACAGCAGCAGCCCTTATGTCCTTGAAGCCCATGAGGCAATGAGAACTTATAAAATCATGACACCACAAAGGTTGGGAGCCACATCATTACACCAAGAAAGAGAGAAATACAACCCTGAAAACTTTTCAAAATTGAGTTTAGAAAAAAAAACCTCCCCTTCTGGCAACAATAACTGTGTCTCTTCAGGCAACTATGCCTCACCAACAGGTAATAGGGTAATTGTTTCATCTCCAAAAGATGAAACAGAGACCATCCTGACTTCTTTTGGACTACTTACAACTGATTGTGCGACATTTTGGTCAGAATTTTTCTCAAAAAATGATTTGGTTTTGGAATCCGAAACAAGCAAATACCTCTTGATCAAAAGTCTAGGTTTAGGAGGAACATCAGTAATTACCGAGTGTATAAACCAAGAAACTGGAGAGAGTGTTGTAATAAAGTTAGGTAAAGACAAGGATCATATGGATACAATTGAGGAAAAAAAGATCTTGAATAAAATCAAAGCACTTGGATCGGACAACTACAACATAGTGAAGTTTTATGAAGATTTTTACTACCAAACAAAACAGTGCCTTGTGTTTGAAAAACTGGATATCGATTTGGAATACTTTACAGAGGTAATTGTAGGTGCTGGACTACATTTGTGTGACATTTGACTTATCGCTCAACAGGTACTGGTGGCTTTAGATTTTCTACATAGTAATGGAATAGCACATAGAGATATCAAGCCTAACAACATAATGCTGGTAGACCGCTCCTCTCTAAAAGTGAAATTAATCGATATGGGTTTCTCTGAGGAGATTGAAAGAATGAAAAATATTTGTATTAACCCTTTTCCCTACATGCCCCCGGAGGAAATTTTGCTTGACAAGCCAGATGCTAGTTTGGATATGTGGTGTCTAGCCCTCACTTTGATCTATTTCTACCTTAAAGCTGATCTGTTTACTTTTAATAGTTTTGGAAAAACATTGGCGGCAATTGTTAAAATGTTGGGTGAACCACACTGCAGTAATAATTTTTCCTCTTGCAAAATTGTAATTGAGAAGTATGACCCAAAGCTGAGGCTGAATTCTTTGGACGACCTGCTGGAAATCCGTCCAGCAACACAAGACCCCATTGAAAGGGAGGATTTACTAAGTTTCATAGATTTCCTAAAGCAAATGCTAGTTACTACACCGCAGGAACGTATTACCTCAGCAGCTGCACTTAAACACAGCTTTATTACCATGGACCATTTGTCTAACTTTGACAGCAGCAGCCCTTATGTCCTTGAAGCCCATGAGGCAATGAGAACTTATAAAATCATGACACCACAAAGGTTGGGAGCCACATCATTACACCAAGAAAGAGAGAAATACAACCCTGAAAACTTTTCAAAATTGAGTTTAGAAAAAAAATCCTCCCCTTCTGGCAACAATTACTGTGTCTCTTCAGGCAACTATGCCTCACCAACAGGTAATAGGGTAATTGTTTCATCTCCAAAAGATGAAACAGAGACCATCCTGACTCCTTTTGGACTACTGACAACTGATTGTGCGACATTTTGGTCAGAATTTTTCTCAAAAAATGATTTGGTTTTGGAATCCGAAACAAGCAAATACCTCTTGATCAAAAGTCTAGGCTTAGGAGGAACATCAGTAATTACCGAGTGTATAAACCAAGAAACTGGAGAGAGTGTTGTAATAAAGTTAGGTAAAGACAAGGACCATATGGATACAATTGAGGAAAAAAAGATCTTGAATAAAATCAAAGCACTTGGATCGGACAACTACAACATAGTGAAGTTTTATGAAGATTTTTACTACCAAACAAAACAGTGCCTTGTGTTTGAAAAACTGGATATCGATTTGGAATACTTTACAGAGGTAATTGTAGGTGCTGGACTACATTTGTGTGACATTCGACTTATCGCTCAACAGGTACTGGTGGCTTTAGATTTTCTACATAGTAATGGAATAGCACATAGAGATATCAAGCCTAACAACATAATGCTGGTAGACCGCTCCTCTCTAAAAGTGAAATTAATCGATATGGGTTTCTCTGAGGAGATTGAAAGAATGAAAAATATTTGTATTAACCCTTTTCCTTACATGCCCCCGGAGGAAATTTTGCTTGACAAGCCAGATGCTAGTTTGGATATGTGGTGTCTAGCCCTCACTTTGATCTATTTCTACCTTAAAGCTGATCTGTTTACTTTTAATAGTTTTGGAAAAACATTGGCGGCAATTGTTAAAATGTTGGGTGAACCACACTGCAGTAATAATTTTTCCTCTTGCAAAATTGTAATTGAGAAGTATGATCCAGAGCTCAGGCTGAATTCTTTGGACGACCTGCTGGAAATCCGTCCAGCAACACAAGACCCCATTGAAAGGGAGGATTTACTAAGTTTCATAGATTTCCTAAAGCAAATGCTAGTTACTACACCGCAGGAACGTATTACCTCAGCAGCTGCACTTAAACACAGCTTTATTACCATGGACCATTTGTCTAACTTGGACAGCAGCAGCCCTTATGTCCTTGAAGCCCATGAGGCAATGAGAACTTATAAAATAAAGACTAATGATCAACAGCCAGCTGATTGTGGTAATGAGCAAGGGAAAATACTGACCAGTCCACCTAAGAAGGGAACAATAATGACTAGTAGTCCCGACAAAAAGGTGGTGGAAATAAAGAAGTCTAAAACTGTAACATTTAATCCCGTTATTGTGATTATACCTAATCAATCTCAACAAGAGAAAATACAGAGTAGCTTATCAGGACATTCAGGTTTTACAGTTGATTCCTCCTTATTGAAGCCCAATTTGGAGCCACCCCTGTTCCACAAAAGATTACCAGCATCAGTTAGTCTCTCTGAACAGAAACAAGCACAACAACTAAATACTGAGGAAAAACTCTCAAAAAAGTCTGAAGACAGCAAACTCCATGTCCAGGACAACACAAGCTTAACAAGCTGTGAGGATCCCTCACATCTGGTTGAAGTTAAAACCCGCAAGAAATATTGGAAGAGAGTAAAGAATTTTTTCTCAAACATGAACTGGTTTGGTCTTTGTCTCCCATCAAAAAAATAATATCATTGCTGTCTTATTTTATACATTTATGGGACTCAGAGTCTGAAATAAAGTCAATCTGTATGTAAAAAAATGTAAATGCTCAGTGAAGCGGTGGTTTAGCACTGCTGCCTTGCAATAAGAAGCTTCTGGGTTAATTCCCGACCTTGAGGCTTTCTGCATGGAGTTTGCATGTTCTCCCTGTGCATGCGTGGATTCTCTCCGGGTACTCCGGCTTCCTCTAAAAGTCCAAAAACATGACTGTTAGGTTAAATTAAGTTAAAAAATAAGTTATCAAGTTAAGAAAAAAAAAGTGGAAAATTAAAAGGTTAAGTTAAAAAGGTAATAAGCCTAGTTAAAAATTATTTTTAGATTTATTAATTAGTCAGTTAGATATAAAAATTATATTAAGATTAAAGAATACATATTACATCTGTTTTAACCCTTTATATGGCAGGTTTGATCACTTGCACACCCCTTACAAATGGAGTCCCCCCGTCCCTCATTGAGGTCTAGAAGCACAAGATCTATATCCAGCCATTCAGCGAAGATGCTGCTACATGGCTGTACATCTTTTTTTGACATTTGACCAATTAGATGAGTCCTTAAATGAGATATTACCTACTGTAAATTAAGTTAAAAAGAAAAGGAAAAAAAGGTTTTAGGTTAAGATAAAAAGGTAAAAATGTAAATGCTCAGTGAAAATTTAATTAAAGTCAACTTAGATGAATTACATTGGATTTATTTAATTACTGTGAGTTTGCAGTACTCAAATTATCGTATATGATTAGATCATAGTAACTTGTTTATTTTAAGTACTTAAATTATCTTAAATAACTGGATTATAACTGAATTATTTTGAGTTCACCCATAATAATCGGGTCAACCTTATGTAATCTAACTTTGTGAACCACACTTAGCCATTGCACTCAAAGAGCAGGGCAAGGATTATTGTAAAAAGGAAACACATGGGGCTGATTTTGGTGTTAATGAAGCTAGTTTAGCTGGCTGAGGTCATAAAAATAAGGCATATTGCTTCTCAAAAAATATGTGGAGTGAAACATTTGCATCACAAAACCACTGTCCACAAAAAAGCCTGACCTCACAATGGCTTAGCACGTTTTTCTCTCTCAGAATGGGCAGAGAGAGATGCTCTAAGTTGAAGTTGGATCCACAACGCTCTCACAACGACAGCTGTGGGTCCAACCTCAGCTTAGATCATCTCTATCCTTTCTCTTTCTCTGCCTGTTCCAACTCCATCTAAAGAAGTTCAGCATGTTTAGTCAGGTTCAAAAATGTATCCCAGGCTCTGTGCGACAAGTGTCTTGACCATGAAAAATTCCAACAGCACATGCAATTTCATTTTTAAAAAACACAATGGAGGAAAACACTTAATGGATTAACTCAGTTGAGTTCAAATTTATTTGAACATGCTTAACAATGCATTTAACATGAGACATTGGCTCTCGACATAATGAAGAGCATTTTGTTAATGTTCAATATAAAAGTGAACCAACAATAGTTTGGTTGCAAACCTACTTAACATTCTTTAATGCATTTTTATTCATCAAAATATAATCCAGGTGTGATTTGCCGCAACAGATGTAAACATGTGTAAACATGTAAATGTGTAATCATTTGGTTCAAGGGTGCAAGAAAGAAAACTACTTCTCAACCGAATACAACAGTTTTGAATCTCCACAACATTTTCTAAAACTTAACATTAGCTAAAACAGTTGGAAGTTGTTACTAACCTGGGAACACGTTCCAGTTTTATAAAAGAAAAATATCAAAGAAATAACCTCTCAACAAAAATGGACAACATATTAAAAAAAATTGTTCCTGAAATAATCATGAGAGAATATCATTATTAGGAACTAAACCCTTTCAGAAAATCTTTCTTAACTAACCATCTTTACTGCTGTAACTGTTTTTTTTGGGGGGGTGTCTACACCAACGTAACAACCTGATACATGACAAATGCTCATTAACAACAAACATTTCCTGTTCTTCCCCTCTTAAAATAAGAGTCCTTGATGTGATGAGTGAAATATAATCTTTTGTTAAGTTGCTCACACCAAATGGGTTTGGGTACATTTAAGTCCATTTTCTTTCATACAGGTAATTCTGGGACATCCAGGACTATTTTGAAGAGGGGAATAGGTCTTTGCACTCTTATCAACTTGCCTACTCCAGTAGTTTGTTTTTCAAACTAAGCAGCTTTGGAGGGAGTGTTTTGGTTCCCAATCCAACCATGACTGCTTGAATAAATCTGAGTGTGTTCGCCATGCATTTTGGGTATTCTAAGTGAAGAGCATACATAAGCCCAAACATGAGGCACACTGCATGGGGAAAGTCTCTAACATTGTCCATGATGATACTTCCCTCAAGTACGATGGCACTGGAGATGGGCTGGAGGTGCCCTGCATTTAGACACTGCTGCTGAGCATCTTCACTGACCACGGTCAGCACCCATAATGTCTCTGAGGCGAGTGCTTCGTCTCCTGAGACCCAGAGAAAAAAAAGTTTTTGAATTTCTTTTTTTTTTTACACTACATGACTCTTTGGAGTGAAAAACATCACTGCAATTGAAAAAATCTCAAAACATGTTTTTATTTATTTTTTAGAGTATGTCCTTTGGAGAGGACATCGGGACTCTCTTGTGGCAAATAGTAACACATTTCGAGGCATACATTTACCTCTGAACTCTGACAATCTTTAGTGCTGTAAATTTCAAACGGCTACATCATTTAAGCCAGTGGTTCAGATTTCCAGGCACCTCATTCAACTTATCAAAAGCAAGCTGATTTGTGTAGTTTAATCAGGTGTGTTAGTTCTGTTTTGGTTTGTGGTAGTCCATAAAGCGGTTCTTCTTCTTTGAGATGCAGAGGTACATGTTGCATTTGATGCACTTTATGTAGGTTTTTCCAGTGCACCCTTCTGCTCTGCACCTGGAAGTATTAGGATTGTCCATCATCTGTGGCAAATGGACAGCTCCATACTTTCTCACTTCCTTATCTGGCTGGGGCCTCCTTCTCTTCTGTGATGGAACGTACTCCTCATCATTTGACGCATCAGATTCAATTTGATTTGGTTGGCCTGACTGCCCCTGGGCAATCAGTTCCTCACCTAAGAGCAGTTTGAAGTCATGGTATTGGAGGTTTCTTCATAGGTCGTGCCAAAGCTTGGCTGTCTTCCTTATACTGTAACTAGGAGTTGGTGATGGTCAGATCGAAGAAGTGTAGGATTGTGCGTACGGTCCACTTACTTGTGCGGTTAGCCATTCTATAAAAGCTAAGCATTCTATCACACATATCAACCCCACCCATGTTGGTGTTGTACTCTGCCACCACTGCAGGTCTGGACACTTGAACATGCCTTTTGTCTTTCAGTGACTATCTGGTCCGGGTATTCTGGGGCTCTATTACATGCACTGTAGATGCCATGAGTACAGGTTTTTTGTCAACCCATTTTGTCACAGCCAGCTCAGGATGCTTCCTTGTCACCATTACGAAGGAGCATCTTCCTTGTTTCAACAACTCTTTATCAGATGTAATGTTACAATCCTTTGGGAGTCTATTTTTCAGGTGAGGTGAAGTACCTAGACAGACAGACACAAACACATGAAAAGTTAAATAAGTGTCATTTGTTTACAGAGAATCATCATCAACAGCACCACAGTTGACATTTTCATCATACCTGTCCAATGTACAGGTGAGTTCCCCTGGGAATGGACTCAGTCAACCGAAGAACGGCATTTGCTCCTATTCCAAGTCCCGGAAGCTTATTGCATTCACCATAGAAAAAAAATCTGACAGCTTATCTCATAATAACGAGATCACTATCTCATAATTACGAGATATTATTTCGTAATTATGAGATAATATCTATATATATTTGCTTACACTTACTTGAGCCTGTAATGTAGAATCTCTCACAAAACTGGTCTTCATGATCACTTATTAAGAATATCTGCATCTGTTCCACTGAACAGTTCTCTGTACCCAGGTCTAACATGATATGCATTGGAGTTCCGCTCCTGTTTTTCACTTCATCAATAAATCCATCTATAACCCTGGGATTACTACTTGTGGAGTAAGCATGCAGCGATATGACCATACGTGAAAATCCGTCAACAGCTCTATTACAGATTCTGTTTGGTTTTAGTTTTATATATGAATCGACATGCTGCATGAAGTTGGGACCTAGTCGTTTTAAACAATTCTGAAGCTGTCATGATCTCTGCGCTGATGGCTCGTTTTTTTATCTTTCCTCCTTGCTCCCCTGTCTAATTGGTCCTGCGGCTGATTAAACCCAATAATTTCCACCTGGTTATTAAGCTATTTATATTGCATGCTTGGAATCATACGGGAATTTCGAGCGGGACACACTATTACAGGAGCGGGACTGGAAAATCTGTCCCGCGCAGACCTCTATCACATACCTAAAAAGAAATAAAAGCATATTAAATCGAACAACCCACTCATTGTTCACGTTTCATGTAGTGGAGATCAGCAATGACTCTCCTTCCTGATCTCCTAAATATGACATATTATCTCATAATTATGAGATAAGATCTCATAATATTGAGATCAGGATCTCATAGTTACGAGATCTTTATCGCGTAATTACGAGATACTGATCTCGTAATTAAGAGATAAACTGTCCAATTTTTTTTCTTCGGTGAGTGCAATACGCTTCCGTAGAACTCCGTGGTCCAGCAACCAAAATTCCACTACACACACAAGAACGCCAATCGACCGACCTCTCTCATGCTCGCCCCTACTGTGGGCGGATCGATCCTAATATCAATATTATTGATACCAACGCTGTCGTTGAGGAGAACGAGACCTTTCCAACGATACCAGACATGACAGGGTTCAGATAAGCACCACGGGGCTGTGCTCAGAGTGAAAACGAACTTGAGCCGTATGGAGCGATATTTGTTCCTTCGGTTTGAGTGCGCAGGAACCAATCCTAGCGCGCGGTGACACAACACGCGTGCGCTCAAAACCGGTCTGGTGCGCGCTCAACTCTGAAAAACTCTTCTCAACACTGTTGTCACACTCAGTTCCATCTCTGCGCAATCCAGTGTTTTGCCAACTGCCATATTTACATACATTTATGAATTCGCAAGCACAAAGACAGAGTCGAGCACACAGCTGGTGTTGAGTGCGGAGAGAGCAGGTCGAGCGTGAGCAGAGACTGATTCGAGCACGCGCAGAGATGGAACTGAGCGCTAGGAAGGGTTTTTCAGATTTGAGCGCGCGCCAGACTGGTTTTGAGCGCATGCGTGTCGTGTCACTGCGCGCTAGGATTGGAAGGCACAAATATCGCTCCATAGAGCCAAGCTTTCAGGGGTCTGGGCACGCATACAGACAAAGTCTCGTGAAATACACTCCCAAATAACTTATTTTTGGATGTTTTCTATACAATAGTCCTAAAGAAAACATGTTAAACGAGGGGGGTGTGCAAGCGGTGATGTTTGAATTTGATTTTGTTTACTCCTCCCTTGAAAGTGCATAGTGCTAGACTACAACAAAACATTTCATTAAAGCGTAAAACATTTACTTACCAAATCAATGTGACAAGTAGAGGTTACAGCGTTTGAAGGGTTGACCGAGCAGTTGTCGTGGACATGTGGGGGAAAGTTTTGGCGAAGTAGATGAGGCAGGTCTGCACATGTCCCCTCCCTGCCCAAAGCACACTGGGTACAATAAATTATTTTTTCTAATTTGACTTAACTTGGATAAATTAAGTTAAGCATGTTTTCCAACTCCAAATTTCAACTTACTTATTTAATATGAGTGCCCATAACAAGATGATGAAAACTGAGTTTGGTTCATTTAATATATTTAATTAATTTGTGTAGCAGCATAAATGGTACGCTGCCACTTTAAGATCAATTGCGGCTGCTGCATATAAGCAGGTCCCATCTGCCATGAAGCTGCTTGCGTCATGACGTCGTATCATTTTGGCTCCTTTGTCTGCTGAACTGTGCTGGGTAAGCGTGGCTGTTTCTTTGTTTGTCAGCGTTTATTTTAGTTATTAATGCAAACTGGTCTGCTCCGTTTAGCCTCTTTTGCTGCTCCTCCAAAACCCGGACTGATCTGTTCGTTTGTTTGCTTGGTGCTGGGAAGGTAAGGGCTAGCGTGGCTAGATAACATCCACCCCATATAAACAAAGCCTTTACACAGCATTTTGTTACAGCTGCGCTGCATAGGCGGAATTGTGAAACAGTTTATTTGGCAGCCTGGTAATGCAACAGGTAAGCGGCTATCATGCATAATAGTTTCATCAGCAGTTATATTGATGGTTTGCTTTATTTTTTTTTAGCCTCCTGATGAGTCTTGATTATCATTATACTGGATTTCACACTCGCTGCTGTTTTGCCTAAAAGGAACTGTTTTGAGAGATCTATTTTGACTTTCCCCTGATGTCGGGAGCATTGATGGCACTCCATCTGGATAAAAGTGCAATATTGTAGTGTTGTTGTTTTATCCTAGGAACAGCTAAGATACTGCGCAGAACCCTCAAACTCCCAGGCCTCTGGTAGAGGACCCGAGCATGAGGATGACACATACCACCCCACGAGGGGTGAGAGAACAGTTTTATATATATATATATATATATATATATATATATATATATACACTATATTGCCAAAAGTATTTGCTCACCCATCCAAATTATTGGAATCAGGTGTTCCAATCACTTCCATGGCCACAGGTGTATAAATTCAAGCACCTAGGCATGCAGACTGTTTTTACAAACATTTGTGAAAGAATGGGTCGCTCTCAGGAGCTCAGTGAATTCCAGCGTGGAACTGTGATAGGATGCCACCTGTGCAACAAATCCAGTCGTGAAATTTCCTCGCTCCTAAATATTCCACAGTCAACTGTCAGCTGTATTATAAGAAAATGGAAGTGTTTGGGAACGACAGCAACTCAGCCACGAAGTGGTAGGCCACGTAAACTGACGGAGCGGGGTCAGCGGATGCTGAAGCGCATAGTGCGAAGAGGTCGCCAACTTTCTGCAGAGTCAATCACTACAGACCTCCAAACTTCATGTGGCCTTCAGATTAGCTCAAGAACAGTGCGCAGAGAGCTTCATGGAATGGGTTTCCATGGTCGAGCAGCTGCATCCAAGCCATACATAACCAAGTGCAATGCAAAGCGTCGGATGCGGTGGTGTAAAGCACGCCGCCACTGGACTCTAGAGCAGTGGAGACGCGTTCTCTGGAGTGACGAATCGCGCTTCTCCATCTGGCAATCTGATGGACGGGTCTGGGTTTGGCGGTTGCCAGGAGAACGGTACTTGTCTGACTGCATTGTGCCAAGTGTAAAGTTTGGTGGAGGGGGGATTATGGTGTGGGGTTGTTTTTCAGGAGCTGGGCTTGGCCCCTTAGTTCCAGTGAAAGGAACTCTGAATGCTTCAGCATACCAAGACATTTTGGACAATTCCATGCTCCCAACTTTGTGGGAACAGTTTGGAGCTGGCCCCTTCCTCTTCCAACATGACTGTGCACCAGTGCACAAAGCAAGGTCCATAAAGACATGGATGACAGAGTCTGGTGTGGATGAACTTGACTGGCCTGCACAGAGTCCTGACCTCAACCCGATAGAACACCTTTGGGATGAATTAGAGCGGAGACTGAGAGCCAGGCCTTCTCGTCCAACATCAGTGTGCGACCTCACAAATGCGCTTCTGGAAGAATGGTCAAAAATTCCCATAAACACACTCCTAAACCTTGTGGACAGCCTTCCCAGAAGAGTTGAAGCTGTTCTAGCTGCAAAGGGTGGACCGACGTCATATTGAACCCTATGGATTAGGAACGGGATGTCACTTAAGCTCATATGTGAGTCAAGGCAGGTGAGCAAATACTTTTGGCAATATAGTGTATATATATATATTTCCCAATATTCCCGAGGATTCCTCGGAGGACGATGCAGATGCGTGCCGGGGCCTAGAAAGCTCGTACTCCTGCGGGTGTGAGCGGCTGAGATGGTTCCCTACAAATTTTACAGATGACTGTGGTTTGTTTTTTGTCCGACTTGCAATGACCGAAATACTGCCAAACTGGCGAACTACAAAAACCCTTCTTTGGAACAATTTCCTCAGCCTCTCCTTCATGTGCTCTGTGTTGTGGTTTGAGAGGGCGGCGCATTGTGATGGTGTGCCTGTGTCCGCGATTGCGATTGGTTGGGAGGAAGTAGTGACTAGCATAAACCTACATGATAGGTTACAATGAGAAGGAAGGAAAACTGCGTTTATTTATCGAACTTTTATCGACCCTCTTTTTTTCTATTGCGCCACACGTCTATCTATCGATATATATCGTTATTGAATTATCGCCCAGCCCTATGGGACACTCAAACCCCTCCACCACCATAAAGCAGCTCAGGAAGGGGGGTTGTTCAAGTATGTATGTTTTAAATGTGCTATATATATATGCTCATCAAATATATACGAATTGTGGGCGGGAGCGGGATAAACTATTACAGATGCGGGCGTGAGCGGGGCAGAAAATCATAACCATCGAGTTCTTCAGTATTTAGAAAGTTGTCCTGAATGTAATGAAGGACAAGTGTGACTTCAAACTGAGCAATTCCTTCCAAGATATCGTGCATTATATCTACAGAAAAGTTGTTGGCTGTGTTAAAATACTCAAGTGAATTCAGTGGACAAATTCGTTTGACACCATGTATGATAGGTACTGAAGGCTGTTTGTATTGTACCAGTGTAACAGATCTTAGTACAACTTCTGGATCATCCTCAAAGAACACTGTTTGAAAACAACCTTTTTCCAGAAGACAGAAACGACAAAAATATCGAGCCCCAAATGACTCAAAAAGGTTGGTGAGACAGTATGCTGAGCTTTATAGAGAGAGATCCAGTGGACTGCCTGAGCTGATACTAGAGCTTCACTCAGGGACCTGGAAGATGGAAGTCCAGTTGGATAACACAATTTGAGAGAACTTGTCCATGATGAGCAAACATGAAGTGACACTGGAGAGAAAAAACTCTCCATTGGGAAGGAACCTCTGCTAGAACCAGGCTCAACATGGCGGTCTTCTGCCGGACCGGTTGAAATGCAGTAAATGTCCAGGAGGAATTAAACTCTGATGAAGTTTAAAGTACAATGGTGGACGAGTGGCTGGAGGCAGGTTACAATGGAGTCATGTGAATGAAGTCACACAGTGCAACCACCGCCTGCGCACTAGGTAGAAGACGAGTTGCGGATCGGAGGCCTTTTAAGATGAACTTTGAATGCTGATTGGCTTTCGTGGAGGCATTGTTCAAAATTGATTTGCTGTGTCTTAGGTGGATGAAGTAATCAGTTTATTCAGTTGAACGTCCGACTAGGCTCCATTTCTTATGCTTGCCTGGGGTCTTCTCCATTTGTTTTGGCAGCAGATAGAAAACAAATTCAAGAGATGTAGCCTTCTTGGAAGGCACAAGAGATCTAGCAGGGAATCGTCTTTTTCCTCTCCCTCTTGAAAAAAATACAAGGAAAGGACCTGTCAGGATAAATAAATAACTGGTCGCCGTCTAATAATAAAAATATTATACAACAGGTAAAATGTAAAGCTGCTTTGTAATTTCATGCATATGCAAAGCTTTTACTTTGGGGTACTTTTAAAAGTCTTTACCTGGTCATTTCTTGTTGTTTGGATGCCCTTTTAGTATTTATTGATATGGTACTGTGGCACTGGGCACCTTGGCTCTGTTCTATGCAAGATGCTTTAAAGGTCCTTTTTTAAATCATAATAAAGCCTTAGACCTTAGAGAAGGCGCGCTCGATTTGCTTACCCAGTTGTCCAGGAATGATATTAATATTATTAATAAGTATTTCGTGCGCACGTTAAACTTATTGCGTGGCCACGAAGTAGTATTCCGTGCGCACGAAATACTACTTCGTGGCCACAATTAAAAATTTCTTTTGACCATGTCATCAGAGGGGCTCCGTAGATAATGACCAGAACTGATGTCACATTTGATTTTGTATGTTCCAAAACCATAGCTGAAAAGAAGGGTCTTAAAAGTATAAGGCAGTTCTCATGTTTGCTTAAATTATTCTGCTCACATTTGAAATTGTCTCACCAATTTATGATGACTCAGTGTGTTGAGCCTAAAAAAAAAGAACTTAAGTCAGTAATTAATTTGCCGAATGTTTTTATTAACATCCATGCCTTGTGAGCATGCATGCACAAGCAAGATGCTTCAGAGTGGTCTGGTATCCAAAAGTAAAATATCGTGACCTCCATGTAACTAAATGAAAATAATAATTTCTCTGTATATCTACCAGCGGTTTGAACAAATACAATTAAATAAGATCTGAACTTGCTGTGTCACTGTTCACAGAGCTTGTGAACAGATAAAACTAAAGAGACCTGAACCTTTGTCTCGCTCAGGTCATGAACAAAGTCTTTATAGCTCGTTGCATTCTTTGACAGCTTCAGAGTCAAAAAACAAGTTGATCATTGTGGTAGGGCACAATTGATGATTTCCACCTTCAAGTTTGACGAAACAACACCCCAGCCAGTCCAGAATGTGAGCAAATTCTTCAGGACTTCCGGAGTGCCTTAAAAAAATTACGAAAGGAAAAAAAAATTGATACACACACACACTGACACTCACATACTACACAGAGCGAGTCTTAGTACAGAACAAGGGCAACGTACCATCCTCTATAAATTCTCGGAGGAACTTCATTACTCTGCAATGGTCCTCCAGGCTGATGATATCCTCATTGATGTCCTCATCCCTTGGCTAGTTGATATTGTCTAAAATCATTTACCAAACATTTAATAAATTAGTTATTTATTTGAGATTATTGTTCTATACCCTGATAGACAGTGATGGGTAGAAGAGGCGTCATGAACCGTTTCAACACATTCCCAAACTATTGATACAGTGTCAATACTGTTTAACTGAATACTGACACCTGCTGGACATTACACAGCTGTACAGAGGTAGAGCAGCAGTGGCACAAACCCAGGACAGCCGTAAGTTTCACAGCAATACATGTTTTGCACATATTCTTTCATATGAATATACCATGGAGTTTTTCAACAGCTTAAAACTTCTAATATGAGTAATAAATTCTGCAGAATTTGTATTTACAGTATTTTTTGCCCTCAGTTCACATGCCAGCTTTTGGCAGCTAAGACTCATCATGTATTTTCACAGGGTATAAAACCTGATCCAGTTTCAGACCTGCATCTTCTTAAGAATGTTCAGAGTCAGAAGGGCAGAGGAGGATTACGGTAAGTGTAAATAACTTCATATCATGTTTGTAATGGTGTGTGTATAACATACATTTCTAGGTGTAATTGCAGGAACACCCTTTACCGAGGAATGATTGGCCCACTGCCCGATCTGTCAATTCTGCGTGTGGATGAAGTGTATAGTAAGGGTGTGCAAAATAATCGTCATGACGATGCATCACGATTCTAATTTTTGTGATCTACTGCATCGATTCTTGGAGGCAAGAATCGATTATTAAAAAAAACAAATAAAATACATGAATGGTTGGCGCACATCAGCCAAACCAATTGGAATACAATTTCCAGTCCAGCAGATGTCGCTGCGGATGTGTTGATGCCCGCTGCTTTGTGTCACAAGCATGTCCGGCCGTGGGATACTGCAACGAGTCATATGAAATAAACATGGAGGACACAATGAAAATTCGCCCCGCGGTTCCATCACATTTCAAGTCAGATGCTTGGATGCATTTTGGCTTTAAAAACAAAGAAGGTAAAAATGAAATTGATATGATGCACGTCATTTGCAAAAGGGGAAATATACATTTGAATGTTTTCGTTTAGTTGGTTTAAAGGACCACTGAGGCCATGTAAAGGGCACTGATTATCCTTATTTTATTATTTTAAGTTTTATGAATCCCAAGATCTTTTTGTCAGTGTGTCCACGCCAGTAATAGTAATATTTCTGTCCAGTATTTGTTTTCATGGCAACACCTCCAAAAGTAATTTCAATAAATACAGCTATGTATGAATTCAGTTGCTTTCAGTTACGTATCAATTGAAGACATCAACATGCTCCACCTCCTCCATCCCTCCTGTCATGATCGGTTCTGAATTAAACCCACATGCAGAACACTACAAAGGAGACTGATGAAAAGTTTAACAGAGTTTATTTGAGGTTGGTACAAAACTAGATAACATTCAGGAAACAGGTCCGGGCTGGATACTCAGGCGTCTGCAGAGATGACAGTTTGGTTAACCAGGTGGATTTGAGAAGTTGTTGAGATTTCAGTTTTACTCAGAAAATACCTTGGTTTGGTTCTGGCTTTCTTCTCTGAGGGAGGGAACCGGTTGGGTCCAGAGACTGTTGGTTTAGCAGAGTGCTCAGCAGCTGCAGCGTCTAACTTCTGACTGTTTGTCTGACCTTGGCTTGAGTGATTAGCTCTCATCCAGAGAGCAGCAGGAGGATGCCAAAGTGAGATCTTCAGGTTTGGCTCTCTAGGGCAGGCAGGCTGGTTCAGGTTTAGCTCTCCCAGAGCTTCACACGAGAGACAGGTTTTCCTAGGAGCGAGAAGACAAGGCTGGTTAGAGTTAGGTTTAACTCAGAGACAAAGTTCAAGATCTTAGAGGCTCAGGTTCGCTAACCAAACTTAGCTAACACTGCGGCGTCGAAGCAAGGTCTGGCAGCTGCTTAAGTAGTGGAGGTCCTCTAATGGGCTGACGAGCTCCAGGTGTGCTGGAGGGCTCCAGCCCAGAGGACCCACGGCGCACTCTGCTGGAGAAAGGTGGAACTTCTCCAGATCCCAATAGTACCCCCCCCTCAACGACCGCCTCTTGGCGGTCCCGAGGAAGTGGACGGGAGGGAACTCTCATACTCCTCGATCCGGGACGGATCGAGGATGTATGAACCAGGAACCCAGGTGCGGTCCTCCGTACCGTAACCCTCCCAGTCGACGAGGTACTGCCGACCGCGACCTCGCCGACGGGAGTCCACGATCCGGCGAACCGTGTAAGCCGGATGACCATCAATGTCCCAGGCGGGTGGAGGGGAGTCGGAAGGCGGGCACAAAGAGCTAGTGATGACAGGCTTGATCTGAGAGACATGGATAGTGGGATGGATGCGTAGAGAGGATGGCAGGTGTAAGCGGACAGCAGAGGGATTGATGATCTGATCAATCTTATAGGGACCAATAAATCTGGGTGAAAGCTTTTTGGACATGGCCTTAAGGGGAATGTCCCGAGTTGACAACCAGACCTCCTGGCCTGGAGCGTAATCAGGGGCGGGGCGTCTCCTTGAGTCCGCAAACGTCTTGGTCGAGGCTGGTGATTGTTTCCTTCCAGATGCGTTGGCAACGGCGGATGTGTTGATGGACTGATTTGACTGAGATCTCTCTCTCGTCTGCGGGGAAGAGTGGAGGCTGATAACCAATTGACACCTGAAAGGGAGACAAACCAGTGGAAGCAGATCTCAGGGAGTTATGTGCATATTCGATCCAAGTCAGGTACTGACTCCAGTCAGTAGGGTTGTTGGAAGTAAGGCAGCGGAGAGTGGACTCGAGTTGCTGGTTCATCCTCTCCGTCTGCCCGTTAGACTGAGGATGATACCCTGAAGTGAGAGATGACTTTCAGTTTAATGCAAAACAGAAAGCTTTCCAGACCTGAGAGATGAACTGAGGACCACGATCTGAGAGGATTTCCTGAGGGATACCATGGAGGCGAAAAACGTGCTTCACCAGAAGCTGAGCCGTCTGGAATGCAGTGGGAAGCTTTCTGAGAGGGATGAGATGACAGGCCTTGGAAAATCGATCTACGATTGTTAGGATTGTGGTCATACCTTTAGAAATGGGGAGATCGGTGACGAAATCAACAGCGATGTGAGACCATGGACGGGTTGGAACAGGTAGGGGATGAAGCAGGCCAGAAGGTTGTAGATGAGAGGTCTTGTTCCTGGCGCAGATGGGGCAAGCCAGGACGTATTCTTTAACGTCCTTGTGCAGAGACGGCCACCAGAAACGTCTCTGTATGAGGGCGATGGTTCTGCTCACTCCAGGATGGGCCGAGAATTTAGCTGCGTGCATCCACTGGATAAGTCGGGACCTGACGGAGGATGGAACATACATCTTGTTAGGTGGACCGTTACCTGGGTCAGGTTCAGAGGCCAGGGCAGAGTTGATTAAATCAATGATCTCCCAGGAAACGGCTCCAACAGTGCATGAGGCTGGGAGAACAGGTTCAGGTGTCTCAGGTTGATCAGAGGAATACAGACGAGAGAGAGAGTCGGGCTTGACGTTCTTGGAACCAGGTCTGTAGGAGATGATGAGATTAAACCGTGAGAAAAACAGAGACCACCTTGAATGCCGAGGGTTAAATCTCTTGGCAGATTGAATATAGGCGAGGTTCCTGTGGTCAGTCCAAACCAGAACCGGATGTTCCGCCCCCTCGAGCCAGTGTCTCCATTCCTCCAAGGCGAGCTTAATGGCCAAAAGTTCACGGTCTCCAACATCATAGTTTTGCTCGGCTGAGGATAATCTGCGAGAAAAGAATGCACATGGGTGAGTCTTCTGATCTGAATCAGACTGCTGGGATAGCACAGCTCCAACACCAGAATCTGAAGCATCCACTTCTAGGAAGAACTGTTTTGTAGGATCTGGTTGGACCAAGATGGGAGCACTGGAAAAAAGTTTCTTCAGTTTATTGAAAGCTGCTTAAGCCTCAGCAGTCCATTGAAAAGTCTTCTTTACAGAGGTAAGAGCAGTGAGAGGTTGAGCTGTCTGGCTGTAATTTCTTATGAACCTCCTGTAAAAGTTAGCGAAACCAAGAAATCTCTGGAGTTGCTTGCGGTTCTCAGGTGTAGGCCAATCCAGAACTGCCTTTATCTTGTCTTCCGATGGTTTCACCTGCCCGCCCTCGAGCACAAACCCTAAAAAAGTAACAGACTGTTGGTGAAATTCACATCTCTCTGCTTTCACAAAAAGTTTATTTTCCAGAAGTCTCTGAAGGACTAAACGAACGTGCTTTCTGTGGTCAGAGAGGTTCTTGGAGTAAATCAAAATATCATCAATGTAAACAACAAAAAAAAACGTTCAAAAAATCTCTGAGGACATCATTGACCAAGGCTTGGAAACAGGCAGGAGCGTTCGTAAGACCAAAAGGCATGACAAGGTACTCAAACTGTCCTAAGGGGGTCTTAAAGGCAGTCTTCCATTCATCCCCTTCTCTTATTCTCAGGAGATGTTAGGCGTTTCTCGGATCGAGCTTAGTGAATACTGTAGCACCTTGTACAGGTTCAAAAGCTGATGCCAGTAATGGTAGGGGATATTTATTTTTGACAGTTATTTGATTCAACCCCCTGTAGTCAATACAGGGGCGCAGGGAACCATCCTTTTTGCCCACAAAGAAAAAACCAGCACCGAGTGGAGATGAAGATGGGCGAATTATCCCAGCAGCAAGAGACTCATTTATGTATTTCTCCATGGTTTCACGTTCAGGTTTGGAAATGTTATACAATCTGCTGCTGCGGGGAGGGGCTCCTGGAAGTAAATCTATGGCGCAGTCATATGGTCTGTGAGGTGGTAGAGACGTCGCACTGACCTTACTGAAGACTGGTGCCAGATTGTGATACTCGGGGGGAACGGAAATAAGGTCAGGAGAGTCCATCTCCCCCCTACCTCTAGAGGACTGAAGTGTAGGAGCCGCAGAACGAAGACAAGACTCGTGACAGGAGGTGGACCAGGATTCAATGTGGCGTTCAGCCCAGTTGATATGGGGGTTATGTCGTTCCAGCCACTCGAACCCAAGCACCAGAGGAGAACAGGCTGAAGGAAAAACAAAAAAAGTTATCATCTCTCGGTGGTTTCCAGAAATAAGCAGTTCTAAGGGTTGTGTCTGATGAGTGACTTGATGAAGTTTCTTTCCATCGATAGCTGAAACTCTGAGAGGTTTAATTAAAGGGACAGTCTCAATCCTTAACTGCTGAACTAGTTCTGAATCAATGAGGTTTCTTTCACAACCAGAATCTATGAAGGGAGACAGGGTGAGATTCTGGTTTGAAAAGAACAGAGTAGCAGGCAACAACAAGTGAGGAGTTTTCTCAGATCTTAGATGGCCCGTCAGACTCCTCACATCCTCTGACGGGCCCTGGCTTTTGATTTAGGGGGGAAAAAGCAATAAAATGGCCATTCTCACCACAATACAAAGTTTAGCCTGAAATCTTTGTTGCCTCTCTTCAGGGGATAATCTGGTGTGTCCTATTTGCATGGGTTCGGTCTCAGCTCCCTCTGAGGAAGAAAAATGAGAGACCTGGACAGGCGTTGGAAGAAACTGGCTCTTAGATTTTGGCTTGGTACTGGGTTCTGGGGAAACAGAAGCATTGTTAAATGCAGGAGTCGAAATGGGAAAACTCAGATTTTTCTGCCTTGAGTGAATTCTAGTTCGAAGTCTGTTATCTAACCTGATGGTCAGACGAATTAAATCCTCCAAACTAGCAGGTTCGTCTATTGTGGCGAGTTCATCCTTAATATTTTCGTTCAAGGCTTTAAAGTAAGCACTCTTAAGTGCGCACTCGTTCCGACCTGAGGCTGCAGCTTTAACCCGGAAGTCAATGGAGAACTCGGCTACGGTAGAATTTCCCTGTTTTAGATTTAGCAGAGCTCGGGAATCAATTGTTTTATCAGAGTCATGGTTGAAAACTTGAGAAAACTCAGATAAAAATTCGGAAAAAGTGCACTGAAGACTGGACTCAGAAGAGAACCTTGCCTCCGCCCATTCCAGGGCTCGACCAGTTAGCTGAGAGAGAATGAAGGAAATTTTCTTCCTATCATTTGGGAAACTGCCAGGTGAGTGTTCAAAAAGCAAACGACACTGAAACAAAAATCCTTTACACTCCTTTTGGTTACCTGAAAATCTTTCAGGGAGACTTGGATGGAACTCAGGAAATGACGTCACGGATGGTGACCCTAGAGGCGGAAGTGGTTCCGGAACAGAAAGGACTGCAGGCGTAGCGTTAGCACCTCTCATGTAGCTGGCATAATTCTGCAGGACTTGATTCTGATGTTCTAGTTTAGTGTGTAACTCACGGATGGTGTGGGCGTGTCCAAGGATTTGAGCATCCTGCTCCTCAAGCCTCCTCCGGAGGTGATCTGCTGGGCTTTGTGTTTGGCCGCAGTGTTCTGTCATGATCGGTTCTGAATTAAACCCACATGCAGAACACTACAAAGGAGACTTATGAAAAGTTTAACAGAGTTTATTTGAGGTTGGTACAAAACTAGATAACGTTCAGGAAACAGGTCCGGGCTGGATACTCAGGCGTCTGCAGAGATGACAGTTTGGTTAACCAGGTGGATTTGAGAAGTTGTTGAGATTTCAGTTTTACTCAGAAAATACCTTGGTTTGGTTCTGGCTTTCTTCTCTGAGGGAGGGAACCGGTTGGGTCCAGAGACTGTTGGTTTAGCAGAGTGCTCAGCAGCTGCAGCGTCTAACTTCTGACTGTTTGTCTGACCTTGGCTTGAGTGATTAGCTCTCATCCAGAGAGCAGCAGGAGGATGCCAAAGTGAGATCTTCAGGTTTGGCTCTCTAGGGCAGGCAGGCTGGTTCAGGTTTAGCTCTCCTAGGGCTTCACACGAGAGACAGGTTTTCCTAGGAGCAAGAAGACAAGGCTGGTTAGAGTTAGGTTTAACTCGGAGACAAAGTTCAAGATCTTAGAGGCTCAGGTTCGCTAACCAAACTTAGCTAACACTGCGGCGTCGAAGGAAGGTCTGGCAGCTGCTTAAGTAGTGGAGGTCCTCTAATGGGCTGACGAGCTCCAGGTGTGCTGGAGGGCTCCAGCCCAGAGGACCCACGGCGCACTCTGCTGGAGAAAGGTGGAACTTCTCCAGATCCCAACACCTCCCCCTTACGAGCCACCAGCTGTCGCCAACAGACTGTGTATGGGTCTGCACTGAAGAAGAGCAGTTGCATCTGCAGAGCCTGCAATTAACCCTGGAGATGGCTGTTTGGATGAAGATGTATACAATTCAAAGTGCTTGTACAAAAAAGTAAAGGTTAAAAACACCATACAAGAAGAAAAAAATCAAGCAAATCAGAAATAGACTAAGTAAACATTAGAATTTTAAATACAGGAATAAATGTATGACAATAGTCAACTTCAAATAAAACATTTTTTTTTTTTTAACATTTTTTTAATTACATTTTTTTTTAAATACAATACTTGCAATGAGCTGGGAGCTTATTCCAGAGAGCTGGAGCATAAAAAGCTCCTCCCCCCCCTGTTTATTTCTGAATCTTGGAATAATTAGTAGGTTTGAATCATATGATCTTAAAGGTCTGAGTGGATAATCCAGTAAAAATGCCATTGGAGTAACCAAGTCTACTAAAAACAAGGCAAAACTAATTTTTCAGAATCTTGTGGGGACATAAGTCATCTAATTTTAGCAAAGCAATATTTTTTAGATGGTATGATGTTTTTTTATAATAGATTTGATGTGATTGCAAAAATTTAGATCAGGATACATGATCAATCCCAAATGTTTGCTTTTTCGGAGCATTTTAAACCAGTGGTTTTAAGGTGGGTCATCATTTTACATCTATGGACAATAATTCAGTGAAATCATTAAAGAAGCTTGCACAAAATTATGAAGGTCTGTATATATTCAGCAGCAGAATATGAGAGGATGAGTTTTATTGTAAGGCAACATATTCAAAAGATAAAAAGTTTAAATAGGATATCTCCTTACAAGTTAAGCCAGAATTGAACAATACTGCAATTCCACCTCATCTTTTGTTTTTTCTGGTCTGCCTTATAAAGTCAAAATTTGGAGGACATGATTCAATAAGAATTGATGAGCTGTTATTTTGATTCCTGACCGAAGCCAAGTTTCGGTCAGAAACAAAAATAAAGATGATGATGAATAAGAAGGTATTGAATTAAAAATTATTTTCCTGCCAAATATCTCTTTAATGAAAATAAAAACCAGGTTTTCTTAGAAAGACTGAGAAGGCTGGTGGTCCTCTAAGGTAAAGGGATCAATTTTAGGCCCAATGCTTTTTAATCATTACATGCTGCCACTTGGGGACATCATCAGGAGACCACCACCCCTGTGTCTTTCAGGACTGATTTTAAGGTTGTTTCAGTGGTTTATAAATGTCTTAATGTTCTTGGGCCTTCTTATTTATTGGACCAGCTTTTAAATTATGAGCCCTCAAGGACCTTGAGATCCTTCCTTCCTTCCTTCCTTCCTTCCTTCCTTCCTTCCTTCCTTCCTTCCTTCCTTCCTTCCGTCCGTCCGTCCGTCTGTCTTATCTATTTAATTTGTTTCTATTACCTGTTTAGACATTTTAAGAATTTAAACTCCAGTGTTTCCTCATGGGGGTCTGCCACGCTAGGGGCTCTGCCCGCTCAACCTACAGGGTTGCTCCCACGATGATCATCCCTGTCTGGGAGGCCAGCAGTCCTGTACCACTGCCCTGTGGTCGTGGTGTGGACCCTGGCTTTCCCTGACCTAGGTGGTTGCTGTGGCAGTGCCCCTGTGGTTGTGGTGGGGCTGGCCTCTGGTGTGGATGGATCCCCAAGGTACTGCTTCCTCACAATAGTGTCAAGCCATGTTGCAAAAGTGAGGGGTGGGGAAGAGAGCAGTTTGTGTGGGTGTGTGTGTGTGTGCGTGACCCGATACTGACCCCGCAAGGTTTCAGAGTGGTACTGCACCTCATTGTAATTCACACACTTCCAAATATGGTCGGGTATCACCTTCTTACTGGTCACCAAAAAGAAGGTTATTTCAAGAACTTGAAATGATTTGGTTTAAAAGACAATATCAACTTAAAAGATGAAATCCATACCTCTAAATGAAAATGGAAATGTTTCTACAAAGATTGTCTCCACTGATTCAGTGTTTAGTCTTTTGATTCTGTGGAAATACCCACCACCAAGATTTGTTCATATGTTTTGATCTTTAATAAAGTTAAAAAAGACAAAAATGGGGTTAACTGTTTGAATTTATTAATAAGAGAGTATGAAACAAAATGCATGAAAGACGGGGTAAACATTTGTGCACATATTTAGTAAATATTCAACACATGTTAGGAATCCAGTGTGTGTGGGCTATGTTTGGTTTTTGTGTTCTCTCCCTCCACCACCAGGTGGCGCCCTGTTCTTTGTGGTCCTCCCACACACCTGCGGCTGGTTGTGCTCATTACTGAGGACTCTTAAGCGGTGGACTGCCACTACCTCGTCGCCAGAGTGTTTGCCAGTTTTTGGTACTCTAGCCAAGCTGAGTTTAGCTGAGTCAAACTGAGTCTTTGTCTCTCTGAGTTCTAACCTTGTTTTTGTCTTTGCCTCTTCGGGAGGAAGTCATCCTGCAAACTGAATTTTTGGTCTTCTCCCCCTTTAAGGATTGATTTGAGCTTCACACTGAGCAGGGGATTAATCTCCACACGACCCGTTCAAGTTCTCCTGGAAATCTAAGTGGCAGTCCGCTCCATTGCTCCTCAAGGAACCAACCAAACCAAAAACCTGTCCGCCCTCTGGATAAACCCACATTGACTGGATTCTGGGAAGATAATCCTTTTCTGCTAACGTGAGTCCTGTTCATCACTGATTTTTGCAAGACGTTGTTCAAAGTTCCCACGGACCCTGAACTAACCTCTGAACTTCTCTTCTCACTTCCAGTTCCAGTTCACCATCTCTCTGAGTTACCCTTGATCAACCTTATTGTTTATTTCAATAAACCTGTTAAACTTTTACTCTGGTTCTCTGAGTGGTTTCCTGCATGTGGGTCAGATCTCTTAAAAACATCATGACAACACTATAGTTTTCGAACTGTTTTATATAACTGCTTTATATATTTGTTGATGCAACTTTTTCAACTACAGTTATTTTTTTAGTGAAGAACGGGCAAGTGTTTAAGTCTCTGGATCTGCATTGACGTTGAAGCCATAAGATTGTACAGCTTATTGACCCAACTGGACTGTACACAAATGGAGAACCTTTCCGTATTAATGATAATTCTATTGTAAAAATATATATTTCTTCAACTACAGAATTAAAACTTCTTTGTGTTTACTTTCAAATAAATTGCCCATACATTTAAGCCTGGGGTCATGAAACAAGAAACAAAAAAATGTAAAAGGTTCAAGGGGTTTAAAATACTTTGTTTCTGTAAGTGACTTTGTAGCAGTCACCTGTCCTGGATTAATATGTAGTAAATGTCATAATCAAGCACCCTGTGTGCTTATGGCCAGTATGTATATTTTCCTGCCATTTATGACATCAATGGGACACAAGTTTTATGAATTTACCCCGAGAAAATTTTACTGTCATTGTGGGCTATGTCCGTTTGGGCCTGTCCGTTTGGGCCTGTCCTTTGTGTCTATCCATATTTCTGCTGGTGAAATGCTTTTTCTGTACCTTTTGATTACATGGTGTGCATTACATCGCCCATCATCATCATTTGTTGGACTGGCAACTATCGGGTGAGAAAATGTGGCACATCGCCTAACCATGATGGAAAGCTACTATTGCTTGTCCACACATTTTACAAATGAGATGCCACATAATTACTTTTAAATGCTGCTATAGGTGAAGTTTTGGTGGTCGGTTGGTTGTTTGGTTAGTTGGTTGGCTGGTTGGTTGGTCGGTTGGTTGGTTGGTTGGCTGGTTGGTTGGTTGGCTGGTTGGTCGGTTCCTTTTGCAGTTATTTACTTTCTTAGGCAGAACATTTTCAAACTCATGGATTATTTCGTCCACCTTCATTGTTACTGGTACACTTGTCTGAATATCTTGAAATATGAACACTGATCCTTTACTCATTTAATGGTTGAGCCCAGATGAATGGAACTCTTTGCAATTGATCTTTAGCAAAGATCATCTGAATCCTGTTATTTAAATCTTTGGCTAACTTAATCTTATCAATTCCTTCCTCAATAGCTTTTGTAAGTTTTATTAGATGGAGATGCCTACAGTCCATTTTTAACCATTATCATCACTTTCCATTCATTCTTTTTATCATCATCACATCAGCCTCCTGAACATCATGTATTGATCCCCCAAACCTATTAACCCTATATATTTGTTTCATCTTGCCACAACATATAATCTTCAATATCAATTTGGTATTAATACCCATGATAGTTACATTTACTGTAAATTTGTTAATTATTTCACTACCAAACTGTTTTGATCGCATTATTGCCACGGCATCAGTCTTCAACAGCCAGACTCCTTCTTCTTGGCTCCAGCTCCTTATAAAGCTCCACAGATGAGAGCTAGATGGGAAACATGGAAACATCTGTCCTGTCAAATCTATTAGTGATGGGTTCATCCGGCAACACTGATGCTTCGGTGCATGCCTCAAGGTCACAGAGCAAAACCTTGTGTTGATGGGCATATCGCTACAGGAAACTCACTTGACTGAACCATGAGTTGTTGCAAACTTACGTCTGTGTTTATAAGTTAGATTATGCGTCAAGGGGATGCATCTGCCAAAAGAATGTCTGATCTTTTGCGGTTCAGTGCCAAATTCATCATAATCATAAAGCAGCCCCTAGCCAAAAGAGCGGTTTCAGCCATTTCAGTCTTGCATTGGAAAGAAAGGTATTTGTTCTAATTTTCTTATTTTGTCATCCGGTTCCAAGTTTTTCACTTGATATGTTTGAATTTAAATTCCTTTTGAATTGACTGTTAGTTTAGCCTGTTGTTTTTGCAAGATATAATTTGATAAAACTTGCCCTCTTCATTTAACTAACACTAAATCTTCGAAAAATTAAAAAAAAAGTTCTTACCCAGTTCACGTCCGTGTCACTTTCCATCTCTCCACAGAAGTGCCACATGTCTTTTAGGTCATCTGATGATAACATTATAAAAACATACACAAACACACATGATTATCCCGGTACAAACAATGTCCATAAATAAATGTTTTTTTTAGATTCCATGTTAATGTATTAAATTTGGGCTAAGTAAAGATGTTTTAGTGAAACATACAGATTATTTCAGGCAGCTGAAATATATGGCTCCCCTCCTTTAATTTTTGCAAATAAATATGTCGAAATGCACAGGATTTGTTGTTGATGAAGAGAAGAATAAGCACAGTTAAAGACTTGCAGGTACATACATTTCTTCCCATGTTATGAAGGGGAACAGATTATTTCAGGCAGCTGAAACATCCATTCTCTCCTCTCCTCCTTCCATATATTTCGAAAATAAAGAGCAACTGTTTCCAATTTCTCTAAAATTGATATTTGTGATATGTTATACTAGAAATGTCCTTAATCCAGTAATCGGTCAAATTTTACATTAAAAAAGGGATTAACCAGAAATTCTACTCTCTCATCTTTGCAGGACGTCTTAATTTGCGTGCCCTGCTATCAGCCAGTTTCCATCCTTTTATATTAGCAATGAAAAATTAAAAATACACTACGTGTTGGAAATCTGTGGTGACTGACGTTTATTTAGTCAGGCTGAAGGGACAAAAGTTGGAGAAATACCGATTCTCTTGGCGTTAAACAAAATAACACAAAACAGCGTAAGACCTCGTTAATGTATTTATTTTACAAATTTATAGAAAGAGCAACCAATTAAACTGAATGTTACATAGTTGACATGATTATATGAGCTGTTTTCAACGAGAAATGATCAGGAGTACCTTGAAAATGGTCAGATCCGCCTCTCTAGCTACAATGCGCTGTTCAGCCTCGGAGTTAGTACCCAGCCTTTCCAGTTGAATTCCTGAAATTATCATTTGTTTTGGGACTTGTAAAAGTTTTTTAAAATGTAAATTTGTTTTCTGAAATGAAAATTTGTTTTGGAACTTGTAAAAGTTTTTTAGATTTTGTAATGTTGGATGTTGCACCTCCCGGCCACCGTAAAAAGGAAACAGAAGCAAAAGTTCACAAACAAAACACTGAAAACTAAAATCCAAGAGACATCAGTGTAAAAAAAAAAAACACACACGAGGAACGAAGAAATAATGAGGAACCAGCAAACAGTAACTGAAGAGGAGGAGTATAAATGAAAGACTGAATAAAGACCAGGCTAATCAGCAGATTGGGAGCAGGTGTGGACAGAATAATCAAGAAGGGAGCTAGGAGATGGAGACTGACACTAGGGGGCAAAAGAGGATAAAAAAAGAAATACATAGGAACTTAAATACAACAAAAAAACAACTAGAGTGTATACAAAATGGAAATAAATCCAATGAAAACTTAAGAAACTTAAACAGAACCAAAAGCATGACAAATATACATCAGTAATAGTAGAACAAAGAGTCCTAAAATGTTATTTATGCCAAAAAAATCAAGGCATTTGCCATTTTGTTGATCTGTTCTCAATGTATTATTGTCATGATGGGTTCTTAGAGTTAAGCCCAAAATGCAGATCACACATGGAAACTGGGTAAAAGTTCAACAGAGTTTATTATGGTTCACAAGCATACGATAAAGAATATGATCTGGAACAGGTTCAGGGCTGGTTCACTAGAGTCTTGACTGGGACCGGAGACTGTTGGTTAGCAGAGTTTATAAGAAGCTAAACATCTAGCTTCAGGCTTAGCATAGCAGACCTTGATCTGAGCTTCCAGCTCACTGCAGAGAACAACGGGGAAAATCCACGTAGGATTCTTCAGGCTGAGCTTCCAGCTCATTGCAGAGAACAACAGGGAACATCCACAGAGGATTCTTCAGGGTGATTCCACATAGGAACCTTCAGGTTGGCTCTCCAGGGCAGATAGCAGGTTAAGCTCTCCTAGAGCTTCAGGCTTGAGACTGGTTTCCTGTGATGCAGCTCTCCCAGAGCTTTAGACCAGAGACAGGGTTCCAGTGAGGCAGCTCTTCCTGAGCTTCAGACCAGAGACAGGTTTCCTGTGAGACACAGACAAAGGAGGGATTAGAATCTGATCTCACACTAGAGACAACCAAGATTCAATCTGTAACAGAGACTCTGGAAGCTAACCAACTAAGATCAACACTGCGGCGTTGAGGCAAGGTCTGAAGTCAGCTTATATAGGAGAGGTCTTCTGATGAGAGGATTAGCAACAGGTGTGCAGGGAGGTTCCAGCTGCAGAAGACCCACGGCGCACTCTGCTGGAGACAGAGGGTAGTCTACAGATCCCCACAGTAACTCCAACCCTAAGGAAAAACACAGAGCAGAAGAGGATCCTCGGCGCCCTCTGGAGGGCAAGCCTGAGGATCCTAACAATTGTAATGTTAAGGGTCAGACAGAAGGAGAAGCTAAGCGAAATACAGACCAAAAAAAATATCTTCTGTGTTTTTTGTTGTTGTACTGTGTCAAACAGCAAGTGGCAGCTAAAGACCTCTATACTAGAGGGGTTTTCTGTTAAATTTGTCCACAAGAAGTAGAAAAGCAACATCTTAGTTTTTGTCAGCTATTGTTAGCTGAAAGTTTGCGCTTGCCCACTGTGTTTGTTTATTTCCTAAGCCCTCTGTGTCGTTAAAACTTAGTGATGCTCCTGGAATATTTGGTGTTGTTAAAATGCCATCAGGACATATAGGATTCAGAAGCAACACTTTTTGATATCTGTAACAGGCAAATGGTGAAAAAGACGAAGAAGACTAATGGTGAAGAAGATGAGATATTTCAACAACAAAAGATCTGAGTCTCTTGTCATGATGGGTCTCTGTGATTAAACCCACATGCAGAACACCACACGAAGCAGGGTAAAAGTTTAACAGTTTATTAAAGAAATGCAACAACACAGAGTAACAAAGCACTGGCTCTGGTACTGGTCCGGGACTCGGTTTCACAGAGTATCTGTAGAGAGGGATAGTTTGGTTAGCCAGATAGCAGCGATAGCTTGGCAGAGTTTGGATCTTGGTTTGTACCTTATGAGGTTCAGACTGTTCAGTAGAGAGAGGGAACCGGTTGGGTCCAGAGACTGTGATTCCAGCAGAGAGTTCAGCAGCGACAGAGCTGAGCTTCAGGCTAGCGAGATTCAGACCTTGAGTTGTTCTTCTAATTCTCTCCTGAGAATTAGTTGGAAGATTCAGACTGAGGATCTTCAGGTTTGGCCTCTTCGGGCAGGCAGGCAGATTTTCCAAACATAAGCTCCTCCAGAGCTATTGAGTTCAGTCGGGTTTCCTGTGAGCAGAGAGGACAGAGACTGGTTAGGATCAGGTTACTCTCTTGAGCAAACAGAGATTCTTAGTTCAGGTTGAGGCTCAGGTTCCGCTAACCAAAACTGGTCAACACTCCAGCGCTGAAGACAGGTCTGGTCGCTGCTTAAGTAGGAAGGTCTCCTGATGGGCTGATGATCCTCATGTGTGTAGAAGGCTCCAGCTCAGGAGACCCACAGCGCTCTCTGCTGGAGACAGGTGCCAGATCTCCAGATCCCAACATCTCTTGGTTGCTATCGAAAGTATTACCAATGCTCACCATACAAGAAACTTGGGCCAAAAAAATCTGTTATAGATTTTACCTTGAGAATAATAAACAAAAAATATCCATCTATCCATCTTCTTCTGCTTATGCCATCAGGGTCATGGTGGGGCCAGTGCCTATCTCCAACAGTCTATGGGCGAGGGATGTGGTAAACCATGGGCAGGTCGCCAGTCTGTTGCAGGGCAACACAGAGACTCAGAACCATGCACACACACACTCACACCTAAAGACCATTTAGAGAAGCCAATTACATTAACTCATGTTTTTGGGCTGTGGGAAGAAGTACCAAGAGAGAACCCAAGCATGCACATGGAGAACATGCAAACTCCATGCAGAAAGACCCTGGGTTGGTGTTCTGTCAGATTAGTATACCCGGTCAGACCAGCCTACCCATAGCCAATACCTAATTATCCCTTTAGTGTATCCCTTTAGTTTATCCCTTTAGTTTTGTACCAAAAATAGACTTTAAACCACCTCAATGGGTGTGTATCCCTTTAGTCATGAACAAAAAAACTATTGGATTACTTAATTTTTGGTGAGGTTTTTTTTATGGTGATCTGACCTTAAATTGTTTTTTGTACATGACTAAAGGGATACACGCCCGTCATGGTAGTTTAAAGTGTATTTTTCATACAAACTAAAGGGATAAATGCAATCTGATGTATTGGCTATGGGTATGCTGACGGGGCTATGCTGATCTGATAAAACACCAGGAGTCAAACCAGGAACCTTCATGCCGTAAAGCAACAGTGCTATACAGGTGCTGGTCATAAAATTAGAATATCATGAAAAAGTAGATTGATTTCAGTAATTCCATTTAAAAAGTGAAACTTGTATATTATATTCATACATTACATACAAACTCATATATTTCAGATGTTTATTTTGTTTAATTTTGATGATTACAAATGACAACAAATGAAAATCTCAAATTCATCATATCAGAAAATTAGAATATTACTGAAGACCAATAAAAACAAAGGATTTATAGAAATGTTGGCCAACTGAAAAGTATGAACATGAAAAGTATGAGCATGTACAGCACTCAGTATTTAGTTGGGCCTCCTTTGGCCTGTATTACTGCAGCAATGCGGCGTGGCATGGAGTCGATCAGTCTGTGGCACTGCTCAGGTGTTATGATAGCCCAGGTTGCTCTAATAGTGGCTTTTAGCTCTTCTGAATTGTTGGGTCTGGTGTATTGCATCTTCTTCTTCACAATACTCCATAGATTTTCTATGGGGTTAAGGTCAGGAGAGTTTGCTGGCCAATTAAGAACAGGGATACCATGGTCCTTCAACCAGGTACTGGTAGCTTTGGCACTGTGTGCAGGTGCCAAGTCCTGTTGGAAAATGAAATCTGCATCTCCAAAAAGTTGGTCAGCTGCAGGAAGCATGAAGTGCTCTAAAACTTCCTGGTATGTGGCTGCGTTGACCCTGGACCTCAGAAAACACAATGGACCAACACCAGCAGATGACATGGCACCCCAAACCATCACTGACTGTGGAAACTTTACACTGGACTTCAAGCAACGTGGATGAAGTGCCTCTCTTCTTTTCCTCCAGACTCTGGGACCTTGATTTCCAAAGGAAATGCAAAATTTACTTTCATCAGAGAGCATGACTTTGGACCACTCACCAGCAGTCCAGTCCTGTTTCTCTTTAGCCCAGGCAAGACGCTTCTGACGCTGTCTGTGGTTCAAGAGTGGCTTGACACAAGGAATGCGACAGCAGAAACCCATGTCTTTCATACGTCTGTGTGTGGTGGTTCTTGAAGCACTCACTCCAGCTGCAGTCCACTCTTTGTGAATCTCCCCCACATTTTTGAATGGGTTTTGTTTCACAATCCTCTCCAGGGTGCGGTTATCTCTCTTGCTTGTACACTTTTTTCGACCACATCTTTTCCTTCCCTTCGCCTCTCTATTAATGTGCTTGGACACTGAGCTCTGTGAACAGCCAGCCTCTTTAGCGATGACCTTTTGTGTCTTGCCCTCCTTGTGCAAGGTGTCGATGGTCGTCTTTTGGACAACTGTCAAGTCAGCAGTCTTCCCCATGATTGTGTAGCCTATAGAACTAGACTGAAAGACCATTTAAAGGCTTTTGCAGGTGGTTTGAGTTAATTAGCTGATTAGAGTGTGGCACCAGGGGCCATCAATTTTGAACCTTTTCACAATATTCTAATTTTCTGATATGATGAATTTGAGATTTTCATTTGTTGTCATTTGTAATCATCAAAATTAAACAAAATAAACATCTGAAATATATGAGTTTGTATGTAATGTATGAATATAATATACAAGTTTCACTTTTTAAATGGAATTACTGAAATCAATCTACTTTTTCATGATATTCTAATTTTATGACCAGCACCTGTAAATTGTGCCATTGTGCAGCCCAAAACTAAAAACAACTGACTTTAAATCATTAGGAAAAGCAATTCTCTAGTTGGAGCAAGCATTTTATTACACTGAAGTGTAATAAAAATAAAAAATCTACATTACAATGAAGCAAACAGTCACCCTAAAAATTTCAGAATTGAGCTTTATTTCGATTCTGTGGTTACAGGCATCAAGTGAATCAGTGAGAATAAAGAGCAACTTTATCATTTCATCCAACTTGGTCAAAAAGCTACAAAGAGCCAAAAAAAACGAAGCCAGGTTTTAATTTAATCATCGCTCCAAAAAGAAAAAAAAACTATGTCCGATACAAAATGACAGAAATGAGGATAAAAATATCTAAACTCAGAGTTAATCATCATGATCCAGGCAGAATCTGTTTGAAGTCAAACCAATGTAGCTTTAATATCTTTGGACCATCAGGACACAGTTCACCTTTCCTCCTTTACAAAGATCATCACCTCCACCTGCTGAGAACAGAAAAAGCAAAAGAGATAATAGATAAAGATAAATAGCTGTTTGTTTAAGCTGTCAGTTGGTTATAGGATGAAGAGCAGCAGAGACTTCTGTCTTATTCAGATCAGTTGTGGGAAAGGCACTTTCCTCACACCTTTCATGGTTCCAAGATCGAAATTCACTGAGCTGCACAAACTTTTGGTGTCAAGCCTGTTTCCACTGCAGGCTCCAATAAATTCTACTTTGAAAACCAACAGTTGAGAGTCATGAAGGCTTCTCTTGTCCCGCACAGGCATGAGATAAATATGAACTTAAGAGACTTGAATGAGAGGCGAAGCAGTCAGTCATACCTTTAAGCCGTGCAGAAGTTTAATCAGAATAGCTAGATAAACAAAAGCTCCAGCCATCCCAGCTCTAGCAGAAAACATCTTTTAACTCAATATGCATAAACCAGGCTTTAGTCCTAGACGTGGCCAACCCGGGTTTGAATCCAGATATATTGTTACATACTGTAGGTCAATGACATATCTAAATAATATCTAAATAATTTGTCATGAAGTTGACCATTCATACAAATCCATTTGGCTATTCTTTCAATTTGACCAAAGGACAATGTGCATCTTAATAATGCTTCTGATCCCACAAAAACATACACAGACACACACATAGGATCATATACGTAGGAAACATCAACTGTGCCTCGCATACATGCACCCATTCATTCATTTGTAAAGATCTGATAATTGCTTGTGTTGTAGTATGGCAATGTTATTTCAGTCTTAGACATCACCTGATCATTTTTTTCTTTCTTTTTCTGGTGTTTTGTGGCATAAATTCACTGACGGGGAGCAAGGCAGAAAGAAGACGAGGGCTTAGAAAGCTATTAGACTTTGAATTGGTGGGTAGGGGACAAACCTGATCACTTTATGGTACTAACATATGTGTTTAAAGACACCATATGAACTACATACTAATCTATGTTGGACTTTTTTGTTCGGTTTGAACATTCTTCTTTTTTTTTTGCTGGTTCTCATAAGTGTTTCAATCCTCTTGTTCAATATCGTTTTCTTTTATCTCAGCCTTCAAATTATCACAGGAATAGTTTTAATAGTCAAGTTCTTCATCAGTTTCTTTTTTTTAACCATTAAAATGGTAAATGGTTTGCCCTTTTTGAAATTAATGAAGCCAGGTTGCACTGATCAAACAAGGTCAAGCCTGACTTTATCTCATATCCATGATTCCTGTAAAGTGCCTTGAGATGACATGTGTTGTGAATTTGGCGCTATATAAATAAACTGAATTGAAATTGAATTGAATTAATTCTGATTTTGTAAAACAGCTGTTTATGAAACTTCAGCTGTCAAATATAACATGGAGGTTTCCTCTAAACGCTTCTGGATTAACGTGATGAAAGAACACATGTCCAAATGTGATTAGTGGACAGCTGGATTTTTGAAGAACGCATGGTTACCAAATATAATTATGGGTCGTGAAATCAAAGCCAGTAATACAGGTGCTGGTCATAAAATTAGAATATCATGAAAAAGTAGATTGATTTCAGTAATTCCATTTAAAAAGTGAAACTTGTATATTATATTCATACATTACATACAAACTCATATATTTCAGATGTTTATTTTGTTTAATTTTGATGATTACAAATGACAACAAATGAAAATCTCAAATTCATCATATCAGAAAATTAGAATATTACTGAAGACCAATAAAAACAAAGGATTTATAGAAATGTTGGCCAACTGAAAAGTATGAACATGAAAAGTATGAGCATGTACAGCACTCAGTATTTAGTTGGGCCTCCTTTGGCCTGTATTACTGCAGCAATGCGGCGTGGCATGGAGTCGATCAGTCTGTGGCACTGCTCAGGTGTTATGATAGCCCAGGTTGCTCTAATAGTGGCTTTTAGCTCTTCTGAATTGTTGGGTCTGGTGTATTGCATCTTCTTCTTCACAATACTCCATAGATTTTCTATGGGGTTAAGGTCAGGAGAGTTTGCTGGCCAATTAAGAACAGGGATACCATGGTCCTTCAACCAGGTACTGGTAGCTTTGGCACTGTGTGCAGGTGCCAAGTCCTGTTGGAAAATGAAATCTGCATCTCCAAAAAGTTGGTCAGCTGCAGGAAGCATGAAGTGCTCTAAAACTTCCTGGTATGTGGCTGCGTTGACCCTGGACCTCAGAAAACACAATGGACCAACACCAGCAGATGACATGGCACCCCAAACCATCACTGACTGTGGAAACTTTACACTGGACTTCAAGCAACGTGGATGAAGTGCCTCTCTTCTTTTCCTCCAGACTCTGGGACCTTGATTTCCAAAGGAAATGCAAAATTTACTTTCATCAGAGAGCATGACTTTGGACCACTCACCAGCAGTCCAGTCCTGTTTCTCTTTAGCCCAGGCAAGACGCTTCTGACGCTGTCTGTGGTTCAAGAGTGGCTTGACACAAGGAATGCGACAGCAGAAACCCATGTCTTTCATACGTCTGTGTGTGGTGGTTCTTGAAGCACTCACTCCAGCTGCAGTCCACTCTTTGTGAATCTCCCCCACATTTTTGAATGGGTTTTGTTTCACAATCCTCTCCAGGGTGCGGTTATCTCTCTTGCTTGTACACTTTTTTCGACCACATCTTTTCCTTCCCTTCGCCTCTCTATTAATGTGCTTGGACACTGAGCTCTGTGAACAGCCAGCCTCTTTAGCGATGACCTTTTGTGTCTTGCCCTCCTTGTGCAAGGTGTCGATGGTCGTCTTTTGGACAACTGTCAAGTCAGCAGTCTTCCCCATGATTGTGTAGCCTATAGAACTAGACTGAAAGACCATTTAAAGGCTTTTGCAGGTGGTTTGAGTTAATTAGCTGATTAGAGTGTGGCACCAGGGGCCATCAATTTTGAACCTTTTCACAATATTCTAATTTTCTGATATGATGAATTTGAGATTTTCATTTGTTGTCATTTGTAATCATCAAAATTAAACAAAATAAACATCTGAAATATATGAGTTTGTATGTAATGTATGAATATAATATACAAGTTTCACTTTTTAAATGGAATTACTGAAATCAATCTACTTTTTCATGATATTCTAATTTTATGACCAGCACCTGTAAATTGTGCCATTGTGCAGCCCAAAACTAAAAACAACTGACTTTAAATCATTAGGAAAAGCAATTCTCTAGTTGGAGCAAGCATTTTATTACACTGAAGTGTAATAAAAATAAAAAATCTACATTACAATGAAGCAAACAGTCACCCTAAAAATTTCAGAATTGAGCTTTATTTCGATTCTGTGGTTACAGGCATCAAGTGAATCAGTGAGAATAAAGAGCAACTTTATCATTTCATCCAACTTGGTCAAAAAGCTACAAAGAGCCAAAAAAAACGAAGCCAGGTTTTAATTTAATCATCGCTCCAAAAAGAAAAAAAAACTATGTCCGATACAAAATGACAGAAATGAGGATAAAAATATCTAAACTCAGAGTTAATCATCATGATCCAGGCAGAATCTGTTTGAAGTCAAACCAATGTAGCTTTAATATCTTTGGACCATCAGGACACAGTTCACCTTTCCTCCTTTACAAAGATCATCACCTCCACCTGCTGAGAACAGAAAAAGCAAAAGAGATAATAGATAAAGATAAATAGCTGTTTGTTTAAGCTGTCAGTTGGTTATAGGATGAAGAGCAGCAGAGACTTCTGTCTTATTCAGATCAGTTGTGGGAAAGGCACTTTCCTCACACCTTTCATGGTTCCAAGATCGAAATTCACTGAGCTGCACAAACTTTTGGTGTCAAGCCTGTTTCCACTGCAGGCTCCAATAAATTCTACTTTGAAAACCAACAGTTGAGAGTCATGAAGGCTTCTCTTGTCCCGCACAGGCATGAGATAAATATGAACTTAAGAGACTTGAATGAGAGGCGAAGCAGTCAGTCATACCTTTAAGCCGTGCAGAAGTTTAATCAGAATAGCTAGATAAACAAAAGCTCCAGCCATCCCAGCTCTAGCAGAAAACATCTTTTAACTCAATATGCATAAACCAGGCTTTAGTCCTAGACGTGGCCAACCCGGGTTTGAATCCAGATATATTGTTACATACTGTAGGTCAATGACATATCTAAATAATATCTAAATAATTTGTCATGAAGTTGACCATTCATACAAATCCATTTGGCTATTCTTTCAATTTGACCAAAGGACAATGTGCATCTTAATAATGCTTCTGATCCCACAAAAACATACACAGACACACACATAGGATCATATACGTAGGAAACATCAACTGTGCCTCGCATACATGCACCCATTCATTCATTTGTAAAGATCTGATAATTGCTTGTGTTGTAGTATGGCAATGTTATTTCAGTCTTAGACATCACCTGATCATTTTTTTCTTTCTTTTTCTGGTGTTTTGTGGCATAAATTCACTGACGGGGAGCAAGGCAGAAAGAAGACGAGGGCTTAGAAAGCTATTAGACTTTGAATTGGTGGGTAGGGGACAAACCTGATCACTTTATGGTACTAACATATGTGTTTAAAGACACCATATGAACTACATACTAATCTATGTTGGACTTTTTTGTTCGGTTTGAACATTCTTCTTTTTTTTTTGCTGGTTCTCATAAGTGTTTCAATCCTCTTGTTCAATATCGTTTTCTTTTATCTCAGCCTTCAAATTATCACAGGAATAGTTTTAATAGTCAAGTTCTTCATCAGTTTCTTTTTTTTAACCATTAAAATGGTAAATGGTTTGCCCTTTTTGAAATTAATGAAGCCAGGTTGCACTGATCAAACAAGGTCAAGCCTGACTTTATCTCATATCCATGATTCCTGTAAAGTGCCTTGAGATGACATGTGTTGTGAATTTGGCGCTATATAAATAAACTGAATTGAAATTGAATTGAATTAATTCTGATTTTGTAAAACAGCTGTTTATGAAACTTCAGCTGTCAAATATAACATGGAGGTTTCCTCTAAACGCTTCTGGATTAACGTGATGAAAGAACACATGTCCAAATGTGATTAGTGGACAGCTGGATTTTTGAAGAACGCATGGTTACCAAATATAATTATGGGTCGTGAAATCAAAGCCAGTAATACAGGTGCTGGTCATAAAATTAGAATATCATGAAAAAGTAGATTGATTTCAGTAATTCCATTTAAAAAGTGAAACTTGTATATTATATTCATACATTACATACAAACTCATATATTTCAGATGTTTATTTTGTTTAATTTTGATGATTACAAATGACAACAAATGAAAATCTCAAATTCATCATATCAGAAAATTAGAATATTACTGAAGACCAATAAAAACAAAGGATTTATAGAAATGTTGGCCAACTGAAAAGTATGAACATGAAAAGTATGAGCATGTACAGCACTCAGTATTTAGTTGGGCCTCCTTTGGCCTGTATTACTGCAGCAATGCGGCGTGGCATGGAGTCAATCAGTCTGTGGCACTGCTCAGGTGTTATGATAGCCCAGGTTGCTCTAATAGTGGCTTTTAGCTCTTCTGAATTGTTGGGTCTGGTGTATTGCATCTTCTTCTTCACAATACCCCATAGATTTTCTATGGGGTTAAGGTCAGGAGAGTTTGCTGGCCAATTAAGAACAGGGATACCATGGTCCTTCAACCAGGTACTGGTAGCTTTGGCACTGTGTGCAGGTGCCAAGTTGTTGGAAAATGAAATCTGCATCTCCAAAAAGTTGGTCAGCTGCAGGAAGCATGAAGTGCTCTAAAACTTCCTGGTATGTGGCTGCGTTGACCCTGGACCTCAGAAAACACAATGGACCAACACCAGCAGATGACATGGCACCCCAAACCATCACTGACTGTGGAAACTTTACACTGGACTTCAAGCAACGTGGATGAAGTGCCTCTCTTCTTTTCCTCCAGACTCTGGGACCTTGATTTCCAAAGGAAATGCAAAATTTACTTTCATCAGAGAGCATGACTTTGGACCACTCACCAGCAGTCCAGTCCTGTTTCTCTTTAGCCCAGGCAAGACGCTTCTGACGCTGTCTGTGGTTCAAGAGTGGCTTGACACAAGGAATGCGACAGCAGAAACCCATGTCTTTCATACGTCTGTGTGTGGTGGTTCTTGAAGCACTCACTCCAGCTGCAGTCCACTCTTTGTGAATCTCCCCCACATTTTTGAATGGGTTTTGTTTCACAATCCTCTCCAGGGTGCGGTTATCTCTCTTGCTTGTACACTTTTTTCGACCACATCTTTTCCTTCCCTTCGCCTCTCTATTAATGTGCTTGGACACTGAGCTCTGTGAACAGCCAGCCTCTTTAGCGATGACCTTTTGTGTCTTGCCCTCCTTGTGCAAGGTGTCGATGGTCGTCTTTTGGACAACTGTCAAGTCAGCAGTCTTCCCCATGATTGTGTAGCCTATAGAACTAGACTGAAAGACCATTTAAAGGCTTTTGCAGGGGGTTTGAGTTAATTAGCTGATTAGAGTGTGGCACCAGGGGCCATCAATTTTGAACCTTTTCACAATATTCTAATTTTCTGATATGATGAATTTGAGATTTTCATTTGTTGTCATTTGTAATCATCAAAATTAAACAAAATAAACATCTGAAATATATGAGTTTGTATGTAATGTATGAATATAATATACAAGTTTCACTTTTTAAATGGAATTACTGAAATCAATCTACTTTTTCATGATATTCTAATTTTATGACCAGCACCTGTAAACCAAACATTGAAAATGCATCGGAGTAAAAGTATGCAATTAAGTTCGTAAATGTAGTGAAGTAATAGTGAAAGTTGCCAAAAAAATGTATACTCTTGGAAAGTATAAAGTACTCCAAAATATACTTAAGTACAGTAGTGAAGTATTTTTACTTTGTTACTATACAAAACTGACCAGAACCAGTTCAGGGTCTATCTACACTAGTCCCACTGTACCACAAGAAAATAATGCACAACTTAAGTAATTTTTTAAGAAATTGCTGAAGACAAATTAGATTTTCATGAAGCCCTTGCTAATAAATCTGACATATATTCATTTATCTAAGCTGTCTTAATTAATAATGTATGGTATACATTATATGGGTTGATCAGATAACTTTTATCTATAAAACACAAAATGTACTTCAGAAAAGAACAATAATTGTGTATTTGTCACCTTTAATCCAAGTATTTTGATATGAAGGACTAATTACTGTTTGTTTTCTTTTGGTTTATAGATAAATACAAACAACTTCAATGTTAAATTAGGATATTTCAATTGATAGTGTCACTGCTGCAACTCTGATTTACAGAGGACTGGCTGTCCTGAAAGTGATGAACTGTGTCCACCTAAGAACACAGGTGAAGCCAATATGGCCGCACCATACACCATTAATGGGCTAGGGGTGGCCATGGCCTTAGCTTAATCCTCACTCTTTTCATAAAGTTCAGTCTTTCATATGATTCTCATAAATGAAAAAAATAATAATCTTATACACCCTAGTCTTTATATTTTAGTCAAATTGAAAAAAAGGTTAAACAACATGTAATTTATTAACCCATTTAAAGGTTAAAAGTATACAATTTCAGAAATTTTCAGTTAGCTTGAAAATCTTCGCCACAATAGGGAAGCAGGAAAAAAAGAAAGCATATTTTTATAAAGCTGCAGGCAGTTCGGGGAAAGTTTATCTTTATAAAATCAACAAACCTTCTGTTCATCTGTTTACTCAATGTTTGTAACCTGTAAAGCAGGTATGACAGTTTGTATTCATATGGCCTCAGATCAGTCAGTACAATCATTCTAGTGCAGAAAATGGTAGGTCAGATCCTCACCCAAGTATGTGTCTCATCAGAACACTGATAGCTAATTATCAAGATAGTGATCTGATTCAGAGGGTCAGAATCCTACAGAATGATGCAGCCATTCAGTTTTTTTTTTCTTTTTTGTATAGTGCCCTTTCACTCTATGGGCACTTTACAGAGACAATTCAGTCGAATCTGACAGACAGACTTGTTAAAAGTTTTCCATCTGAAAAACCCTTTGCAGGATTCTCTTGCTGGATTCTCTCCCCCTAAATGAGCATGTGGCGACAGTAGATGTTCACCTGCAATGTGTGGTTGACTTTGCAGCAATCCCTCAAACTGGTCTTGCATGCAGAACAAATCAGAGTGCGAAAAATTGATATGTATGTCCTTCAGTCGCTTGAGCCGATAGCAGCATAACAATTTTGCATAGAGTTAGTCACAGTTACTGTACAACTGAGCCCATAGCTATATCTAGGAGAGACACAAGGCTAAACACTGAATTAACGCCCCACATCTATCACTTACTATGGAATTTCAAACTAACACCTACCTGCAGTGTGGTTTCACGGCTAAACATGGTTCCGGGCCAAATGTAGCTACTCTGATGAAATAAACTATCAAATACTGTAGAATTGGAAAATTAGAATGTACAGTAGTCAGTAACAGTAGTCCATATGTTCTCCAGCAGTCTAAGCCTATGGCAGCATAACTTCAGAGATAAAGCTCAGGACAATCTGAGTCGTTTTAACTATAAGCTTGATTAAAAAGTAATATTTAAAGCCTAATCTTAAAAGTAGACAGGGTGTCTGGCTCAATGACTAAAACTGGGAGTTGGTTCCACAGGAGAGGAGCCTTATAACTAAAAGATCTGCCTCCCATTCTACTTTTAGAAATTCTAGGAACCACTAGTAAACCTGCAGATTGAGCGCAATTATTTAGGGCTTTATGCTGAAAAAGAAAGATTTTAAATTTAATATTGGATTTGTCAGGAATCCACTGATTGAAAACCAAGATAAGATTAGTATGATATCTCTCTCCAGTGTTTTGGAATAGCTGTAAGTGTTAAACTACATTTTGTGGACTGGTAGTAAAGAAGAAATATGCTGTAAGTAACAGAACAGCTGAAGCATTTTCTTTTCACTTTAGTACACCACATTTGCAGCAACTTTTGCTTTAACACTTAGATTAAACTTTACCCACATGGTTTTATAAAGCATGTTATAAAATGAAAGTCATGCTTCCTAGTGTGTGGTAATAGCACAGATACAGGACTGATGAAGGGACTAAACACGTAAGGAGAGGTCAAACAGGTTTTCTGGTTCTTGGCTCTGTTCTAACTTCCTCAGAACATTAATCTTGATATTTGCTGAAGTATTGTATGATTTTCTTTTTTTTTCCAAGTTGTCTTTGCTCCTCCCTCCAGTCCTGCAGGTGTAACTCCTTGCCCTGAAGAAGCAGCAAGCAGACTGTTGATTATCTAACACAGAGGAAAACGTTCTTATTCTCTTCATGTAAGGTCACCTTTCCTTCTAATGGCAGCAATGGACAAAACCGAATTTGGAAAAACAACTGTCTTCTTGTCAAAGAAGGGGGAAGTGTACAGGATTCCTGCCCTCTACTATAATGAAGATGAAAAAAACTCTATGCTATTCAGTGGCGGCTGGTGAAAAATATTTTTGGTGGGGCTGATATAGCCTAGTGTATGTCTCCAACTAATCCGGAAAAAGAATTCAAATAAACAATTGGACAATACATACAATTTAACAGTAATGATTTAATTTACTATATAATAACAGTAACAGTGATGATTTGGGTCACTGTGACGGGGTTCTTTGGCCTCCCAGAATCCAGGCTCAGTCGGGTTACCGGTGTTGGTGATTTATTGTGCTCAAAAACTCAAAACAGGGTGCAAAAGAAACTAAACATGTACAAGATACTCTGGGCCTCAGCCTCCCTCCAGTTACCAGCAATGTAACAAAGAAACAGAAAACAAAAATTGCCGCTCTTCTTCCCACAGCCCTCATTAAATATTTTAAGGCCCTACAGGCTCTCTTATTTCTGATTTCTTCTCATTAATCGGTTTTGTCCATATATTACCTCCACAAACAATTGATGTACAAAAACAAATAATTTTTACAACTTAATTATTTTACACAGATTCTTTGACTTATTCAATTACACCAAACTGGGTTTGAACCCAGCAAAGACGCAGCCAGACAGAAGATGACAAGTCCCCGTAGCACACACACACACACACACCCCCCACACCCCCACACACACACGGCTAACCCCACTGAAATATTAAGTGTGCACCCTCAATACGCCAGCAGGTAACCAGGACAGCTTGTGTGTTTTAAGTTAATGGAGCTACTGGGCTCAGCGCGAGCGTATTGGTCCTCACAAGCACAGTATAACAGGAATGTGTGTGTGGCGCGCAAAGTTAGAGGATGTGGATTCGTCACAGTCACAATAACCATGACATGAAATTTTCCTACCCTACAACAGGGATGTTCTTCTGGCAAACGGGTAGATAAATAAGGATCTCACCGAATTTGGTGGAAGCTGCATCTCGTTCGTTACATTCGCCATCATCCCTCTAATTGTCTGCACCTGCGCATGGGTGCAGAAGCCTGTTAAAGCGCAGTATTTTCAGCGCCCCAAGACCATAAAGTTCTGAGACGCTGATTGGCCATTAAATTCACCTAGCAATAGTACATGATTGACAGATTCTCTGCAAATGTGGGGCTGTCTGATCACAGCCCCCAGAACAGAGACGGTAGGAGTCTGTCTGTGGAAATCCACAAATGAATGACAGTAGGTAGGGAAATGTAGTTTATATAATTTGTTTTGCTTATAGGTACACACTCTAGAGAGTAAAACTGACATTTATGAGTTAATTTTTAAAAATATATTTTACGTTTCTCTCTTCTTATCAGGGAGGGCGGTGCCCCAGCGCCCCCTATGGGCCGGCCGCCACTGATGCTATTGCAGAGAAACGGACAACAGTACAAGATTTGGATGCGGTGGCGCTGGTCATGAAAATAGGAACAGTGAGGGATGATAACAGCAAGAGGACAGTAGAGGTAAATATGTTAAGTAACACTGTAATTAAAATCTAAGATTATTTGATCAATATGATAACAGTTTAATTCATTGTTTTACTATGAATAAAATTCACTATGTCTTTTCAGTGGACAGAGAATGAAGAAGTATTAATGAAAAAGTGCTCCTGTGGATATCGTCCCATGAATCCCTGCCTGCTGTTTGAAAAACACACAGAAACACTGTTTCTTTTCTTCGTGTATGTGAAAAACACAGAGAGCTGGCAGAAAAAGCACCACTGCAACATGGCCCGTCCTTGCTACATCAGAAAAAGAACCAAGGACAGCCAGTGGAGTGAGTTCACTGATCTGACTGATCAGCTGCCTGATATTCACTGCTGGTCAGTGCTTGCCGTTGGACCAGGCCATGGTCTTCAAACTGACAACGGCACAATGATTGTTCCAGCGTATGCTTACACAGGCCCAAAAGATAAACCCCCTGTTCCAAATTCTTTTTTTTTTTATAGTGATGATAAAGGGAAAACATGGAGCATTTCTAAAATGGTGAAAAAAGTTTCTCTAGAGTGTGAGATGGTGGAGGTAATTGATGACAATAGGAAAAAGGTTATCTACTGCAATGCTCGCAATGAGGAAGGTCTTCGAGTGCAAGCTACGGTTGGTCAAAATAGTTCTGCTGAGCTTAAACAATCTCCCATCCTCGTAGAAACAGGTAAAGGCTGTCAGGGGAGTCTGGTTTCATTTCCAACCCAGCCTGCAGCTGCACACACAAATCAGGTAAACAAATGGTTACTTTTCTCTCACCCAACAAGTAAGGATGAGAGGTTGAATTTAGGAGTCTATCTGAACAAAACAGCATCAAAGTTTGACCCACTTGCATGGAAACAACTCGGGGTCATTAATGGTGGACCCAGTGGTTATTCTGACCTGGCCTACATTGGTGACGGCTGGTTTGCATGTCTAGTGGAGTGTGGGAAGGAATGTTGTACCGAACAGATAGCTTGTATCCTGTTTACTTATGATGAACTGAAGCCTTGCATTTGAAGTAAAGGGTGTGGTACTTATGCATGGTTTTTTTACCACTGAGACTTTAAGACATCAAGAACCACGCGGACAGGCGCTGCCAGATCCTCTCCAACTCCACCCACCCCAACCATGGACTGTTTTCCCCGCTGGCAGAAGGTTCCGCAGAATCCTCTGCAGAACGACCAGACTACTGGACAGTTTCTTCCCCCTGGCCATCAGACTGCTTAACGCCACACAACACTCCTTCACCCCCCACCCCACACACACACACACACACACACAATAACACGCACCTTAGTTTAGTTTTGGCTTCAATTTAATGTTTCATTTTCAATAACTCAGTGCAATATATGTATGTATATACTGTATATATATACTCGTTACCCTGTATATAGCTAGCTCTTTCTCATAGAAAACATATTTATTGTGCAGTAATAACGTCTCAGCTCTGTTACACTGGTAGCAAAGTAATCGACATTTCGTTGTCAAGATTCACCCTGTGTTTTTTGTGCAATGACAATAAAGGCGGTCTAAGTCTAAAAATCAGATTAATTTTCAGTATAAGAAAAAAAAATGTTCTATGGTGCATTTGGTTTTGTTTACTTACAATTTCTTTTCAAACATAAGCCATATACTTCAAGATCCTCAGTTGGTTTCAGTTGTTTTTCTTTTTTGTGCATCATCATCATTGCTTTGTTACTGTTTCAATTATTTGCACATTTCTTTGTTTCATTATTGGTAGTATCTGTCTGCATATTAGGTCATTCATTGTATATAACTTACTAGGTTATTTCTCTAATGTTTATATCTTAAGTTAGGTTATATCTATGTTAGATCTTTGTTCTGGGTTTTTGATATCTCTGTTCATCTCTGTGCTTGTTAATCAGACTTTATTACTCAGCTTTCCTGTTTTTCTTCCACTACTTCATTTCATTATCAGTTTCTCTGGTTTGGTTCTTATCATTCTGCTACAAATTCCTGTCTTTGCTTCGGCCCCTCCAGAAACCCACACTTCATGAGAATAAATATATTTTGTATATTTAGTTATAAATCTACCCATGAGTCTTTGTCAGGTTAAAATCGTCCTTTTAAAATTAACAGCCTTTATGCATGTATAAGATTCATCCGATTTAATATTATAAACTTAGATACCACATTTTAATTTGCTACAAGTGGAAAATAAGCACAAAAATAAAAGCATGTAAATATCAATCTCTGTGTGATTAATCTATATGGGCCGGATCTATCAAAGGTTTGCGTGTATAAAAACATGAGCTATTTCACTGCGCACGCTAAAAAATGTACAAACTGATCTATCAACAGCGTGCTAAAAGGATTTGGTCTTTAAAACGTGCTAAATAGCGCCTCTTATCCATTTAGTACTTTTTCTGCAATGAATATGCAATATGGTGTGTTTACACGCAAAAGTGCGTCTTGTGGGAGGAGAACATGTAAATATATTAATTTAGCACTCGCAAAGTGATTTATCAAACCTGAAAGTAATTTTGCTAACGGTATCTGACTCTATATTTAACACGTTTCAAAAGAAGGTGCAAATGGTCTGTATGCGTAATTGCGCACACATGGCAGCGGTTATTGTCGCAAGAAGGAGACATCGAAATGAAGCAAGGAGACGCAGAGAACGCATATTTTCACTCCGTATGAATATTTTTGCAATGAAGGAGGAAACGACACATATCGTTTATCCAGCATTGCCATTTTGGAGCTGTTGGGGGAACTCCGAATGGATTTGGAGCCAGCCACAAGGAGGACCCACGCAATACCAGATATCACAAAACTCCTTGCAACATTGCACTTTTTTGCATCTGGGTCATTCCAGCGTACGGTTGCAGTGAGAGCTGGGATCTCCCAATCTCGTTTTTCCAGAAGTGCTGTCCAAAGTGCTGTCCGACGGGGTCGGGGTTCTCCCCCTGCGCCTGCGGAGCAACGTGCCAATGCTGCGGGGATGCGTACGCGCAGTAATCTCATCCACAATCACTTCTTGTGAGCCATTTGGTATGTGCATTTTTCTACAGGCCAATACAAAACACCTGTGTTTTTGTTTTTTTTACTGCAGTGAAGTAGAAATTCAGCCACATACCACCTTAGGGAATAAAGGTTGCTAAAGTTTTTTCTATATATATATATATATATATTTTTTTTTTTTGTTGGGGGTCACTGTAAGATTTAAATTTCTTAATGCACTAGTTTGTACAAACTACAAACTACTTTGCCGCAAACCACAAAACGCACAAAACCATCATTTAAATAGGGCGTCTCCAACAGTTTTGCACCTGCCACCAGTTACGCAATCACTCTTGTTAAATCATCCGCAAACCATGGTTCAGCCCCTCGCACAAAATTCCAGTTTGCGAGCGCAAATTACTGCACGCAAAATTGGATCTTGATAAATCCGGCCCTATGTGTTTCAGGTAGTAAGTTGAGTAACTAAAAGTAACAAAATTAGTAAGCGAACCTTTTAAGCACCTTGTGCCATAGGCCATGATATTAACTAAAATATGATGAAATTAGTTTTTTTGAATTGAGTCCCTTCATGTCTGCTAGCTACTTGCTAGCTCTATTATTTTCAACCAGACCTACTGTAGGTAGACCCAGCTCTGCTGAGACTGCAGCCCCTGTGACCTGGTCCCCGACAAGCAGAAGATGAGTATTAGTACAAGTAGAATGTTTCAGAGGGAACTTTTTTCGAATTGTCAAACTGTCTTTGCATTGAATGCAAAGATAAAATGAAACTGGAAATTGTATGTTAGAGAAACAGGGCTCAAAACAGGGCTATGGAAGAATAGAACTGAAAAGTTTCATATAAAGCACAGATATCACAAAACAGTCAGATTTTAGTCATGCTGCACCCACTGTTGCAGGTAGTCTGTAGGACTGTACTACTTTTTTCACTAACGAATAATCTAACGCAACCACTATTCCAAAACTAGTATTCAGATTAAGGTTACTTTTATAAAAACGCCATGCGTTACTATTTCTGAATTTCAGGGGAACGTGGCCTACTATACGTTCTTTTTTTTTTTTTTTTTCTATTTCTTACGAGGTATGTCATATCTGCTCTGTGGCGCCAAAATCAGATCAAAGATTCTATCTCGTCAGATCAGATGTGATGTGAACAATAAACATGGAAGGAGAGAAGTCAGCCTTTAGCAGCAGGAAGTACAGACATTATTTTGATTTTATTTCGGCTAAGGATGACAACATTAAGGTCTGTTGTACACTTTGCGCTGGTGACAGAGTGTCGTCTACCTTCAAAAACACGACGTCAAACCTGAAAAAACATCTGGAGAAACAGCAAAGCACAACGAAGCTAAGGAGCAAGTCCCACCCACGAAAGACACAGGTGAAGAAGGTCCCATACCTAGCAAGCAGGGGAGTTGAACAGGATGTTTGGGCATTATGTGGTTGAGGAAATGCTGCCTGTGAATACTGTTGGTTCACCATCGGTTCGTGCCATCATATCTAAAATCCCTACCAGTAACGATACCAGGTTGCCTCACAGAACATGTTTTTCTAATTACCTGGACAAACAATATGAAGCGATGGAGACAAATCTGAAGGCTGCGCTACATGAGGTTGATTTTGTGTCAACAACAGCTGATATTTGGACAGCTAACAATAAAAGTTACATCCTCCACACCACAGGTGTGCTTCCCACAAAATTAACCTCATTTCCACAAACGATATGGAAAAATATTTAAGATCTAATGCGGATATTAAGGTTGTTTACAGGAGCAGCACAGCAAAATGCTCAGACAAAAACAAGTGGGTCCACCAGAGCATCAGAGGCAGTAGAGAAAGTCAGTAGAAGAAAGCTCCTGGTACCAACCTCTACAAGGTGGAACTCATTTTTTGATGCTTTTAAGAGAGTTACAGAAATCCCTATGAATGAGCTAAATACTCTGTGCGCCAATCTGGGAGTGAAATGCTTCAAAGAGAGAGAATACCAATTCCTTAATGAATACTGCACGGCCACAAAGCCCCTGACTGTGACTCTGGACATTCTCCAAGCAGACTGTCCTTATGGAACTTTATTACCAACACTGGAAGTCCTGATGCAGAGGACCCTGGCTGTCAAAGATGCCCTTTCAAACATGACCGCAAGCCTTCCAGATGCTACAGTGCAGGTATGATCCACGTTTAAGCTATTCCACTTTTCACTGTCTACAATTTACACTATACACATTCACAGTGAGAGTCAAAATGCTCACTTATGCATATATTTGTCAATGTTTGGTTGTGGTTTGGAGGACCCAAATGCAGAGGCAGAGATGCTGAGGAGATTTCTAGGAGTTTTATTGGGGCAAAACAGTAAACAAAGGCAGTAATCCAAAAATCCAACAAATAATGACAAGCAAACCAGAACTAAGGAGACATCTGGGGAAACCAAACACGAGGAGCCAGGGAGAGACGAGGTAGGTGGACAACAGCATGGGAGGACAGCAAAGACAAGGAACCAACCAAGAGTGAGAGCAGAGGGAGAGCATATATAGCTGACAGCAGGGGCGGATCTAGAAAAATAATTATGGGGTGGCGAGAGGGGGGCAAGGATTTTTGAGGGGTGGCAACAAATGGCATTTGTTTACACTAAATTTAATCACAGTTATCACAGTTTGGTGAGAATAGTATGCACAGTAAGTGTTTCATGTGAAACAGTTCATATTAGTAATACATCGTACAATGTGATCTCACTTAATAGGACATAGAAGGATGATAACACTACTTCTAGAGGGGCCTTATGACAGGAAAGGTATTATGGTAAGACACAGGTGCTGAGGTGCAGATGTTTGAGACTGACTGTCAGAGAGGCAGCTTTGCAGCATTTGCACAAGAAGAAACTATAGAAAGAAAAAGTTACCCATCAGAGATCTATGGATTGAGCTGTACTAAAGTGAGCAGAACTACACAGTAGAAATAAATGGGTCAAGGCACCCGAACAAGGTACCGGACATCCATGTATTGTTTACTCTGAACACACATTTACCCCATTTGTTCATCAGTAACTTGACATACAGCAGTTAAGGCAACATGAAAGGGGCATTTCATGCATGTAAATATGCTGTAGATAGAGCTGCTGTGTCAACAAATCAACAAAAAGGCAGGTACTGTATGTTACATCAAAATCTCCACAAATCTGAAAAGAAGCAACATAAAAATACATTTTGCTTCCAGTCTGAAAAAGTACAAAAAATGTTGAGTAGGTTCATACAGGTAATTTCTGGATAGTTTCATTCTATATATACAAAAAAGAAACAACACTGCTTCATATTAAGCAGGATTTACACCAGTATCACATTTTTAACTTTACTTTTAACACTTTTGGTTTTATTAAAGGAAATATCAGATTTTCTCAGGTGCCAAAAAAAAATGTAACAGCTATGTAAAGGCTCACCAGAGAGCAGAACATAAAGTTAACATGATTATAACAGGTGAATGCTGCGATTTCTATGTTGCTCAGCAAACAACTTTATAACAAATGTATTTAGATCCAATGCCTTTGTGCGCTTTGATTTGAGTACAACCAAACTTGATCATCTCTTGTCTGTCATAGTTGACCGCAAATATTTTTTTATGAGCCTGAGACGTCAGGCCTAACTAACATCATAGTTGGAGAAATAACGTTCTGCAACCTGATTTTTATCATCTCAAAATCAGCATTGCAGCTATGCTAGCAACATTGTGCTTTCATTATGATTTCATTTCTCGATAGATAGTTATTCAGTTTTTACCTGTTTCATCCCGTGTCTCCTCTCCGCATGACCCCTGGCTCCCTCGCTTTGCCCCATTCGGTTTCAAAACTAATCAGTTTCCATCGCTCTCACGTCATTTCGTGCTGCATTCACTGCAGTCCGACATTGGAAATTAGCGGTCGTAATTATCCATAATTTATAAGCCTTGCCACCCCTACCGCTAACTGGGGTGGCAGCAGGGGTGGCAAGGCTGTCATTTAGGGTGGCATTTGCCACCCTATGCCACCCCAGTAGATCCGCCTATGGCTGACAGAGACAAAGGGAGGGCTAACAAGCTGACAAGGAGCAGGTGTGAGAGGAGACAATGAGGGAGCCAAGGGGAAAGGAAAACACACACACACACAAGAGGGCAACAGGACAGGAGAAAAACATGAGAACTAACATAAATCTAGAAATTACAACAAAAAGGAATAAAACCAATACAACTAGGAAGCATGGAGCAAAGTAAAGCACAATAGAACAAGACCATGACAATTTTATGTTCAACAGTGTGCTATTTAATTAAAAAATAAATAAATTAATAAATAAGTAAATAAATACACACAAACAAACAAACAAATTGGATATTTACATCACAGTACAAAAGAGAAAAAATGAAAAGAGAAACAAAGACACAGGTTATTGCATGTATCCTAAACATAGAAATGTATTTTTATTTTTCAGGTGTTCAAGACCTGGTTTGGTGATCTCCTGCAGGACAGCGATGCCTTCTAGCAGCTGTGAGCTGCCCAAAATTCAAACTCAGGTGGCTGAGAGATGACGATAGGAGGGAGCAAGACAAACAGCTTCTAACCGAAGAATGGAGGGCAACTGCTCCTCCAATACAGAGCTCTGCCAGTGTGGCCAACACACCTGTTATCCAAGGTGAGATTGACTTTTTTAATTTTGAGGCAGAGCCAGAGGAGACCTACTCTGCAGAAAAGGAGATCATGAACTACCCGAGTTCATCCCATGATCTGCAGATCCTGCATCAGTTTACAAACATAAAGAAGACCTTCATGTGGAGCGTCTCTTCAGTCTGGGGGGTTTGGTACTCAAGAAGAAATAGACTCAAGCGCCACAAAGTTTTAGCAAAATCTAGCCTGCTAGAGTGGAGCAACTGAAATCCTAGAGTGTGAGGCGGCTGTTTTTTTTAAGACCAAAAAACATTTTTAACTCGCCCTCACGGCCACATATTTATAGCTAGAGTCACCATTTTTGGTCAGACCAGAGGTTTGAAAAGCCTCTGTTAATGAGGTACAATCAGTGGTTTACCTGCCCCACTCCCCAGTTCCTTGCATAAATGCAACTAAGTGAAGTCATGAATACGGATACGGGTTTGAATTTTTTGTAAATCTCATTGCTGCTCTAATGTGGGACAACTACAGGTGCATTAAAATGTTAAATATAATCTCAGTGTAACAGTAATTCAGACGGATAAATGCAATCAGAGTTAAATGCATGGAGTCAAGAATGTGAAAAGTGATTACATTTTTAATACTTATTTTTCAGTTTAATTTTTCAGTTCAACCTTTCAAAATTCAAACTCAATATTTTCAGCCTCCTGAGATTCAACTGGCTCTATTTCACCGTCTTAAATTCGGTGTAAAAAGGTAATGGGTTACTTCAGGTCACAGACATTAGCAATGGATTGTGGTGTCCAACACCCAGCCAATCCTGTTACGGTTTCTTAGTTACGTGACGCTTGTGGCGCTCATACTGAAGGAAAATCAGCATGATGGAGCCGGGGGGAACGCGATGTGAATTTTTTTAACAGGGCGTTCAGATCTGGTGAGTATATGAAATTAATAACTGGGGATGTCTAATTCTGAAATCCTGTGTGTTTGGGTTGTTATAGATACTGCAACATCTATCTATCCATCTATCTATCTAGATGTATACTCTGTGTGTGACATAAAATATGGATCTCCATCCCTGCCACAAAGGCCATCAAATAATGTTTAAAATAAAAAATACAGTAGGTCCATCCATCCATCCATCCATCCATATTTCTCCCTTTCTCCATGTAGGCTATCATTTGATCGTTCACATTCTCCATAGTTCTCCTGTGGCGCGAGCACAGGGCGACTGTTGCGCGCCTTTAGCGAGCATGCGCGTTTCCTGTCGCTTGCGCGTTGAATCATGCCGCCTGCGCTGTGCGGAGATGCAGGGGAAACCGTATGTCGTGGGGAAACGCAACTCGACGTAACACCAGTATTTCCATCTGGAAAACGCTGTTTTGCTGCTGGAGTCCTCCTCACTCTCCATCTCTCTGTGTGTGCTGTACGTTATCACCCGCCAGTGGAAACAACCACCTACCCAACTGACAGACAGAATCTCACTATACATCAGCCATTCTCATCCTCCCCTCTCTCATGACAAGGAGCGCACGAGTCCTATCATGAAAAAAGGTTCATTGTGCGACCTGAGTAACGCGCAGTAACGGGGTGTCTGCAATGGTAACTTCGTTTTAGTTACAGTCGAAGTAATTAGTTAGATTACTCGTTACTAAAACAAGGTAATGGTGTTAGTAACGCCGTTACTTTCAACGCCGTTACTCCCATCACTGTCAGTAACTTAACTAAGTTACTTTTTAAAGAAGTAGTCAGTAGTCGGATTACTGTTTCAAAGTAACTGTGGCAAAACTGGCCGCACCCCACCATAGTTGGTTGCAGCTTTCAAACTAAAGTGCAAAGACAATTGGAAAAAATAAATGAGACATTTGCCTTACAATGTAAAGTTCTGCATTCTTCTCTTTTCAGATATCTGTCGTAAAGAAAATGTTTTCCATGCAATAGTATGTTAAGGATCAGGCTGCCTCACCTGCGGGTTCAGCTACTGCAGGAGCAGAAAAGAGGAAACAGCACGGCAAAGGCAACATTTTCAAATCTGATTTCAATTTAATTTAGTCATATAACAGGCTGCATGGTGGAGTGGGTAGCACTGTTGTCTTGCAGCAAGAAGGTTCTGGATTCCATTCGCCAAAAACTTAAGAATAAGGCTTTAATAATTAAAACCTGTCTTGAGTTAGAAACTACTTTTTTATTCATCCATCCATCCATTTTCTCCTGCTTAGTCCTTGTCAGGGTTGAGGTGGGGCCGTGTCACTGTCACGACCTTGGTTCTATTAAGTTTTCTTTTGAGTATTCAGTTTTCTTTGTTCCATGTTTTACTGGCTTGGAGCTCGTCTGCCTGACTGTGTTTCCTGGACGGGGCCGCCTTTTACAGTTGCCTTTATATCTCTGATTCTGTCTCCTTGAACCCCAGATGGCCGCTCACACTGAGCCTGGTTCTGCTGGAGGTTTCTTCCTGTTTAAAGGGAGTTTTTCCTCCCCACTGTCGCTACAAGCATGCTTAGTGGGAGGGATTGCATTTGAGTCAATAAGTCGATGCAATCAACTGGTTTTCCTCAGAAAACTTTGAATCAATTTGACTGGATGATCTGGTGAATTATAAAGTGCCTTGAGATGACATGTGTTGTGAATTGCAGCTATATAAATAAACTGAATTGAATTGATTTAGAGGAATATGTTCAATGGAACTTCAGTGTCCTTAAAAAAAGTACAGCAATGTCCTTATTCAGCAAATCAAATAGCTACAGGTGTATAAATAAATAATCCTACAGAAAGAGGACTATGTAACGGTCCAAATTATTAAGCAGTCTAGTCTTCTAGAACAATAAAACTCGCAGATTTGTAACAGCCCTGCTGTCCAACAAGCATCCTAAGATGCACCTGCTCACCGTGCAGGGCGATTATCCATAGGACTTTTTTTTGTTTTGTTAAATTCAATTACACAATGAAGCAAAAACCTAATCAGGAGTCAATCAGCACATTCTCAGATAAGATATTTGAGCCACCCTAGCTTACTCTTGATGTAGAAGAGAAACCGCTCTTCTAGATCACCTCAACCTATCTGTATAGGAGTTGCCAGCTACTCTGCAGAGGAAGTTCATTTCATCAGCTGTGCTGCTGCCATCAACACCTTTGCTTATAGATATTGGAGCTTGGCCTGTTTTTCAGTGTAGTCCTGTTTCTCTGACTGTGACTGGCTGGATGTGCTCTCTTCATCCTCTGACATGGGAGTTGGGCCACATCTCGTCTGCCTAGCTGTGTGTTTCCTGGACAGGGCCGCCTTTTACAGCTGCTTTTTGTATCTCTGCTTCTGTCTCCTTGAACCCCAGTCGGCCTCAGCGGATGGCCGCTCACCCTAAGCCTGGTTCTGCTAGAGGTTTCTTCCTGATAAAAGGAAGTTTTCCCTATAAGCTACAAGCATGCTTAGGTGAGGGATTGCATTCAAGTCAATGAGTCGATGCAATCAACTGGCTTTCCTTAGATAGAAAACTTTGAATCAACTTGACTGGATGATCTGGTTGAACTGTAACGTTTTTTCAGATGAGTGTTGTGAATTTGGCGCTATAGAAATAAACTGAAATGAATTTAAGTAGGACTAAACAAATTCAGCTCCTGATACATATTTCATGGATTTTTTTTTACTGCAAGATCAGACAAAGAAACAAAAAACAGGTACAGGGTGGTTGTTTTAAACTTTTATCAATCCCCTGAAATTAAAGCAACATTGGATGTTTATGCTGCAAAAAATAGCAAAACTATTGGTTGATATTTTGCTGTAAAAAAATAGCACAGATGTTGGGATCTGGAGTTTCTGCCACCTGTCTCCAGCAGAGAGCGCCCTAGGTCTCCTGAGCAGGAGCTTCAGGCACACCTGAGGATCATCAGCTGATCAGGAGACCAGCTACATAAGCAGCAGCCAGACCTGTCTTCAGTGCCAGAGTGTTGCCAAGTTATGGTTAGCAGAATCTGAGCCAAGCCTGCTAGTCTGTTTCTTTGAGACTCTGAGGAGTAACCTGTTGTTAACCTGTTTCTGTCTTCTCTGCTTCCTAGATCTGTCAGCCTGCCCTCACGAGCCAAACCTGAAGACTCACAAACTGGATCTGATCTATGTTCTCAGGAGAGAACTCTGGCAAACCCACAAGGTCTGAGAAAACACTCGAGTCTGAAGACAAGCTCTGCTGCTGCGAACACTCTGCTGCATCCTCAAACTCTGGACCCAACTGGTTCCCTCTCTCATCGTGTCTGTCTGGATACCTTCAGGTACAGAACTCCATCAGACCCCGTCAAGTTTTCCCCAGACCCCTGGCTAACCAAACTGTCCCCTCTCTACAGAGAACCCTCGTGAAGTCTGTCCCGGGCCTGAACCAGACTCCGTGGTGTTTTCTGCATGTGGGTTTACTCTGAAAGCCATCATGACAACAGATGTTTGACACCATTTTTATTTGAAGAACGTGGGCAACCAACTTCACTCTGGTGTTTTATCTCACCTTTCATGAGTCAATACTGGTTGCAATGTTTCATTTCACTGTAAAGCCAACAGCCCACACAGTTTTGCTACATGGGTCTTCAGACCACTTGTGTAAGTTCATTTACTTTATTAAATACTTTTTAACTCAACATTCCGCCCCTTTCTGCTTGCCTGCATATAGATCAATCCTTCAATAGTTCTGACATTTTAAGACCCATTTTGCTGTAAGGTTATTGATTACAGCAATAACCCAAAACTGGTGATGTAAAAGAAGAGCAAACAAAAAAGGAAAAATCTGTTTGCATCTGAAATGATTTTGTAGTGCCCTCTGTTTAATTGCTCACGGTTACAATATGTGGAGAATTAAGTGAGAGCATGTGCTTAAAAAATGGAAACTGGTTCTGATTGAGTTTATTTGCAGTAAAAAAAAAAGGTTGTTGTTTTGTGACAACTTGTTTTGTGGTTGGAGAGCATAAAAAACTCTAGGTATGACCTTCACCAGAGCGGTTGAAACAAGGAGGAATCGAAACTGAGTTTTTTTTTTTTATATATATTCTCTTTTGCTGTGACAACATGTTACAGTACTTTACTTTTATATTAAATACACATTTAGTAGGTAAACTCTGAAGCCAAAATTCTGCCAAAAGTTCACACAGAAAAGTAATACTGACATGAGAAGTTGTATTTAATTTAAAAGAATAAACTAAGAAAGAAAATAATTATGGGGGGGGGTCTTTAAAATTAACAATTACAAAACATGTTCTTTGCTTGAAACAATAGTGGAACAAAATTACACAACATTCTTGCCCCACCTAAATCTAAGAAATGTCCCTAAGATGTGCAGAGCTAACTTATTTCAGATTATAAAACATTAAAGACATTCAACACATTGTACCGTAAAGAATGGACCTGCGCATAAATGAGCAACAGAGATTTGTCTTGTTGGTAGGTGATTGGTTGACTGTCTCCCAAGAGCAGAATTACTTCTAGCTTTAAAGTTTGCTGAGACTTTTGGACTTTAAGTGTTTGTGAAGCCTTCTCCTGTCAAGGTAAGCAGAAATTCTACATCAGCTGTATAGTAGAGACAGTTGTGCAGTTTATGTAATGTTACTTGTTTAACATTGGATAGCCAGGGTTGAACATTTATCCTAGCTTTGCAGGATAAATCTGTTCAAGAGAAAAGTCTTCTATTTCAATACAAATCTACCAAAATATTATTGCTCCTAAGTTTGCTTGAAAATGTAAGATAAATAAACAAATGTTCCCAAATTAATTTTCTGGGAGTACTATTGGTGATACGATAGAATAGCCTGTTGCTTATCAGGGAAGTTCATTCATCTTTGCCATGGTCTGATTCATTTACTGCATTTTATGTCTTACAATTCAGCACAGCCAAGCAATTGTATAATCAATCTCTTTCACTGCAATTTCATCAATACAATCAGCATATAGATTTATTTTTTTCCCTTCTTCTCTCACTGATTTCAGAAACATGGTCCTCACATTTTGAAATATCCCGATATGCATTTTAAAAGAAAATTGTTTTTTTTCTTCAAAGCTAATTTGGAGGACCATTTATGTAGAAATTCTTGTCAGCCTATTCCGATAAGCAACATAATCAGGAGCTTTATATTCAGCCCTTTAACAAATGTGTCAAATGGTTTCTTTCATTTTCAAAAATGTGCCCAAAACAAAACAGTATGCATAGAAAATAGGGGGGAAGGTTGTCAAAACTTAGCAAAAGAAAGACACTTTTTCTTTACATCTAGTGGCCAATGCTTATTATTAATTGTTATGTTTTGCTAGGAATGTCCTCCCATGCTTACTGTAGTTTATCTGGGAAGAATGGGTAACCCGGATATATGGTTTTGTTAGCCTGTGAAGCTAAGTAAAGGTACGTTCGAGCATACTCCTGCCTCCTGAGCCGTTATTACCTTTTTGAAGTTGGCTAAAATATAACAAGTGGCGACGAGGATAGTACGAATCTACGCCGGCAAGTTACAGGACATTCACCGCCTTTTACGGGGAGAGGATGCTGGATTATGTTCTCCAATTCATCTTCCGAGGAGGAAATATTTGGCGCCCCGAAGCCAGAGCAACCCAATGCTGAGCAGCTCATGGAGCCCAGTGCTAACACGAGCAGACCGAATCAACCTGAAGTAAGGGAAACAACCCCAACAATGGCGGGAGTTTTTGGTAATATTGTCCCTTTTTGACGAAAATGTTGAACAATTGAGCTCATACGTTTTGATGACTTTGTCCAGGCTAACGGCATTGCTAAACACAAAATTGTGCCCACTTTCCTGGCTGTGATGGGACCTAAAACTTTCAATCTATTACGTGACTTACTTCAACCCACAAAGCCTGGGGAAAAGACATATGCTGAAATAGTGAAGATTCTGGCAGACCATTTTTCACCAAGCCATTATTGATCGCTGAGAGGTTCAGGTTTCATAAACGTGATCAAGAAGAAGGAGAGTCGGTGTCCTTGTTTGTTGCGGCACTGAGAAAATTGGCGGAACATTGCGAATTCACTAAAGTTCTAAATGACACGTGGAGAGAAAGGCTAGTGTGCGTCCTTTAAGATGAAGCAGAGCAAAATAGATTGCTAGCCACTAAGAATTTAACATTGGACAAAGCCATCAGCATTAGTCTCTCTATGGAGATGGCAGCGAAAGAAGCTCAACAGCTACACGCCACTGCCAACGTACATGCAGCGGGCTCAGACATAGTGAACATGCAGGGACCATGTTACCGTTGTGGCAGGATGGGTCACCTAGCAACAGCATGCAGATGTAAGGATATGGATTGCCACCGTTGCGGGAAACAGGGGCACATAGAGTGGGCCAGCCAAAGTAAAAGAAATGCTGTCAAAATGACCAAAAAAGAGAATGACAAAATGTTTGAAAACAGACAGGGCTACAGAAAAGGGAAGAAAAAAAGGCCAGTTCATACAGTAAAACAAGATGAACGGTCTAGTGAGTCGGATGATGAGTTGGAGGTGAATGTACATACACTGAAAATAAATAAAGTGGATGCCGATGATGAGGGTTACTGGGCAAGACCCCTGCTAGAAGGACACCCTGAAAAAAAGGAAGGTTGACGTTGGATCCAAAGCATCCATTGTCTCTAAAAGGGTGTATAAGAGTCACCTACAACACTTGGCTTTGAGACCATCCAACACTAAATTTAAAACTTACTTTGGCGAACCAGTTCCCATGGATGGTATGATTGATGTCACTGTCTTGAGCGTCATCGAAGATTACGCGTTGTTGCGCCGTTTGTCCCTACATGGCGCCTGTCCCACAGTGCCTCGTGCCGCTCAGTCGGTAGTAGCAGAGGGCTTATACTCATAGCTCAACTTCGCAGTCATTGCGGATACTGGTATGTGGTTTGTTAAACAACGCCTGGATGTATGGAGCCATTTAGTTTACAACGCAAAACGAAAACACCGGAGGAAGGACGCCACCAAAGAGTCTGCAGCTTCAAATTGGCAGGGAAGAACACAGCGAAAATCAAGCGACATCTGAGGAGCCAACAGCTGACAAATGGAAGACGGTAAGGAACGGGTGGGCCTGTAGTAGCGGGAATGGGTGTGTTAGTGCGTGCATGGGTGCATGCATGTGAATGTATATGTGTGTGCGCGGGCGCGCATGCATCTGGCTGTATGTGTGTGTGCCTTCCTGTGCCTGTGTCTGTCTGTCTCTCTGTCATAGAAGAAAGATGTTCTACTGATAAACTGGATATTAATTGTTTAAATTTCTTCCTCCCAACTAGATACCTGACACAGTGACACCACAGCCAAATCAGAGGTTGGGGTAGGAAGGAAAGTCTGTTGCAGAGATGCACCCCCACCCCTGACGCCAAAGAGCAGAAAGCCCTGGAGAACTCAATGGCAAAGTGGATTGGGCGTTCTGGCCTCACTGCAGGGACCATTGAGGATGAAGACTTTATGGATATGATGAAACAAGCTGACAAAAGGTTTAATGTTTACAGTGTGATATATGTTAAAAAGAGAATCAGTGTGTGAAGTTCTATTCTGCACAGTGTTATATAAATAAAATAGAGAAAAAGAGAATCAGTGTGTGAAGTTCTATTCTGCACAGTGTTATATAAATAAAATAGAGAAAAAGAGAAGCAGTGTGTGGTGAAGTTTTATTCTGTACAGTGTGATATATATGTTTAAAAAAGCAGTGTGTGGAAAAGTTCTATTATTTACAGTGTTGACTAAAACTGGACTAAGATTAAAATTGATTTTCGTCATTTAGACTAAGACTAAAACTAAAACTAAATCGGGAAGGCAATGACTAAATATGACTAAGACTAAAATTGATTTTTGTCAATGTGACTAAGACTAAGACTAAATTTAAAAAAGCTGACGAAATTAACACCGGTCTGGTTAGAGAACCTAAAACTAAATTGGCAAACAGTCAAGATGCTGTCTCCAAGCTCCAGTGAGCTAGCAGCTCTTTTACAGAGGCACCAAGATGTCTTCAAAAGCGAGCTAGGCCTCATGAAAGACATCACTGTTAAGCTTAGTCTTAAAGCAGAGGCGAGACCGAAATTTCTTAAAGCCAGATTGGTGCCATATGCCATACGCTCAAAGGTGGAAGCTGAACTGGACACCCTCGTCACTAGTGGCGTGCTGGAGCCAGTTGCTATTAGTGAGTGGGCTACGCCTATTGTCCCTGTGTCTAAAAGAAATGGGGACATCCGTATCTGCAGAGATTTCAAGGTGACGCTAAATCCTGTGCTTGCTCCTGAACAATATCCTCTCCCCCACATCGATGATCTTTTTGCTGGACTGAGTCATGGACAGAAGTTTAGCAAAATAGATTTAAATCAGGCCTACTTGCAGATGTGAGTCGAAGAAGACTCCCGAGAACTCCTCACTATAACAACACAAAAGGGCCTGTTCAGATACTGTCGGCTGCCTTTCGGCATCAAGTCAGCCCCGGCCCATTTTCAGGGTGCCATGGACCAGATCCTCAGTGGTCTCCCTGGTGTACAATGCTACCTCGATGACATTTTGTGCACTGGAGCCACTGATGAAGAACATCTATGCAACCTTGATGCAGTCCTCCAGCGGTTACAGGCAGTGTGCGAAATACCTGTCAATATTTGGGGGGGTCTCTGTCTCCCAATTGTTGCGCAATACCGATCTAAATTTTCTCAATATGCAGTAGGCCTATAACATTTCAAAGTCAAAGTCAGCTTTAATGTCAATTCTTTACATTCACCAGACATACAAGGACTCAAGAGGATGTTTCTCATTCACCAACAGTGAAACAGATAAAGTGCACAGGCACAACAGATAAGATCAGTTCCTAATACTAAAATGTAAACATTCAATTTCAAAATAAAAAATATAAAATGTAAAATAGTATAAAATATACAAAATTTCTGCTAGTGCAAAAAAGCAGATGGTAATGGCAGCAGATAAAAATATTATTATTATTACAAATTATGTAAAATATATTTGTAACAGAACAGTAAATAAATGTAGTATTAATAGTAGTGCAGGAGACAGTTTGTCCGGGATTATTTTTTTTTTGAGGGGGGGGGGTCAGCTTCCTGACAGCCTGAAAGATCTGGCTGTGGGGAGAGAGTTTAGCTTCCTGACAGCTTGGTGGATGAAGTTTTCTGTGAATCTGGTGGAGCGGGCAAGATCCTGAACAGACAGTCAGTCTATGAAAACACACACATGCACAAAGACTGTCTGTCTGTCTCTGTCTCTCTGTCTGTCTCTCTCTTTCACACACACACGCATATGTCCCGCTTTAATCCAGTTTCTGACGAATGCAACTGGGTCGAATTTGTCCAGAGGAGGTCCCTTGAGGTCCACAAACAGGAGTGAAGACATGTGCTCTGTTCGAAAACCTAGGATGCGTCCTTAGAAGGCCAGATTTGAAGGACGATTACGTCATAGCACGGCGCCGAGGTCTGGTCGGATTTCAAGAGTCCTTGTTATGCGACCTTAAAATGCGTCCTTCTTTTTGCCTGATTTGAAGGACGGGTCCGATGCAACCTCGCTATCCTTGGTTTACCCAGGATTCATTGCGAGACCAAGCACTATTCGAAAATAGCAGCAACATCACAGATGTGTAAAATGGAAGCAGCATGTTATTTAACTGACTAAGGTTTCTATCATTACATTTGCTTTTGTTTCTTCCTGCTCCCTGTGGTTGGAACCTTTATTCCACTCTGGATTCTCAGGAGTCTTTGTTCACTTTACAATAAAAAATAATTAAACATACAGTTTTGAAAACTTTGGTTTTCATTCTTTTCCTGCTTTGTGTGTCAACGGTTGCTAAGCAACAGAGCATACGGCGGAAAAACCCGCTGAAGGGTAGACCTGTTCGAATTCACAGCCAAAACAGTTCCGGTCTCCTTATTTTCACGGACTTCGAAGGATCCAGTCTAGGTAGACCGCGTCCTTGGAGGATGCAGCCCAGATTTTCTAACAGAGCCTTGCTGTCGTCCCGCAATCTGTTCCGCATCTGGTTGCCCGTGTTATTAACTGCGGTAAAGCATATGGCTAATTTGCATACACGAACAGGATTGGCTGGTTCCACTTGACAAAAAACAAAACATATTTTTGAATAAAGGTTTTGAATTTTAAATACTGGACATTTTGAGCTTAAAAACATTTTAGTGACCATTAGTGACAAAAAATATTTAATTTTTTTGACACAATTTAAGACCCCCTTTACATTTTGCTTTTGAGGCTTTCAGGGGGTCTCATGGGTTAATCGGGGGGGTCGAGCCCCCCCGGACCCCCCCGTATTTCGCACTCAGGTTACAGGACTACGGCCTCAGAGTACGTAAGGATAAATGTGATTTTTTTAAGCCCTCAGTCGGGTATTTGGGGCATGTTATCGATGCTAAAGGATGACACACCGCCCCGTCCAACAGCCGCGCCATTGCTGATGCACCTCCACCCCAAAGTGTGGGTCAGCTACGCTCCTTCCTTGGATTACTCAACTATTATGGCTGGTTTATACCCAACTTAGCAACCATATTAAAGCCTGCACAGCCCTCTCTGCAAAGGAAAAGCCTGGAACTGGAGTGAGGCATGCCACAAGGCCTTTCAGGAGGCAAAGGATGCATTGCTGAAGTCGGGGGTGCTCACACATTTTGACCCCTCCTTGCCTATACAACTCGCTTGTGATGCTTCTCCCTATGGAGTCGGAGCGGTCATTTCCCACATGCTGCCTAATGGGGAAGAAAAACCTATCGCCACGAACATTGAACAAAGCAGAGTCTAATTATGCACAGATAGAGAGACAAGCCCTGAGCATCATCTTTGGGGTGCGGTGTTTCCACCATTATCTGTATGGGCGGCGGTTCACTCTCCTTACTGATCACAGGCCACTCACTAGAATCCTGGGACAACATTCAGGCATACCTTCATTAGCTGCAAGCCGAATGCAGCGCTGGGTCAAGCTGTTATCAGCTCATTCATATGAGATCAAATATCGCAGGGCAGACCAACACCAAAATGCCGATGGGTTATCCAGGCTTCCGCTACCTGTTACCACACCAGAAACCAACAGTGGAGAGGTTTTCTACTTCAGCCAGATGGAAGGGGCGCCTGTCACAGCTGCACAGGTAAAGAGGGCAATGCGCACTGATCCTGTGTTGGCGGGGATAACAGATATGGTGACAAGGGGCCATTTCATCAGCAATGCTCCAGGTTTTCATCCTTACCTGTCCAGGAATACGGAACTATCGATACAGTCGGGGTGCTTGCTGTGCGGAAGGAGGGTGGTCATTCCACCAACACTACGCAAGAGTATTCTGCAACAATTACATGCCGGCCATAGTGGAATTGTGCGTATGAAGGAATTGGCAAGGAGTTTCTTTTGGTGGCCAGGAGTGGACAGAGAAATCGAGAATGTAGCAAAGTGCTGCCACACATGCCAGAGGGCCCGAAACATTCTACCACTAGCGCCCCTGCACCCCTGGGAGTTCCCTGAAGAACCATGGCAGCGAGTACACGCAGATTTCGCAGGAAGGGCAGATGCTACTGGTTGCCGTGGATGCCCACAGCAAATTGCCTGAAGTGGCAGTCATGTAATCCACCACGGCAGTCAAAACAATTGAGAAGTTAGGGGAAATGTTCAAATCAAATCGGCTTTTTTTCATCCAGCTACTAATGGGTTAGCTGAAAGGTTTGTCCAAACCCTGAAACACGCACTGAAGACCTCTCAGGGGCAGGGCTCTTTTCATCAGCGGCTGCACCGGTTTCTGTTAAATTACAGAAGTACTCCCCACACCACCACCAAGGCCTCTCCAGCGTCCCTGATGTTCTGGATCTGCGTACTCACTTTGATCTGCTTAAGCCCGCTGCTGTAAAATACACTGTTCAGAAAAAACAAGAGAAACAGATCGAGCACGCTGGCAGACCAAAGAAAGAATCTTCTCTTCTGGTGACCATGTGCTTGCCAGAAACTACAGTGCTGGTCCAAAGTGGGTGCCAGCAACCATTGTGGCGCAGACTGGTCCGGTTTCATACATCCTCCAGATGGCTGACGGTCGCATTTGGAGGAGGCATGTCGATCAACTCCTACAGAGTGCAGCACCAGCACCAACACTGCTGTCCATGGTTGACTGTGGGGAGGTCCTGGACGATGACGGGGTGGACACTGTGGCATCGCCTGAGGGTACCCCTGTTTTGGAGGAGGTTGTACCTGATCCTCTGCCAGAGGGGCCGATGGGGTCATCGCCCCCACACCCGGTGGTACATTCTGCGTTCACAAAAGGCAGTCTACCGGGGCCTCCCTGTGAGCGGCGATATCCAGAAAGAGAGCAACGGCCTCCCAAGCGTATGGACTTATGAAATCTTTAGCACGGCACCCCCAAACGTCTGGGTCAGAATAACACCCAGGGGGGCCGTAACGGGTGCGGCAGTCTACCCTCACCCGTAGGCTTTGTATGTGTGTGTTTGTGCATTTGTTAAAAAAAAAGGAGCTTATACAGTTTATAGAGATTCGGTCATAGCTCCATGTTACTGTCATTTTATTATTTTTGGTGATATATAATTTTGATTTATGACACCTTGTGTTATGGGGACTTCTATTCTAAGAGGGGAGGAGATGTTATGTTTTGCTAGGAATGTCCCCCCATGCTTACCGTAGTTTATCTGAGAAGAATGGGTAACCCGGATGTATGGTTTTGTTAGCCTGTGAAGCTAAGTAAAGTTACGTTCGAGCATAATCCTGCCTCCTGAGCCGTTATTACCTTTTTGAAGTTGGATAAAATATAACATTAATGTTAAATTAATTTCTAATAATTTTAACAAAATTTATGTGTATATTGAAGTTTATATCCTGTATATAGATTTTATATTTATATCTATCGTTAAATGTAAGCTGCATGTGTTGAAGTTTGTAGTACTGTTGCCTCAAGAAGTCCCTTAAAGATATACTATGCAACCGATGTTGATTTTCCAGCAAGGCTCCCCTCAGAGGGCGAAAGTAAAAGTGCACTGTCATAAACATGCTCAGCTGTTCTCCTGGTTTCTCCGTCAAGCCAGGCGCGGTTGTTTTGAGCTTAGCAGACAGGCAAAGGCAACGAATCACCATGTCTACTGCGGTAGAGAGCCCTTTTCCTTTTTCTTGCCTGCTCCGACATGGGCTTTTGCTGTTTTCTCGCTGGTTCCGCCATGATAACTGCACAAATATTGCCACTGCGCTAGCAACGAGCATGCCTTTCACTGGGGGCGTGTAGCAGTTCTTGCCGTAAAGCAAGACTGACTCTCGCGATGCACGAGACTTCTGAGCCTGTGGGTGCTGGCCGAGGGCTACTGGATTTGCAAGTACGGTATTTCCCCTACAGACCACCAGGGCGGCCGAGAAAACATTTGTTCGACCTGAAATGACTAATTTAATCATCCAAAACGTTATTGAACACATTAATTAACTGAAAAATGTTGCATAGTATGCCTTTAAATGTTTGAATGTTGAGCAGGAACCTCTCATCATGGAATTTTCTCATACAGAGAGGGCATGCATGCCCTCTCTGTATGTGAAAACTGATAATAAAAAAATTATATTTAAAAGTTAATTACAATAAATGACATGCAACACTGGGGAGTGTAATAAATAACTACAATAATAAGCGTCATCCTACTTTTCTTTTTTTTTTTTTTTCATAATTCTGTTATTTGTGATCATTTTGAGGTTATGTTGTAAAAAAAATTATTACAGAAAAGAACTTAAGAATAAGACTCATATAATTCAAATATGTCTTAATTAGTAAGAAACTACTTTCTTATCTGCTGCTTCTTTCACTGACCTTGGAAACAATGGATTATTGTTTCTTTATTTATGCCAAGTTCTTGCACCTTTTTCCTCTTTCTGGGTCAAACTGCTGTCTTTCAGGACATTGTCCTTCCTATGAGAGACTAATTGCTAAAAAACCAAAAAAACAAAATAGGCATTTAAGGGGGCATGACTAACATTTGAACAAACTTGTTTATGTCAGACCAATTTGTAATTATGATTCAAATTGCAGACACGGCTACATTAGATGAACTAATGGAGGGAGCAGGTCTCGACTCATGGTCTGAAAAAGATAATGTACTTTCACTTTACTTTTTTACATTTGTCATAGTTTTACATTTAGTAAGTGTGAATGTATCATACTTGTAACTTCATTTATGTTCTCACAGTGTCTTTAAATATTTTAATAATTCTATCTGGAGTCGAAAGCAACAGGATGTTAACACAAACCGATTTCTAAAACCATTTGTTCACTGACACGTTACATAAACCACTAATCTTTTTCACAGCTTTGGGGAAAAACATATGTAACCTCAAGGTTTGCAGTGTTTAAAACCATCTGGCTGCAGCCCGTTGTCATATGATCTACTTCCGCCTAACTTTCCATTCTGAGAGGTTCATTTAAACCAGTTAACCTTCTCTGGATCCAGGTTGCTTCTTTTTGGTGGCAGTTGCAGTGAAAGCAAAAGTATTCTTGTAGATGAGTGCTGTGCTTCCTCTGAAAAACAATTAGTGAATTTCAGTCGGAATTTATACATATTGGACAAGACTATGCAGAATAAAATTAAGCATTCTCATATGCATTCACATAAGCATCTGCTTGCTTTGCCATTGTTCAATAGACCAATCCCCAACTAGCTTTCGATTACTTTCAAACTCTCAAACAAAACTAAACAAATAAATGAAAAAACACATTGTGACTTGAATGTAACGTGTTATCAAAAGCATTAGAATTTGTTGTGGAGTTGAAAGTACAGGTACTTCATGTAAATTGTAGAGAAGTAAAAGTAGAAACAATCCATGCTTGAATCTAATTAACTAAAGTACAGATACATGAAAAATGTGCTGAAGTCACAAGTACAAGTACTTCGTTACTTCGTTACATCCCACTACTGGCCTATTTTCAACTGTCACACTCTACTTCAGATAGTGAAAAAGCCATCATATAGCTGAAGTCGCAACTTACCTTCACAACCCACAACTTGTTAATGGCTGCGACTCCTCTATTTCACACCGGCAATAGAGGAGCTAAACAGATCCAATAAATAATCCATAAATGAGAAAGAAAAGTTTTGTGAGTCACATCATCATTTTCTTAAATTATATATTTTCAATTGTATTTTTACAATTTTATTTTTTAAATTCCATTTAAAAAAAACTATTTGTTAGTGTGTAAATAATCACACTTAGAATAAATTAATTTTTATTCTACGGGAGAACATAACTTCATAAAGCATTTGCTTTCTTAAGAGGAATTACTGAATTAAATCTTCACTAATATTTTTGTACATGTCAAACTTTTTTCTACTCCTTGTAGGGATTTCTAGAAATCAGCTTAAATTTATGTCAATTTGAAGCTGACCAAGCTGACATGAGCACAGAGACAGGTCCACAAAGAGTAGGGGAGAATCTACAGATGCCTAGAAATCCTTTACAGTTTATCACAACAACTACACTCTGAACAGACATGTTAATAATCCAATTTCCAAAAGGGTTAGAACAGAAGAAACAATGGAGGCATTAAAAGTTGATCTGCTAGCACAAGATTGGGAGTTTACTGATAAGGAAAAAGATGTTTACAAATTATATGAAGAATTCCTACGGATATTTAAATTATTATATGATAAAAAATTGCCCAATGAATTTCCAAGGGATTAAAAAATGCCTGTAAAAAGAAAAATACACTTTATAGAGAATTTATAAAACACAGAACTATATCCCAGTTCAATAATTCTGACAGCAGTAGATGAAAAAGAAATAATTGATATTGTTAAAGAATGCAAAAATCACTTCAGAACTCAAGAAAATAAAACAATGGTTTGACATAAACAGGTTATCAATAAATTTGAGTAAAAAAACTACATTCATGGTATTCGGAAACTGTAAGTCAAAGCATCAAGCAGAGATACAGAACATAGAAAGAGTACATGAAAATAAATTCCTTGGTGTGATTATAGATGACAAGATTTGCTGGAAGCCTCATATAAAACACATCAAAACCAAACTGTCCAGAAGGGGTCTGACAGGCGGTGTCCACGGGTGCCGCAGAACGCTGCCTTTGGCATGTTCTTATGGCTGCCAAGGGCCCCAACCCGGAGGCGGTTTCCTATAGCGCTGCCTTTATCTCTGAGGAAAGATAGTAACCACATTGGGGAGGGAGAGGGGGAAAAAAAGCACATTTCACAATTTATCCTTGTAAGGATACAGTTTGAGATATCAAAAAAACCTCAGCACAAGAAAAGCACATGTAACACGAGACAGACATTTCAGCTGAAACAAAACATCGGAGGCTGAAGCCATATCAAAGTCTATCTGACATTTGAGATATTAGTTGTGTGTGAATGATGAGTGCGTTAATGAACGCTGTCCACAGGCCGTTGTCCTGGATACGATGATAGTTTACCAACCAGCACTACAGTTCTGCATGCATCCACAGGTGTTCGTGGGTAGGGGAGGGGGGACCAGTTCTTCTGTGCCGTTTCACCAAAACATCCAGGGGATATTTTGATAAGGGGGGAGGCCAAATCCAAAATAACACTTATTGTTTTGAGAGCAGGCTGCACAGGAATTTTCCATCAGCCTTGAGTCCTTTCTTGCTGGCTCTATGTGGCAAATCCAATATTCCAAATTTTGCTGGGCTTTTCAGCCTTGGAGCGAGTGTGCACATCCAAGATATTGTCCTATCTCACCTTTGAGTTCAACCACTGCAGCCAGCATACCGCTCAGTTCCCAGTCTTGCTCATTCGCAGCCTTTGTAAGAGCGTCAACCGCTGCTGGCAGCCTGATCAATGCCCAAATTGCCACCCACATCCTCTGTAATTGTAGATGCATCATGTATCCTCCAAATCCAAACAGGAGAAATCCATGTATCATAAATCAGAAAATCCTTAGATCTTCGATATCCTCCACTGACAACGTCGTAAAACACACCATCCTCCAAGCCTTCCATGAGTCCATGGTGTATCCCACAAAGTATGACCTGGCAGTCCCCTATTCCCTCATCTTCCATTGTATCGGATTTATGAAAATACGGGACAAATTGTGTCCCTTATCGGTTCAATATGGGACAAAATTTTAGCTGCCAAATAAAGGACAATTCATATTTTAAGGGATGTGTAGCCACTCTAAGTCACAATAAAAACAGGAAGTGACCCAATATGCCTAATCAAAGCCTTAGATTTAAGAGACTTCTGACAATTCCATTGACAACAATAAGTGACATTTCAAAGAGCAATGGCAATGCACAGGGCTTAAATACATCGAGGGAAGTTAGCATCTAATGCTATCCTTACCATGGATATTAGTAAAGTATCCTAAACTACAGGAAAATAGAGATCAGATCTGAAATATCATATCATGCTCTTTGCTTCTTTCTAACATTGAATAATAGGAATAGGGAACATGTTTTAGATGGATAAAACTGTTTATTTGTTACATTGATATAGATGTAGTGCATGTAGGTAAGACTTTATCAACTTATAATTAAAACCCAATATGTTAGTAGAAATTATATTTAGGTTGCTCCACTCGTCTTTGATCATGTAAACAAACCATTAACAAATGTCATCTAAATACAAACAGGCTCTTAATTAAAGAAAACTTTTCACACAGCTAGTGACATAACTATAATATGGAGTACAACCTCTCAATCAATACTTTTTTTTCCTAATGGTAGTTCTATTGTGAAATAATTAATAAAAACTATCAGATCTATCACAGGTCTGTCTGTATTTTGAATGGGTTGAATTAATCGACATTCAAGCAATCTAACCCGTTTGGTCAATTGGTGGTGCAAGTCCCCATAGCTCCTATCTCCATAGAGCCATCAGCCATCACTTTAACTGGAGGAGTAGTGAAGAGATATTTACAAAACATAAAAACTGTTTGTATGAGTATTTAAGATGAATTTGCCCTTTTGACAGAATTATGACCTCATGAAATGTTTGCTTTTAGAAGAACAATGATTTATTGGCCAATTATTTCTGTTGTTTTGTTTTGATCCCATCAGAGAGGAGGGGTAGCAACAGAATAGCGGTTGACAACATCACGCAGCAGGATCACAGTCAGGATGGTTACGCTGGACTTCAAGACGCTGACGACACCTGTGGGCATTTGGAGGATCCTGGAAGTGATCTTTACTTGTGTCACTTTCAGCGTGTTTGCATCAGAGGATATCTGGTTTTTCCCCTATCCGGTTTGGTGCATGTTCACTTGGTGCTTCTGCTTTAGTGTCAGCATCCGTATACTGGTCCTAGATTTCCTCAGCCTTAGCTCGAAGCTGCCCATCTCCTGGAATGACCTTACTGCTTTCTTTGCCATGCTGGCTACCCTAATGGTGAGTACATATATATATATATATATATATCATATATTGATCTGTCTGTTTGAGATATCAAATATAGAGGTTGTTTTGTTGATCAAGTTAATTATCATAGATGATTTGTTATACATTATTACATTTATGAATTACAAAAGACAACACGTTTTTTCTGTGTTTTTGAGATTTAAATTTGCGAACTGCTGCCTTTAAAAGAATTACAAATCGAAAAAGGAAAGATACAGTTTGTTTTTAACAAACGAAAGTTAACACTTGAGAGGGGAAGCTGAAAGTACAATTCTTTTCAATAAGTAGAAGTTTTTTCAGGATTAGCTGATTGTTTTTGAGGACCCAAATACAGAGCTGAAGAGCCAGAGATGATTCATGTTTACAAGCATCAAAAAATGAAGGAGCTGGCGTTTCTTTGCTGCTCAGCACATCTGATGTGAATGTAGCTGTCAGGTTGAGTGGAGGTTTGAGGACCCAAATGCAGAGGCAGGGAGGCAGAGTTGAGTTCTTGTAGTTTTAATTGAGTGTTAACAGAGGCAGGAATCAAAAAATCCAACTTAAAAATATTAAACAAACCAGAACCATGGAGACATCGGGGAACACAAGCACAAGGAGCCAGGGTAAGATGAGGAAAGACGAGGAACCAGCACTGAGGAACTGCACAGGGAGAGTCTTTATGGCTGACTGAACAAAGGCAGGACTAGCGAGCTGATTAGGAGCAGGTGTGAACAGTGGCTTCTAGAAAGGAGCTAGGGAAAAGGAGACTAACACAAGAGGGCAACAGAGGACAACAAAGAAAAACCTAAGAACTCAAATATATCCAGAAAACACAAAAAAATAGGAATAAAACTAGAAAACATGGAGCAAAGTAAAACTTAATACTGAAAATAAAACTTAACAGAAACAAAACTGTGACAGTAGCATAAGAATGACAGAGGGGATGTGGAAGAGGTGGGTGAAAGTTTGGCTGATGCACCAAACACGAACCTGGGCTTTCATCTACGTAAATGCAGAGGGGGGCCGAGGGGGCGCAGTCCATTGTCGGTTGGCTGAAGCTTGAGCGAGGCATGTCTGCTAGTGTTTCATGTGAGGCTGATAGTCTTCCAGATAATTTTTTTCTCTTAATTGGAATTAAATAAGAAAAGAAAAAAAAGATTTAAAAGATTTTATTGTTATGAATGAAAAAGCACTGGTGACGTTCTAGGAGTGGAAATGAACTGATGTTGCATGGTTGACGTGCTGATGGTGCACAGAGACGACAGATGTGCTGCATTAGTGCGCTGGTGAGGATGTGCTGAGTAAGTGCATGCAGGAGAATGTGTAGGGTTGTTAAATCAGGAGGAGGAAGTAACTGAGGCTTACCACCAACAGTCACGGAGCCTGTTTACGTAGAGGCTTAGAAAGCAATAAGCTGAAAAACAGCGGCTCAGATGTTGGTATGATTATGTCAAAACTTCTTTGGTCGCAGAGGACACAGCAGTGCCTATTAAAAATGAAGGGCATCAAAAGACACTGAACAGAAGATTATACGAGCTGGAATTAATTTTGAATTTCTGAGGAACTGTGCTGCGTTATGGGAGTGCATTTGCAAATGATGAAGAGATTGCTAAAGAGGGCTGCTCTCATGAGAACATCCATCCATCCATCCATCCATCCGTTTTCGTAACGTTTATCCCAAGCGGGGTCATGAGGTGTGCTAGTGCCTATCTCAAGCAAAGAGACTGCGGGCCGGGAATCAAACCAGGAACCTTCTTGCTGCAAGGCAGCCCTTCTCATGAGGATATTCATTATAAAATTACCAATTCATCATCTTTGTTCATGTATGGGGTTCTATTGATATGAATATATTACAAATTTCTTGCCAACTCACTCCCCTAATAATTGTTTTGTCACAAGTTTCATATGATTATGCATTGCTGTACATTTCCTCTCTATATGTTTTTATGTTAACAGTTTGTCAGACAACTTTTTTTTTTGTATTATTTGTACAACAGACTAACCTGTCTAACCAAGGAGGATCTGACTTTTGAATTATCATTCCTGCAGGTTCTCTCAGCATCCATCATCAACTCCATCTTCTTAATTTGGGAAAACTGTGGCAGAGAGATTGTTGTCAGCGTTACCTCCTTCTTGGCTTTTATCTGCTATGCTGTTGAGGTTGGACTGACTCTTGCCAAAACTGGTGAAAAAAGTTACTTTCTTTCCACTGTGCCGGGCCTGCTCAAAGTCCTAGAGATCTTTGTGGCCTGCAATATCTTCACGTATTTTCCAATTATTTGGTCCCATCCAGCTGGTCTTTGGTGTATTGCTGTCTTCTCCATTTGTTTCATTTTTTCCATCTTCCTCATGATTTCCACTATTGGCCGCATGCTGCCCCGCTTCCCTGCATCTTTAAACAAATTTCTGAAAGCCTGCCATGTGCTGGCCGTGCTGATGTACTCCACTGCTGCCATAATCTTGCCCATCACCTTCTTTAGGAACAATCCCAGACCATACCCCTGCAAAAGATACTGCTTCTGGGATTTGCTTATTTTTATCTGTTTAATTACCTGTTTTAACCCGATTGCCTACATTGTGGATGCAGTGTATTCTTTCAAGTCGATCTCTCTCCCCACTCAAACATGATTAAATCCATGCTTTGAATTGAATGCAAAGGCTTTGGTTCTGTTGTGATTTTGCCTTTATCAAAACTATTTACAAATGAAATATAACTTTTGTTTACCAACATAATCAAGGCTAGATGTTTCTATTTGTCCATGCCTCTTATTGGTACTTATTCATAAAACTTGATTTAAAATATTTTGCTAAATGTATAGAAATTTAACTAAACATTTTGGTATATCTGTAAAACTTTGCTAAATTGTATTGTTATGCATGCTTTCATAAAAAGGCTGTTGTCTGTAATAGCACATCAGAAACAAGAAATGTACGTTCAACCAATTCTATGATCATAATAAAATCACCTGCCCATATTAAATGTTTTCAAGTGTGTCTGTTTATATATAGATTGGTAGATAGACATGGGTATTTTAAAAGTTTGTCAATATCGTGGACTTATACAAATGATCCCTCTGGTTCTACCTAGTCAGGATTTAGATGACACCACAGCACTGAGACTGCACTTACACATTTATGCAATTATACACATATATCTTATTCCCTTTCATGTATTTCTATTTAAAGATAATTCAACAGTGTAGACAAGAATAACGCTCAGCACAACAGGTCTTTACAATGTTTAAGCCATGAACATGAACACAGAAGAAATAGTGTTATTATTAGTCTAATTTCTAAAAAAATTTTTTTTAAATGGATGCATTAGGATTGTTCATGAACTACAGTCAAGGAGTGTGGAAACTTAAGCATCATCCTTTTGTAGAAGGAAAGCAGGGGAAGTTTTTCCCAAGACATTAAATAATTCTATAGGTTATTTGGTCCTTAAGGTCTCTGAATGGGGTATGTAACATTGGTTGGGCTGAAAATGGCATATTTGCAACAAGCACTCACACACTGAAACATCAAATTGTTGGAATGGTAGGGTGACCTGACGTTCTCTTTTTCCTGGACATGTCCTACTTTTCATCCATCCATTTTTTTACACTCTTGATCCCAAGTGGGTCGCAAGGGGTGCTGGTGCCTTTTTCCAGCTGTCTTCGGGCGAGAGGCAGGATACACACTCTGGACAGGTCACCATTCATGCACACAGTCACACCTTTGGACAATTAAGAGAAGCCAATTAACCTAACAGTCATGTTTTGGAGTGTGGGAGGAAGCCGTAGTACCCGGTGAGAACCCACGCATGCTCAGGGAGAGCATGCAAACTCCATGTGGAAAGACCTCAGGCCGGGAATCGAACTCACAACCTTCTTGCTGCAAGGCAGCAGTGCTACCCACTAGCCACTGAGCAACCCTGTCCTACTTTTCATACCTAAAAATCTCTGGGAGGAATTTCGAAATCATCCGGCATTTTGGTCTCACAAACGAGCCGTCAGCTCCGGGGCTGGTCCGGGAACCCCAGCAGATGGGGGTAGGGAGCCAGCGGGGGACGGAGCAACCCAACCCAACCAAATGATGATGGTAGCCTGGACAATGGCGGGCAGGTGGGGTGAAGCACGGTAAGGCAGGCGGGGGGAAGCATACCCGTCACCGGGTCAGGTTTGGACCAGCCCTGGAGCTGATGGCTCGATTCGAATGTCTGGTCAGTCAGCGACCCTAAGAAACCCAAATCTGGTCACCATAGATATGCTAGCATTGCTATCAACACCTTAGCGACAGAATCATACTTACAGCTCGCGGTTGTGATGGCATTATGGTGGGAACGGACCCTCGTTTCAGTAAAAGAAGTTTAGCAAATCCCTCTTTGAACTGTCCAACATTTTGAAGGCTTTATTCGGTAAAATGCTGAGAGCAAATGAACAGCTGAGCATCAAAATTTGCAGGGGTCTTCTGACACACAAAAATAATCCATGCTTGTCGTGTCCTCGGACCCTTGGGAAGCCTGTGAAAATTTTCCCCTTTCTCTGTGCAGCCTGGAACACTGCATTTACTCCCGGGGTTCTGCCTGCTTTGTAATTCTTGTAGAAGTAAACGCAACTTTTGACTTAAAAGCTAAACTGCTGTCTTACATCTACCTCTATTCATGTTCTTGGGCCATTGAACCAGTGGGCTGGTCTGTATGTCAATGTCAGGGCGTGACAAAAGTACAGGCCAGAACCAAATAAGGCTCATTTGGATTCATCCGTTTTATGGTCCAAGTTTAGAATTGTGAGATTTAAAGAGAAAGGAAGTGTCGATGGGGTTGAATTTCTCTGTTCGTCCATTTCACCCACTGAACTATCGTTACTCATCTATGACAATGGAAATCTTAGTTTTGCATTCTATGAAACCTTTAACAGTCAAATATTTATTGTATGATAATGGAAGTATATTGTAAGTTTAATATAGAAAGATGTGCAAAAACTGGCTTTCCATAACAAGAGTGAGCAGATTAGGTGTGACTATCTACATAATAATGTAATAGGGTCTGGGTGTGTATTTTAAATAATGAAGTAAATATGAAGCAACCTATTTCACTTCTTTCATGTCTTTTGTGGCACATTTCTAACCACTTAGAAACGTCAAAACACAGATGACATAAAAATCAAGTTTAAAAGTTTAGAATTCCTAAAATGTCTGGCACAGAAAGAGGAACAGAGAAATGCACCGACTAGCCTTTTCAAAAGTCATAAAGATTTTGCTTTTGCTCCTCAAGACTCTGAAATTGGCCAGATATAAATAATGGGATTAAAAAAGTAATTTTTTATTTCATATTTTGTTGTTGAACCCCAGGAAGAATAGCTGTAGCTTGCTACAGCTAATGGGGATCTTAAATAAACTAAACAAAATTAAAAACATTTCCTTGGGAGTACGCCACCGAACCCACCTAGACGAGACTGACTCCTAATCTCAGTATTTTCTGGGCCCCGTGTACGGCCCTGAAGAGAAACATTATAGGTTTACTCTTAAAAGAAAAAGCCACTTTGTACCCAAATCCCATCCCAAACATCCTGAAACTACTTGTACATTTGAATTGGTTTCACTATATGGTGCAGGTTCTATGATTACCCTTGTAGTAAGTATGGACAAAGCTTTTCTAAAATACTCTCTGAGAACATTCAGCTTCATATATTGGGATTGTTGTTTTAGACATCATCAGTGATTCTTCCAGGACAATAATAAAATCCATATATCTGCTGCATTCGTATTACTTTAGGGAACACGAGTTACCAATTTGAATTGCATTGAACTCAACAGACTTCAAAACTTTTCTTTTCTTAGGTATTCCGGCCTTCTTTCAGGGTTTGCATCACAATGAACCCTGCCGCACCTCTGCTTTTCTGCAGAAGGCAATGGCTTTCCTTGACAACTACATTAATTACATTAAGTTTTTTTTTTTTTTACTGTAAATGACACATCCTTTAAAAACTGGCATTAAATAAGAATCTGTTTTCTGGTCCCTTTAAATTTACCCTGTGTCCACTTTATCACGAAAAACTAGCTCCAAAACTGTGAGCAGAGAGCTTGATAAACCAATTTCAATAGTCAAAAAGTTATATTGAAGTCACATCACCAAGTGCTTGGAGCTGTATCAATGCAGTGTGTAAAGCACAGCGCCACTGGACTCCAGAGAGGTGGACACATGTTCTCTTGAGTGAGCAGTTTGGAACCAGCCCCTTCCTCTTTCAACATAACTACGCACCAGTGCGTAGAGCAAATTCAATTCAATTCAGGTCAGTCCATTCATTTCAATTTGAAAATAATATCAAATTAAATGTAGCAGTAACTTTTTTTTTTTTTTTTGCAGTTTGTTGTAGTAGTTGAAAGCTATAGGCAGGGATGATCTGTCTTTCACCAGATCTGTAGAAGCTGCTTACTGAAGACACTTAATACTTGTACTTGTTTAATAACCTCCTGAAGAGAATGCTCACTGTCGTCCAAAATGTTATTCATCTTATGAAAAATTCTCCTTTTTGAATCATATCCAGATGTTCCAGAGGAGTTACTAGAAGAGAGCCGACCTTCTTTATCAGCTTATTGAGCTTTTCTAAGTCATTTGCTCTGATGCAGTTACCCCAGCAGATGATGGAGGAAGAGATCACACTGAACAACAGACTTATAGAAGGTATTTAGCAACTTTCTGCGAAACACTGAAGGACCTAGACCAGGGGTAACCAATTAAAAATCAGCGGGGTCCAAATAAAGAAAATCATCAACCAACATCATCAACTTTAAACAGAATTTAACACTAAAATAAAATGAGGTGTTTGTGCATCCGTTATACATTGATAAATAAAAAAAATATAAAAAAGAAAAAAAGAAAATTTTAAAATTTTAGTGTTTTTTGAACTGCTTGTTATTTTTCTTTATATCTTAATGAGAGCAGTGGGCTTTAGGCTGCCATTCTCAAGCATATATCAAGGTGATCATTTTGAGCCTGGATCCATATTTACTTTTGATTCTGTTCATGGTGGAGAATCCTGCTTCACAGCAGGAGGTTGAGCCAAACATCCTCAAAATGTTCAGGGTCTGCTCCGCTCCGGTCCGGCCAGGTCAAAATCCACTATTGCAATCGCACCAAACAGGAGAAAGGATGGCGATATTGTCATATTAAAATATATTAAAGACAGATTGGTAACTACAAATTAGAGCATTATTGTTATAAATTTCAAAAAACAAACACACTCTATTTAAAAGATTGGATGCAAGCTACAGTATTGGTACTTCAACAGACCAGGAAGCAGATTTCTCATCTCCATCACAAACCACACATATGCTGGATGCTGATGGGGATTTTTTTATTATGTCATGTTCATGTTCAACATGCATGTTTTGCTCCTATGGATATAATGATAATATCGTGCATGCTCTCCTCGAGGTCTGACGTTAAGTCGGAGCGCAGATATACTGGAGGAACAGCGGAGGCTGCAGGCTTTGCGCAGGAGGTCTGGGGCGCAGCGAGGTGGAGCGTTGACAGAGGATGTGGGATTTCGGTATAACAGGAGAAGTTTAGACACTGTCGACAGACAACATGCGGTAATTTATAAATGTTTTAAATCAGGTTGGGTCCGGATTAGTCAGCAGGTCGGTCCGGATCCGGACCGCAGTCCTCTAATCCATTAGCCTGGGTGCCATTCCGAACTTAGTCTCGCCCACAAGGTTTGAGGTCGGGAAGTTCGGTCTGGCATTGCTCCATAGTAGCGCGAGTATGATCGCCCACTGTCAGGCAATCCAATCAAATTGTCAGGGCGGGTTTTATAAGATGATGGATAGATGATCAACAGTAACGTAATCAACCATGTGACCAAAGCGCACTTGGGTGACAACAACAATGGCTGCCGCTGGAGAGTTCATGTGTGCAGATTCTGCTATTAGGTCTGTTCTAGAAGATATCGACAGCAAATTAATTTTAAAAGAGGAACAGAGAAACGCGATCAAGGCATTTGTTGAAAAGAAAGATGTTTTTTGCGTCCTTCCTACGGGATTTGGCAAAAGTTTAATTTATCAGCTGGCTCCCTTGATGGCTAAGAAGCTGGGACACAATGAAAACCCATTGGTCATTGTTGTTTCTCCTTTGGTCGCACTCATGGAGGACCAAGTGAAAGAAGCAACTGAAATGGGCATCACGGCGATGCAACTCGGCGTGAACGACGAGGTGGATATAGCCAGCGGACGTTGCCAGCTCCTTTTGGGAAGCCCGGAATCCTGGCTGCTGAACAACAAGTGGAGGGACATGCTAGGCTCCGATGTTTTTCAAGCCAACGTTATGGGTATCGTCGTGGACGAAGTTCATCTAACTTACAAATGGTAACAGATCATCTGACTGTCTGATTTAGTAAATAACTTGCAATGTCGTGATATTAATCCCATGTTGTAAACATAGTAGGTAACGTTGTACGTTCGCTAATTCAGACTTGGGACAATCTTAATGTTTGTGTGATTGTAGCGAAATAAGATAAGATAATCTTTATTGATCTCACAATGGAGAAATTAACTTGTCCCATCGGCTTAATAGTCAAAAGTCAGAAGAAGGAGTTAAATACAGTTTTTCAGCTTTATACAAATCTATACAATCCTATGGATAAATAGGTTATAGCACATACGTTATTATACACTTTATACAGGATTATTGCTCAGGATTATTGTAGAGGTTATAGCAACTTGTATAAATAGGATATTGCACATATGTTATTATACACTTTATACATGATTATTGCACAGGCTTATTGCAGAGGTTATAGCACCTTGTATAAATAGCTTGTTGCACATAAGTTATTACAGTTATTGTTGCAGCTATGGTGCATGGTTGCAGTAATTGCTATAATGGTTACAGTTATAAAGCAGGGAAGTATGATCATGTAGCAGCAGGAATGATTGACCTTTATGTTGACAATATATTATTGCACATAGTTACTGCAAAACAGTTATTACAGTAATTGTAACAGTTACACAGTTATACGTATAATCCAGAGATTGAATTCACATGAGTTGCACATTATTGTACGTTAGTTATTACGGTTAGAATAATTAGCTGTTAAAACATTCTAATGTAGGTTACTCTTGTTTTTTCTATCAGGGGTCAGGCTGCCAAAGGGCAGACGCCATTCCGCGACTGCTTTGCCAAGTTGGGAGATCTTAGATCTTTACTTAAAGCTGGTAAGTACAAAACAGTAGAGTTACTGCATGTTCTGTCTTCGATGTTTTCTACACATAGTGTAATTCACCACTTTATTTGAAATCAGTTGCATTACAGGAACCCCTCCACTTCATAACTTAATAACTGTTGTTAATGTTTGAAGAAAAGAAAGACGGCCCTCAGAACCAACAATTTATGGCACTTTTACCTTCAATTGATTGTTTGAAAAAGTTTTATGGGATGGTCTGAACTAAAATTGCACATTATACCTTTCTAAGGGTCTTCAATGTCATGTGTGACATGTGTTATCTTGTCATTACATGTGTTTACATTTGTATAGATTTTTCAGTAATTAAAAACTAAATAGTTTTGGATTTATTACTCCTTGTCCTATTTTCACTACATGGGAGAGATCCCCTGCCCCGTTCAACAGTTTTTTTTTTTTTATGTAACTAAGTAACTTTTACTTAAAATACATTTTAAATTAGCTACTTATTACTTTTACTTGAGTAATTTTCTTGATGGGTAATTTTACTTGTACTTGAGTAATATTTCATCCAAGTATTTGTACTTTTACTGGAGTATGATATTTTAGTACTTTTTCCACCTCTGCTCATTTGTTATCTTTACTGTTACCTATTGGTTGCTTTTTGTACTGCTATATATTCCAGGTACACCTGTGCTGGCATTGACTGCTTCTGCTGATCGGGAATCCAGAGCCAGGGTTAGGAAACAGCTTCAGATGGACAATCCAATCATTTTGGCTCTGAGCACTAACAGAACAAACATCAGACTGGGTCTGATTAAAGTACCTGGCCATACACTGGAGTGCCTACACTGGATTGTGAAGGATGTGAAAGAAAAGGGTATATCCATGTTGCCAGTAATTATCTACTGCAAAACCGTTAAGGCAGTTGGCAGAGTGTTCTGCCATTTGAAGGGAGAACTCGGTGAAGATTCCTGGGTTGACTTACAGGAGTAGCTAACTTCAGGACCATACAAACATACCACTTTACACAGTTGACACAGCCTGCTGTCAAACAGCATACAAAGCTTGACCCAGCAGTTAAGACGGTAGTTGAGACTGGAGTCACTAGTTGTCTGCGGAAAGCTTTGTACTGCCATTTCGATGAACACACCACATCTGTTCATCCAGGACATCTGTGCTGCACTCACTGCCATTCTGTTTGTTCTTGTGAACCTGAAGGTTGTGGGGAGCCAATCCCAATCCCCAAATATGAACACTTTCAAGGGGAGGTTTCATCACAACACAAACACAGAATGGTCACACCTGAGGACAAACTTTTGATCAGGGAACTGCTACAAACTTACAAGAGTAGCTAACTTCAGGACCATACAAACATACCACTTTACACAGTCGACACAGCCTGCACTGGTTTTGGAGATGAACTCATCGATGCGGTTTTGGAACAGTGCACACAGATATTTGACATGGACTTCATTATCCAAAATCTCCCTACATTCAAACTGGAACATGCAAAAGAGATACTTCGAATTATGCATGAGGTTTTTGATGACATCGAACAGAATCAAACGAATTTGTTTGATGACAGTGTGGTTCAGGATGACCGTGCTCAGGTTGACATGGATTACAGTGGTTCACCTTGATGACGAGGATGAGGATGAAATAGAATCATCACCAGGTAGCTTGGAATCAGGCTTGTCAATGTTGAAGATCTCAGACTAGCTTCAAATTCAGGCTCAAACTTCTAACTTCAAGGTTCTGTTGTTGTGCAAATACTTTTTTGTTTACCTGTTACATGTATGTTTTTGAAAAAAAAAATTGTTTATACTTCTCTGCTGACTGGTGATTTTTCTGCATTTAATAGACAAACAATAAGACATGTCAATAAAGATTTTTAATATCTACACTTAATAGGTAATGTTTGAACATATACTCTGAATTTTGAACATACAACCAATAAGAAAACACACAAAAATAAAGGTTTCAAGAATGTGGATGCTAGTATTATAAAGTATTATATTAAAAATCAATTATTTACATTGTCATATATGAAAACACTATTTACAAATTACCATCACCATTTTACATTTCACATTTACTTTGCTATTTAAATAGGCACATTTTGCCAGTCCATTATTTTGGACTTCATCCACCTCCATAACTCCTGGTAATTTAGCTTTGCCAATAAGTTTCTCTGGAAATTTGGGAATGCATGATATTGCCTGCCTGGGTGATTTTTGAATAGTTGTGTCTCCCTGAAAACATTGACCAGTGTTAAAACGTCCTCCTGTTCTCGGGCCACATGATGAATGCCAGTCTGCCTTGTCAGCTCGAGCTCTGTGTCCGTTTTGTCCATTAGCTCCTTGACGATGCCAATGGACTTACTGATTATGGCTGATGACATTTCTGACATGTTTGGTCCCAAGCCTCTCATAAATGATTTGAGGAAATTGTTTAGATGTTCCAGGTGGAGGTCAAGTGGAATATTTTTTCCCCTTTCTCCCTCTGCCATTCCAAAATCTGTTTAATGTCACACTGTGTGCCATGCGTGGGGACAGAGTGACATTTATCTGCAGTGTCAGAAGGAAGGTGCTATAGGCATACTGGCTGTGCCCGTACGCTTTGTAGAAAAGCAGGGCAACTTTGTACAGTCTCATCAGCCTTTCACCCTCCCCTTCCCTCACTGCATCCTGCATGTCTAGCAGGAAGAACCCAAAGCCAAGTCTGGCTTCTGCGTGATGTTTTTGGTGGTCTTGTTTTGTCGGAATCACATTTTCTGAAGAAGAGTCTGATGGAGACTCAAGACCATGCTTTTTCTTCTCATGTGTTTCCCTTGCCTTGGCGTATACATACATATTGCCACACCCGTCTGCACGACACGGAAACTGCTGCCTCTGCTGTGTCGTAGCCTACCTTTGATTTGCAGCTTCTATCACGCCCGTCATCATGACAAAGGTGTCAACCACCTGCCCAACCTTCTCATGCAGCCAGCTCCTCTTCTGTTGCGGTAATCCGTTGTTAACATCCAGCGGGACAAACCCATCAGGAATTTCTGTTAGCACAGAATAAAATGTTTAAGTCATGGTTATAATATTGGATACTAACTTTTATCAAAGTGTACAATTTTAAAAATTACAATTTACAGCAGTAACATATAGATACATGTATTGATGTGATAAATGCTAGTTCTAAACTATGAATGTGATGCCAAGTGGCAAGTTTACCTGTCACATCCTGCAACCCAAAGAGTTCCATTGCAGCAGCTAGGAAGAGTGCAGTGGTGTCCTTATGCACAAATTCCTTATAGGCATTGTAAGCTGCATGAGGACCTTGTTTAGCATTGCTGCACCTATGTAACAGAAATACATAGTTTAGCGAATGGTTGACATAGTTTTCTCAGTGTTATTCTTTCCATCTCTCACAGACATTTACATTTATTAATGTAGCAGACGCTTCCATCCAGTCATTTATTATGTCATTTATATGACAAGGGTAATGCCTAAGGGCATTGAACCCACAACTGTTTTGCATGCCGAACAGCTCCTTAACCTCTATGCTACCACTACTTCGCTCACACACACACACACACACACGCACACACTCAAACACATGCTCACACACACGTACACGCTCAGACACACGCACGCATGCTCATATGTTAATGTGTTAAAAACAGTCTTTCGCACAGGTACAATAAGAATATTGTGCGTCAAGTATGCTCTTTAGCACTGCTGAAACTAACCAACTAACCATCAACTATCTTGAAAAGCCTCAAATGCCCACCCACAGTTAATGAAAACATGCATCAAGTTGAAAACATACCATAAGGAGAACAGCACTGCTGATTTCATGATAGCAGTACTGTGTTCCCCATCCCATAACAACCCAATTCATGAAATACCCAGACTGGATTTCTGTGAAAGAACTGTGGAAAGCATGGTCAACACAGAGTACTTATAATCAGTGTAGTTAACAACAATATTTTTTAGACTGTAAAGACAAGCATAATGTGATGACAATGTGGATAGTTAAAACAACAGTAATAATTGTACAATGTATGTATTCATGGTATTGCAGATAGCAGACGTTGTACCTCAACTTTGTCATGTTGGCAAGGAGTGTGCCATGGTCTTTTGAGGATGCACCATCATAGAAAATCCGATGATAGATCTTAAATAACATTGAAGACTTGTGATTAACAAAGGATAAACATAACTTCACACACAAGCTCTTCAAGTAATCTATCTCAAAATCATCTAAAGTAGTGGTGTGATACTTTTATTTTGTTACTAATCAACATCATTCTATAGTTACTCACTTCAAAGAGGTTTCTGATGGCATGCCAGTCCTCAAACTTAAAGATGAGACCTTCCTTTGTCGGTCTTCCTTTGTAGCACCATCTGAGAAGGCCCACTGTATGTTTCTGCAGTTCCCCTCGGTCAGCCGGTCACCTCCGACTAATACATTTGACAATCCGTCGGGTCCCTTTGGCACATACCTAAATGGATTACACACAAACAGGGGAATAATAACCTACAATACAGCCCTTCTCCTGCCAAAGACTGACAGTGGAGCCTGATTTTATTCTTACTCTTTCTGAAGGTGGCGAAGTGTGTCCACCAAATCTGATGTTTTGTTTTCGTCCTTGAAGAGCAGGCCCAGAGGGTACTTTGAGAATAAAAAAAAAGATGAGATTGCAGTAATGTTTGAGTTGAAAATTATGTGTATTTAGTTGTATTTTACAGATTTAACTCATTACTTACATCAGTGGAGCACTTAGCCATGTCCTCTCTATATTGATGTGGCATGTGATGAATTACTAATGTCTTGAAGGGTTTAAAAACAGCCAGGTACTCGGTAAGGATGCGGCTTCCAAGAACAATGAACTCACGTCGCATATAGTCTTGGATTTCTGGTCCGGGGAGTGAGTTGCAGAGGTCGTACTGAAGGATGTCATAGTTCGGTCTGTCATTGCTGTGGTGATATGTTGAGATTCTATCTTGGACTGCAATATGATGAATCCAGTGTATAGATTTATTGCTGTGGTGGGTGGACTGATGATGTGCGCTCATGAAAAAGTCCAAATTGTCAAATATTATGGAATATGTTGGTGGGGGAGTGGGGTGGGTGATCGGAAAAGCCGAGGAGCTCAAGCCCAGCTCTGCTGCTTCAGAGTCACTTAAACTGTAGAAAGGTAGCGTAGCCATGTCATCTGCAGGAAAAGAAAAAAGTAAAAAAAATTTAAAAACAAAGACTTATTATTATTACCACTAGTAGTAGTAGTAGCATTAATCAATACATAGACATAACATTCAAGATGACACAGAATTTGATGTGCTTGTTGTGTTTCTATATATTGGTCATTTGTCATCTCACCTGTCAAGTGAAGCTCTTCCATGTTAAGTGGCTCCTTCGGATCACTTGTGCTTTGGTCTTCACTGGTGTCCACTCTCTGACCAACATCAACGTTTCCTTCCGCTTCAGAGTACAGGAAAACTTCATTCTGGACCTTTAACATTTTTAGAGACCCACCACATAGGAGTGCCAACTCCTTCTGCTTCTTTACAGAATTTTGGTGAGTTGTTGTTATGGCCATTTTGCTCAGTCTTTCAAACACTGCTTTTTTCGCACCGCCATAATGTAGAACACTACCTAGGTAGTATGCAAAGGCTGACAGGCGTGCTTCTCTTCCTCTCAAAGCAATGGAAGCTGCTGCACAAGTTGCCGTTTTAGAGTGGTTGGTGACAGTTGTGAGAATTGAGAAGAGGAATGGTGAAAAACGTTTTAGGTCTGCCTCTAAGTTTGTAAATGAAAAGGCTTTCAGATCATCCGGAGATGGCTTCCAAAGGATGAAACCGTTGTTTGGATTACAGACATGTTTGCATTCGTTGCTTATTAGCTCCAGGATGTGCACCTTTATTTCCTCAACTAGGTGTTTATGCTTCAACATTAACTTTGCAGCTGTTGCCCATTTTTCTTAGTGATGCTGTTCACTATTGAGGCATCTTCTGGAGGACATACTTTGGCAACAGTCTGTGATGGCAAATGGGTGACAACCTGAAATATAAGATAATGTATCAGTGTGAAGAATTACAGTGTAGCCTAATAAGTATAATGTGCATTCACAATACATTGAAATATACAGACTGTTAAATATGGTGACACCAGATGCAATTGCTGAGTAGGTCAGAGTAAGGTCAGTGGAACACTGGCCACCCCCCACAGAGGTGCAGAACACAGAGTGGGGGTTGGATAACATGCTACACTGTAACAAATTCCTATATAAAAATGGCCAAAACTGAACAGTATCATATTGTTTCTATTGAAAACGGTACTGCACCGTGAAAAACAATGCATTCTGAGCAATTATTACTGTTTTTAATAAAATACTGTAATATACTGTGAGTAGCATTGCATTTTGGGAATGATGTTAGATTCAACGGCAAGAAGGCTCTCTTTAAACAGAACGCTACTGTATTTCTCAAGAAGACACGTCGTTGTGCGTGTGGAAGCAACCTCTAGAATTTTCTTTACAAGGAATATCCATTTGAATCCTGCATTTTATGAGCCAATCCGGTAAATTGGAGCATAATTTATTTGTCATATGATGTTGTCATACAGTTGTCATTTAATTAAATGACAATTTAAATCTGATAAAATTTAAATCTGATAAAAAAAGCAAAGTGCTGTAATCAAAAGATTTCTTTTGTAACAGTAATATACTGCAAAGTTGATTACAGTTGTGGTGTTAACCAGTGTTTATGTGATAAGACCTGCCATGTGTTATACCAAATGTGACCACTAGGGGGAACCTTACTCCCTTGGTATGTAACCCCTGGCTCACACCGACTCCGGTCTTACCGTTGCGGTGCGGTGGTTGCGGCGCCGCAGTGATTCCAAGTCATTAAAAAGACGTAAACCTCTCTCACCGGCTGCTGAGCTGTCCGGCTGCGGTTACCGAGACACTCCGGCGCTGCAGAAAATTCAGCAAGAAAGCTATCCTTGCGGCGTGCCGGAGCCCTCCGCAACAAGCTCTCGCAAATATCCTTATTTGGGCCGTGTTATCGCGTGAAGTTATGTGAACTCAAGTGAACTTCTGTTAAATCTCCGGACCTGTTACCGGAGCCGCAGAGCCGCACCGCACCGTAGTCAAAAGGGCGGTGTGAGAGGGGGTGTGCGGGTGTTGCGGTCTCCGTCGGCTCGGTAACCGCACCGGAGCCAGTGTGAGCAAGGGGTAAGGCAGAGCATTGTATCAGAACGGCAGTTATTCAATACAGTTGGACAGAAACGTACGCCAGTTGTCCCGTGTTTTCCTTCAACGTTTATTATAAATCACACAACATGGTGTCAGAAGTGGAGACTTTCACGACCTGCGGACAAGAGACAGCGTGAATGCCAGGATCCAGTTCCAGACGGCGACAGAGGAGACATCGAGCAAATATGAGCGAGCGAGAGCAGCAACAGGGGCACGTTGAAGCGCCAGGGACCACCACGAAGATGCTAACGTTACAGACCGTTATGTGGCTAACGCTGTGACGGAAGGCCAAGGAGCGGCTAGCATACCGAGTGGGCTAGGTCAAGCTGCTATCCCGAGTGCAACGTTTACCATAAAGCCACCGGAACCGTTTGACTTTTCTAAACCGCACGAATGGGAGAAATGGATTCGTCGCTTCGAGAGATTCCGGCTGGCAAGTAACTTGAACAGTTCTTCTGAGGCTAATCAAGTTAACACGCTAGTTTACTGCATGGGTGATGAGGCGGACGACATGCTAAGAGGGCTAGTGCTAACCCAGCAGCAGCGTTTGCAGTACAATGCAGTGAAGGCGGGATTTGACGGTTACTTCGTCCCGAAGAAGAACGTTATTTATGAACGTGCAAAGTTTAACCAACGAGTACAGCAACCTACCGAATCAGTCGACGCATTCCTCACAGCACTTCATGCCCTAGCAGAAAGCTGCAACTATGGTTCCCTACACGATGAACTGTTACGAGACAGATTGGTAGTGGGCATAAGAGACACAGCACTGTCTCAGAAAATGCAGCTGGATAGCCAACTCACTCTCACCAAGGCGATCACCATGGCCAGGCAGTCGGAGGAAGTTCGGCGCCAACAGACGGACCTGAGGGGGGAAATGAGCACTGCTAGCAAAGTAGCTGTGGATGCACTGCACAAAGCTAAAGGAAAGCAGCGGAACACGACGCAATTCAAAGCTAAAGGATTTAAACCGGGACATGTAAAAGCAAAAGCAACGACTCACACGGCGACGGGAAAACAAGGCATGCCACAAATGTGGAAAATCACCATCTCATCCTGCGGTTCAGTCTCCGGCACGAAACGCTGAATGCCACAGCTGCGGCAAAAGAGGGCACTACGGCAAGGTATGCAGACTCATCAGCTCTGTGAATGAGTTAGCCGAGGACACAGATGGACTGTTTCTAGGTGAGGTGTCCTCGGGTGAAAATCCATGGATGGCTGACATAGGCTTACAGGGCAGCAAAGTGACTTTTAAAATAGACATGGGCGCCGATGTAGCAGCCATACCAGAGACAATATACAAAAGTACCATGCCCGGTGCCAAAGACATTAAAGCCGCCATGAAACAGCTGTATGGCCCTGGTGGTCCAAAGTTGAATGTGCTAGGGTCAGTCACCGAAACACTCACCTACAAGGACAGGAGCATCACAGAGAGGATCTACATCGTCAGAGACCTACACGTCGGGCTACTGAGCAGGCCAGCTTCAGTGAGGCTCAAACTGGTTGCGCGGATGGACATGATCGACCAGGAGAGGGTGAGGACGACGTACCCAAAACTCTGCGATGGACTGGGGCTGGTGCAGAAGCCCTACACCATCAAACTCAAGCCGGACGCCAAACCCTTCTCTCTCAAAGTTCCACGGCGAGTACCACTACCTCTCATGGGCAAGGTGAAGCGGGAGCTGGAGAGAATGGAGAGCCTGGGCGTCATCAGCCGCATTGAGGCGCCAACCGAGTGGTGCTGCGGCATGGTGGTAGCTCCCAAGAAAAACAACGAGGTGTGGACATGTCACCAGTCAACGAGTCAGTGTGCAGGGAAAAGTTCATCTTGCCATCTGTGGAACACACCCTGGGCATGCTGACAGGGGCCAAGTACTTCTCCAAACTCGACGCAAACATGGGCTTTTGGCAGATACCGCTCTCAAAAGACTCAGCACTGTACACCACCTTCATCACGCCATTCGGGCGGTACCACTTCAACAGGCTACCCTTCGGGATCAGCTCAGCATCGGAGCACTTCCAGAACAGGATGACATCTGAGGTCACGGCAGGCCTGGAAGGCGTTGTCTGCCACGTCGACGACATCCTCATCTGGGGGGACACGAAGGAGTAGCACGACAGCAGGGTGCATGCAGTCCTGGAGCGATCAGAGAAGGCCGGTGTGACGCTGAACATGGCAAAGTGTGAGTTCGGGAGAGAAGAGGTAAAGTTCCTGGGGCACATCATCTCAGCTGAGGGGGTGAAACCAGACCCTGAGAAGACAAAGGCAGTTCAAGACATGAGGGAGCCGACGAACATCAGCGAGCTTCGCAGCTTCCTGGGGATGGTAAACCAGCTCGGGAAGTTCATCCCCAACCTCTCTGAGAAGGACAAGCCACTGAGAGCCCTGCTCTCAAAGAAGAACATGTGGTGCTGGGGGCACGACCAGCAACGTGCTTTCCGCGGCCTCAAACTTGAACTCTCCTCAGCGCCAGTACTCCAGCTGTACGACCCAAACAGCCCACTCAAGATCTCGGCGGACGCCTCATCTTATGGGCTGGGAGCCATGCTGCTACAGAAGAAGGCAAAAGCGTGGCTACCGGTCGCGTATGCGTCCAGGTCGCTGACCGACACTGAACAGCGATATGCCCAGCTGGAGAAAGAGGCACTGGCACTGACATGGGCCTGTGAGAGGTTCAGTGACTTTATCCTCGGAGTGCACTTTGAACTCGAAACAGACCCCAAACCTCTAGTGAGCCTGCTGGGAGGCCAGGCTCTGGACGCACTGCCACCACGAATCCAGAGATTCAGGATGCGTCTGATGAGGTACTCCTACACAATCTTCCACACACCTGGGAAAAGCCTTACCTCAGCTGACACACTCTCACGCGCCCCACTGACAAATGCATTGACAAGCAGCGACAACGACCTGATGGAGGACACCAACATCTACGTCGAAGCGGTGCTGGAGCACCTCCCGACCAGCGACAGGTACCTCACAGAGCTCCGCAAACAGCTGCAGGGCGACAGCGTCTGCGCGCAGGTGATGAAATATTGCGTGGAAGGCTGGCCGGACAGGAACCAGCTACAGGGGCCCGCCAAGCGCTACTGGCACGAGAGGACGTTCTGACTGTGCAAAACGGACTACTCCTGAAGGGCACAAGGTTAGTCATTCCTGCAACAATGAGAGACACTGTGTTAGACAAAATACACGAGGGGCACCAGGGCATAGTGAAGTGTAGGGAGAGGGCTACCCAAACAGTATGGTGGCCTGGGCTGAGCAACCAGATCAAAGAGCTGGTACTCAAATGCAGAGAATGCATCAAGGAGAGGGCCAACCCAAAAGAGCCCCTGATGCCAACCCAACTACCTGATAGGCCATGGCAGAAAGTAGGTGCAGACCTTTTCGTGCTGAAGGACAAAACTTACCTGTTAGTAGTTGATTATTTCTCCCGCTATATTGAGATTGCCCAACTCAGCCCCACACGATCTGTTAATGTGATCACTCACCTCAAATCAATGTTTGCACGTCACGGCATTCCAGAGACTCTAATTAGTGACAATGGGCCACAATTTTCTGGGCATGAAATGAAAGCCTTTGCCAGTGACTATTGTTTTGAGCATGTAACCAGCAGCCCAAAGCACCCCTAGAGCAACGGCGAGGCCGAGCGTGCCGTCCAAACCGTGAAGAGCCTGCTTAAGAAAGCCGGCGACCCCTACCGTGCTCTGTTGGCCTACAGAGCGACACCCCTGAGCAACGGCTACAGCCCTGCCGAGCTGCTCATGGGACGACGCCTGCGCACCACTCTGCCGGTCCTGCCAGAGAGGTTACAGCCAGCACTTCCAGACCTTCGCGACCTTCAGCGGAAAGAGAGGGAGAAGAGGCGAGCAGACGCACAACACTACAACAGCAGACACAGAGCACGAGACCTGGGTAAGCTGTCACCAGGTGACGACGTCTGGATCACAGACACAGCTGAGCCAGGTACGGTAACATCCGCACACGGCACCCCATGATCTTACCTGGTCGCTGGATCACAGGGGACACTGCGGCGGAACCGTTCTCACCTGATTCCTATGCCAGAGCAGAGGTCAGAGTGTGAGCAGCAGCCACTCAAGGTGGACAGAGGTGAAGAGACTCCTTCAGCAGTCAGACCGACTGTGAGCTCACCTCATATCACAAGAACCAGGTCTGGCAGGGAAATAAAGAGACCGGACAGACTTGACCTGTGAAAATAATAAGCGTGATTTAAAGGGGAAATGCTTACCTGTATATGACAATCAAAAAAAAAAAAAGAAAGAAACATATACTTACCTGTGAAATGGAAAAGAGAATGTGAAATGATGATTGTGTTTGGTTTAAAACACTGTTTATGTTATGTCAGTTATGTGGCTGAATGCTAAATGTCTGGTGTTATGAGACGTTAGAAATGAAATGAATCTTTTATCTTGAAAGGTTAGAGGAAAGAAAATCCTATAAGTTGTACGAATATGGTGGTTACAATGTTCTCAGGTTAACAGCAAACTTAAAAAAAAGAGTAATCATCTTCTCTTTAACTTCCAGTAAGGGGGATGTGGTGTTAACCAGTGTTTATGTGATAAGACCTGCCATGTGTTATACCAAATGTGACCACTAGGGGGAACCTTACTCCCTTGGTATGTAAGGCAGAGCATTGTATCAGAACGGCAGTTATTCAATACAGTTGGACAGAAGCGTACGCCAGTTGTCCCGTGTTTTCCTTCAACGTTTATTATAAATCACACAACAACAGTAAGGGTACTGTATAATTAACTGTAAAATGCTGCCAACCCTGCTGCCAGCATTTTACTGTAAAAATACAGGGCAATTTGTTACAGTGTAGTTATGAGGTTATTCTCATAGTCATATCATAAGAAGTAGAAATGTATTAATATCCTTACCTCTGTAGTGGTTCTTTGCGTTTTTGTGCCGGTTGGAGTTGACGGATTGGGGCATAACTTCTTCAAAGTCCTGGGCATCTTGGAAGGACTAGGCTCCCGGTATCTTTTGTCTGATGCCTCAGATGAAGACAGTTCTTCTGGCTGTTCTCCTTCGTCGTCTGCCCATTTTTTTTACAAAGCATGTCTTGTTCCAACCGTGTTATAACTTTCTGACAAGACCGACAAATGCGATGCGATTTATCTGACGTTTTTTGGAGTTGTAATCCTAAACGGAGAACTTGATCATATGTGCATTTGCCTTAACTGTTTTTCTTAAAAATGAGGGTCGTGTGTTGAATGACTCCTTGTATCCTCAGGTTCTTTTTGCAACACCGGCAAAAATCGTTCACGCTCATCTTCAACTGCACACTTTGATTTTTGTTGACAACAACTATGCGTCGCTTAACATACGTCACGCACTCCGTTGCTCTTATTGGTTGTAGGTCTATCCAATTGAGTGCAGAGGCATTTTTTTTTCTGGTTCGTTCGAAACACGCCTCATAATCATAGCTCTATGGAGCAGTATCAGACTCATATTCTGACTAGAATTGAGTCGGACTACGTCAGGCTAATCCATGCCCTCTGACATAGAGTATACTGTCTTAGGAATTACAATCTACTCTGTCCATTCTTGTAGATAGCTTCACAGTTGTGTCTCCAATCTAGTTTGTTGTCCAGGCAAACAGCAACTTCTCCACCACCTCCACTTTTTCTCCCATGATAGGATTCAACTTGTCCCTGTTTCCTCTTAAATCTACACTTATCTCCCTTATTTTATCCACACTCAGGATCAGATTATTGTTTCCACACCATGCCACAGAGAGTTTCACTAGCTCTTTGTGCTCTGCTTTTTGCGCATCAGCTGATGACAGGACTCTGTCTGGCTCTGGAGGTCAGAGGTGTACCGAGTAAATAAATGGTGAGAGTACTGTTCCCTCTGGTGCTCCTGTACTGCTGACGACTTAATTAGACAGCTGATTGTTCTTCTAGAGTTTCTGATAAAGTAAGTCAGGCTAAATTGTATTAAATGCATACAGTAAATTAAAGAACATAATCCTCACAGTGCTGTGTGCTTTGTATAAATGACAGTGAGTTTGTTGAAGCAGGTGTATGATGACATCATCAACTCCAACTCCATGGCAATAAGCAAACTGCAGGGGGTCCTGATAGCTGCTTGTTTGCTTCCTGGATCTTCATGATGTGGGACATCAGGGCAACAGGTTTATAGTCACTGATGACTGTTGGTTTGAGTCTTCTTTGGCACTGAAACAAGGCAGGAGGTCTTTCACATCACTGGAACTATCTCTGTCAGACTAAGGTTCAAGAGCTGCTGTAGGATCCCACAGAGCTGCTCCGCACAGGTCTTCAGGAATCTGGGGCTGACATGGATGGCAGAGTCTGATGTGGATGAACTTCACTAGTCTGCACAGAGTTCTGACCTAAACCTCTGCGTTTAGGTCTGTTGAATTAGAGTGGAGACTGGGAGAAAAGATTTCTCATCCAATATCAGTGTGTGACGTCAACAATGTGCTTCTGAAAGAATGGTCAAAAATTCAGATAAAAACATCTAAACTTCATGGAAAGCCTTTCCTGAATAGTTGAAGCTGTTCTAGCAATTTGGGTCGACATCATATTGAACCCCAATGGATTACAAATGAGACTTCACTTAATCCAATATGTGATTCAGGGCAGGTGAGTGAATACTATTGGCATTATAGGGTATATACTGCATTTGAATCTGTCCAGGGGCCGCAATGCCCCAAATGCCCCCTAGCTGTCAGGTTGAATGGAGATTTTGAGGACCAAGGTGGAGAGATGAGTAGGCAGAGATGAATTTTGACGATTTAATGGAAAGTCCAAGGGCAACAGAGGCAAATCTAAAATGCAAAAATACCAATAACCTATAAACATCAGGCGAAAATACTCGAGGGAAGCAAGAGACTAAAAAGCAACGAAACAACAAGAAGAAACCAGCAATGAGTGAAGTCTCTGCTGCTCTTTACAGCCCAGCACCCAGAGCCTCTCTGGAAGAGATGTATAACTTCCACTCACACGGGAACCCTGACAGTAGCACTACTTTAGATGGCCCTGAATAACCCAATTCAAATGAAGAGTAAAATAAACTATTTAAAATTAAAAGTTTATCAGGTTTTACAATTCGAAATGTAGCCTTAATACATATGTGCAATATTGTATTTGGTACAGATGAACAAGATAAAAAAAAAAAGTATTCTTCATGAATATGATTACATCTTATTTTTCTTAAATATTTATTTGGCATAATTTGAAAAGCTGTCCTTTATTCAAAGTTCTTTCCAGTTACCCCCACTACATTCACTAATATTAAATGAACAATCGAGGTGAAAAACAATGCACAGATTTAGAGAATAAAACAAATATTTTTTAGAATATTTTTTCTGTCATAAAATATTAACATTTAGTTCTTCAATCTCTGGTTTACCAAAAGTAAAAAAAAAATTATTCTTTGACAGTTTTAACGAAGTAAATTGCATTTATTTGGAAAGACACAAACATAAAAATTGGGACTATTGCTCCATCTTCTGGTTGTCTTGCAAAAGTGTTACTCTGTGACATTTAAAGGCTGTATGTTTAATGTTACTGTTGCTCTTTAACTCTGCATTTTTTCAAGATCTAAACTGAACCCTCACTTTGCTTAATGGAGACTTTATGAAATTAACTAATTTTTCATCAAAGGCTGCGTGTGGTTAGATATGACTTTAGCCAGAACCTTCAAATCACACCATACTGAGCTATAGTTTCAAGAAGTAAAATAATGGTATTTAAAAAACTATTCTTTTTATAAAGCATTTAGGACACAGTCCAGGATTAGATACACATGTTCAATTTGCTTTTATCTTTCATATCACAAAACCACTTATTGTAGTGGAAATGAATGAGTAGTTACACATGTGCTTAAAAAATCTGAAATGATTTACCACACCTAACACGCTGAAGTACGGAGCCCCCTGGGTGTCAGGGTAAAAAAAAAAAAAAAGCCGGTGGAAATCCGTGGGCATGGATTGATAAACAGATTAAGAAGCTGTGCTCTCTGTTTATTGATCCGTGCGCTTGGATCAATAAACTGTGTGCCCTGCTTTGCATTCTGTGTGCACACAGCTGCTCCGGAACCTTCAGAGTTCGATGCAAGTTCAAGGCTCTAAAGCATGCTCATTAAAGCATCGCACTGCACTAAGTCTATATGTTTATATATATATATATATAACAATTAATTGACGAAACTTACCTTGTAGGTGTGACCCATGCATCAAACTCTGAAGGTTCCGGAGCAGCTGTGTGAGGAATTTTGCAAAGACCCACCCTCTCCACTTGAAAAAAAATTTTCATGTGAGTGCGTGCACGCTCTGTTTAAAAGTTGCTGTTCTCATAGCTCATACAAGCTTACTGAACGTTCGCCCTAACCCCTAAATCCCTCAATCCCTATATAGAGTGGGGAATATATAGTGGACTTTATAACAAGTCTAGTTAACTGACTGTTTGGACAGATGATCACTGCTTTTTGCCCCCCATTGGTCACCTAAGTCCTACTCCACCTTGCGGTGCCTGCGCCATCTTTGTTAATAGTCGCCACTGTCAGTTAGCGACAGCCAATGGCGACAGTGGGCCACAGTGACAGAAAATCCCATAATGCTTTGCGAGGAGAGCTCTCCGTGCAAATCATGAGATATATCTGCCGCCTCTGAGGCCTATCTTTTCTTCTCTTACAAGAGAAGATGAGCTTTAATGACTGTCTGAAACTGTAGCTCACCACAGATATACACCTGAAAGTTTGCATGAGCAGAAAAAGATCTGATCAGTCCACTAGCTCATTTACGCATCCAGATATACATCTAAAATTACGTTTTTCCCTCTCCAAAAATATTAAACGTACTAAAATATAATGTGTTAAGGGTTATTAATGCTTTTCCTGAGAAAATAAATGCCTTTAAGTCCTTTTTTTTATCATTCCTCTCTGCCATCTGCACCAGAAATGGGATCCTACACTACTTCCGGGAGCTAACTTTTTCGGATTTTGATTTAAACATAAATCTATTCTTTTTGAATTTAGTGTTTTCCTGTTATGTTAACATTATGGTATAGTGCGTAATCTAAAGAAAGAAACAAATAAAATGCAGACAAACATGGTCCTAAACATTTTTTTTAAAAGATGTGTATTAGCATTCTTTAGTGAGTTAAGGATAGAAATAAGAAATAAGTTACATCATTTATGGACACCCAGATGTTTATGTTTGCACATGTGCAGGACAGATCGTGCTTCTGGGACGGATCGGGCAGTGACAGGGACGAGCACGTAGGACGGCCTTACGTAAACATATCACCAGAATGATTGACAATTAGGAGGACCACTTATTTAGATGATCGTCCTCTATACCTTTAATGGATAAACTTTAAATATGAAGCATTTAAACATGTGTAAATACAGTGAAGATTTGTGACATTTCTGATAAACGCAGTAAGGATTCATTATTGAAGGGCTAAATTCAATAAGTGCAAACAGTGTTTTGGCAGAATCTCAAAGAACTTTTTCTGGTTTAGCCTTCTTTGTTTTTGTTTTGGGATGCTTTGGCCTGCACAAGAACATCAAAATCTCCCTTAAGTTTTTATCTTTCTTTGCTTCTAGGGGCTGACAGCGGGTTATCCACTCTCCTTTCTGCTCCACTCTGTTAATTAGAGTGAGCAGATGCCCCTGCATCACAGATTAAGAATAATCCTTTTAAGCTAAACACGATTTTTGGTTGATTATCTGATTCTTACACTATAGCACAGTTTTGTTTTATTATTGTTCATTGCTGAGTAAACTTGTTCACAAAGGTTTAGCTGTCCAAGAAAAGGACATTTTTAGTAGCTGTTAATTTGGGTGTCAAGTAACAAAGTACAAATACTTTGTTACCTTCATTAAGTAGAAATGTTGGCTATCTATACTTTACCTGAGTATTTATTGTTTAATTTTTTTTATGGCCCATTGGTAAAATAATTTTTCATCCAGACAATTCATTTTTTTTTTCTGGTTGGACTCGGTGCTGCACCAAGTTGTTGTTGAATGTGCTTTACTGGAGGCATCCATGTCAAAGAACACTGCTGCCACGTACTGGTTTGTGACGTCACGGTGAGGTATCGGCTGTTGATCAAGTCCCAGTGCTCTATTTGGTGTTTGTCACAATGCGCTATTATCCAAGTCATCTTGAAAACATTCTTCTTCCAAATGTTGGCTGCATATTACATGTTTTTCTCTGGTCAGAAGTTTGATGGCAAATCCTCCCTCTTCAAGTTGGCAATCTAATGACAAACCCGTCCGTGGAGGATCAGGAATCAGAAAGGTGGAATAACTAATTTTTTTTTTCATTTTTTCCCAATGTACTCCAACATCCAACTGCCATGCACGTGGGCATTGTCAGTTTCAGTATAGCTCTGGTGGATTTCAATGGTGAAGTCCTCTGGAAATCTTCAATAATTGTTGTTGATTGCAGATGTGTCTAGTAGTTCCCATTGATTTTGCTTTTAAAGCGGGGAGAATGGCGCTAGGCTTACCTCATCGTGACGTCACTGCTGGAAGATGGCAGGAGTGAGGTGTTACTATATTTGGGCAAAAATGGCTGCTACCAGACTCAGTGATCGCAACGAAAATGACTATTTTTAGTTTTTTACTGATTAATGCTACATTCATTAAATCACCACAAACATATTAGTTTTAGGTATAAAAAAAATTATCCATTGATTATTCCTTGCTGATTATTCCTTCAAGATTCTTCTTATATATTTTAGCCCTCAACCTAACCTCTACCCCGAAGAGGAAAGGTTGGTCCTCATAACACTGTATATGTTAGGTCACTTGTCCTTAACCTGTAACCAATGTTCACCATCACACACTTGCTTAACTGATGCACAACAACATCTGTTTTCTGGCTGATGGAACTTTCAAAACAAACATTCATCTCCTGATGCATATCAACATATTGCAAAAATAGAAACTTCTGCTTTTACCCTCTTTGTAACGGTGTGTCTACTTGTGTGTGTTTTCCATTGTTCTTTCAGAAAAACACACACTCCCACAATAAGAGGAAACGCTTTATTAATATATTTTTTTAAATCAAAAACTGTATAAAGGAATATGGTTTTCTGTTAATGACAACACCATTAAAGTTAATAATTAGCTTCGACTCAATATAAACATTAGATTTTCATACTTAAGAAGTATTTTCTATTTTCTTGAAGAACACATCGATAGCTTTGCAGCTTGCTTCGTCAAAAATAAAAACAAAACAATCTAAGCATGCAAAGGTTTGTATGGAAAAACATGTGAATGTCTAAAAGTACTCTCTTCTCCTCTCTCCATGTAACTAAGAGCAGTTTGTACAGTAGATGTGCAATTGGTCCGCTGATGTAAAAAAACAAGCAACCAATCCTGTCCATTAGGATCAAACTGCAGGTAAATTGGATTTTTGTCAAGTAATGAGTTCTGGCTGTTTTGAACAAGTGTGGAGCCTCAGATATAGGTTTGCCAACTCCCTGAAAAAAAAGTACACCAGCTGGTCCGATTGTCTTTACCCCTCCTGATGTGGGGATTTTTTTTTAACAGTTTCACCCAAATCTGTATTGAATTAGATGTAACTCTGTGAATGACATGAACACATGTGAAAAAATTATATTGGCTTTTACTGTGCATTTAAAAGGTGTCTACACCTTTACTGTTGTGCTGTGTGTGATAATTCTTAGTTAATCATATACGCTGGTAAGTTTGGAGCCGCAAACTACACTGCAGTTTAAAAACTCTCTGGTAAAAGTTGAAGTATCAACTTGACCTCTTTACTCAAGTAAAAGTGAAAAAGTATGTGCTCAGAAAACTACTTAAAGTATAAAGTAACCTTTAAAAAAAACAAACAGCCAGATGCCACTATATAAATTGAAAGCTAAATTTTTCGTCCATTTTGTAAAATTCCTTGAGATAGGGCCACGGATGATGGAGGTCTTGTTTTTATACCTATTGGAACCTTCCAATGAGGGTCCAACTCTCAGAGAACTTGAATTTTCATATTTGCCTCATAAACCTCTAAACTTTTTTATGCTCTTTTTATTAAATCTAGTCTCATCCATCTCACACATTTCTCCAGTGGTCTTTACAGGATCAGCCCAGCTGAGCTCTCTGCAGTCCATACTTGAGCTGGAAGTCCAAAATATCCTCCCTAGTTCTCATAATGCACAGAAAGACATGAAAAATGAGGATATTCAGACAGTTTTTTATTCTTCCTATGTATAAATATACCTTCATATAGAACCCCATACACATATATAATCCATATTGTTTTTTTAATCATTTTTTCAATTAACAACAAAAAATATGAAAACATACATTTGTAGCATACAGAGCTTCTTAACATGTACTTTAACTTTCTACTCCACTACATGCCAAGGAAGCTGCTAGTTCCTTGTTCCTTTTGGTTCAGCTTAGCTTTGTAATCCACTGTTGCTGTTTTTCTTTCTTGAAATGCAATTTCAACAGTAACATAGCAGCCTTTAGGACTGAATTTAGACCCCAATGTTTCATCACCTTCCACAAATGTGAGAAACTCAGGGCAGATATTATTTGAAGTTTACAATTTGTACAGATGCGTTAGTTGTTGCCATGTGGCCAAGTTGTTAAGTTGGATGAGTTTCAGAGAAGAGTTGTAGTTTCTCTGTGGTAACATATTCAGCCTTAAAGGCGTCATAGAATGATTCTATAGGGCATTTGGTCCTTAAGGTCTCTGAATAGGGTGTGTAACATTGGTTGGGTTGAAAATTTAATATTTGCTGTTCTATGACCCCTAAATCAAGCCTGGTTAAAAGCCCCAGAATGAAACAACAGTTTTTCTTCCTTTTATGGTATGATCATGAATATTTAGACGAGCTGCGCACTGATTGGTTGGTTTACAACGAGCGAAGCTGCTGAGCAAAGACGCATCATAGCAACAAGCACTCACTCACTGAAACATCAAATTGTTGATATGGTAGGGTGACCAGACGTCCTCTTTTTGCCGGACATGTCCTACTTTTCATACCTAAAAAAAATGTCCGGGGGAATTTCAAAATCATCCGGGATTTTGGTCGACTAAAGTGCAGCACGTAGTCGAAACACACCGGGCACTTTAACCGAGCCGTCAGCTCAAGGGCTGGTCAAGGAACCGGGGCGGACAGAAGCCAGCAGGGGACGGGGCGATCATACCCGACCCGGTGACGGTAGCCTTGACACAGCCGGCCCCTTTCTTCCCCCCTGCCCACTTCCTCTGGCTGAGGACCGGCGGCTCATGGCTCTCTGCTTAGGTCTGATTCAGTCAGCAGCCCAGCAGTCAACACTTCATACCGCCCCCCTCCCTTGGGCCGGTGAACTAGTCTGTATGTCAATTTTAGGGCGTGACAGAAGTACAGCAGAGAACCAAATAAGGCACCAGCCTTGAGTTTACGTCGACTCTGGGATTTGTTTGGATTCGCCCATTTTATGGTAGAAGATTGGAATTGTGAGATTTGCAGAGAAAGGAGGTGTCGATGGAGTTTGAACTTCTCTGTACGTCCATTTCACCCACTGAACTATTGTTATTCATCTATGACAATGGAAACTTGGTTTTGCATTATGACCACTTTAAACCTCTAATCTATACTGAGGAGAATCAAGACACTCCTGTTTTCGTTTCAGTTTATTTTCAAATAAGAAGTAATAAACAAAATAGCCGTCCCTTCTTTTTTGCAGCATGTTCATGGTGAAGTTCTTTCCAGGTGGTGAAGAATCTGTAGCAGGTGGTTCTGCGCATCAATACATTAGGTGATTTCTGAAAGTTACAAGGTTCTTTAAAAATGACTCTGAAAATTACACTAGAAAATGTAATTTCAGTTTTTGAATACTTAAGTACTTTTAAATGCATGTGCTTTGGAATACTTAAGTATTTTCAAAGGTGAGTATTTCAATAGAGAGAAACTTCAGTTGAGAAACATTTGACTATGAGTATAAATACTTTTACTCAATTACTACTGCTGAGTACTTCATCCACCACCCATTATTATTGTGTAATGTAATTAAATTAAATTCAGTTTATATCTACAGCGCCAATTCACAACAGGTGTACAGAGACAATTCAACCAGATCATACAGACGAATTGATTAAAAGTTTTGTATGTATTGTCTAGTTTTTTGTTTTTGTTTTGTTTTTTTGGTGGTCCAACTTAAAAAAACAAAACAAAAACACTGGCCCCATCTTGGCCCCCGCTGGTGAATTTGGTCTAGAGCTGCCACTGGTTGTCATATTTTAATGCAGCTAGTTTAATAAAATAAATGAAAAGCCATATCTATCCCTGACAGTGAGCCACATCATGCAGCCTCCACTGAAACACCAGCGCCTCTCCGCTCGCGCGCACTCCCCTTCCAGCTGCGCACTGGACTCCGCAGTGGGACTCACGCGCATTTTCGCTCCTATAAAGTGACGCTCAACGAGCAGCAGTATGGCAAGCTAAGAAGGTCACTATTCGCATTGAATTGTCGCGTTAAGATTGAAATTAACCTGCAAAAAACGCGCGTTCTCCCGAGATTATGCCGCTTTTTACGTCGTCTTTTACCAACAAGCGCCGCCTTTACGTGCGTCATGATAGTACTGCAAGACGCGCGTTGTCTCGGTCAGAACGCGCGTTAAATACGCGCATTGTGACCGATAATTCCTGCTCTAAGTGGGTCGCTCTATTGGCTAAAGGCACATTTTAGTGGCTCTATACTCCAGTTAATTATTAATCAATTACTAAATCAGTTGACGATTATTTAAATTATTGATAGATATGATTAATTGTTTTAGCCATAGAAAACATTTATGAAATGGGCTACATAGAGTAACTACAGCCCAGATGTACAACTTGTATAGTGAAGTTAATATTTCAAAATGCTCAGTGTGAGTTCCTCTTATAGTTCCAGTGCTCATGTAAATACAATACATTTATTTGCCGTCCCTTGAATGTATTATTTTGCATGATCCAGAGAGAGCATATTAGATAAAAAAATAAGAGTGGGTTTCCCCTGTTTACCTCTGCACAATTATATATCTTCAAAAGAAAACCCATGATACATCAACATATAACAGGCATATTTAGACTATATTTGGTTAAATAGGAATGTATTTACCTTCTGTCTTAGTGGCTGGTAAGTTTAAATGCAAACATTTCCAAAGTGGAAAAAAGTCCTAATTGCACATTGATCAGAGCCAGTGATGCTTCAAACATTGCTAAACAGTATCTAGTGAGTGTAGTGCTTATAAGATTTGTATTAATCTAGGAAGAAATTATGCTGTTCTCTTTAAACACATCAAAGCCTGATGCTCACATTAAGCATAAAAAAAGAGTATGCATATCTTTGCAAAGGACCAATGACATTAGACCAATGAAACTGAAGACCAACAGTGTCCCTACCAAAGCTGAAATCAGACCTATGCCTTTGATATTCTCTCTTGCCTCTAACCAAGAATATAATCCATATATGTAGCCCACTTCTCTGTTGTTTTTGATCCATCGCCATTCATTCTGTCATGTAACAACTTTTTACATTTCTGCAGCCACGGAACAACTGCTGTTAAAATTAAATGTAACATCTAAATAACGTAGTACCTGTTTTCTGGATACACCCCCAATGGAAGGTGCTGCACCCATACCTTGTCTCCTACTCCACAATGAAAATGTAATTAGACTCTCTCATTTGGATCTTGTTCTAGTACACATAAGTAAAGGTATTGACTAGTGGTCAAAGGTAGTGGGAAATACATAATAGTTCATCATAAATAAAAAAGATAAAAGAATCCAGTATCCAGTTCTCTCTTGAAAAAGAGACACACCTTGCCGATATTGTTCCCCAGCTTTGGTGCAAACACCTGTTTGCTGCCCTGCCAGTAGCCTACTCGTTATATGGCGCCATCTGCAGACTGAAAGAACATTTATGTGACGTGGTTAACTGGCTCAACTAAGCAAGTTTTTTCTCATTGCACTAATAACACTTTTAATAAGAAATTTTCCTGTTAATTTAATTTTAACAGCGGTTGCTCCATGGCTGTACAAAGCATTATGGGAAAAGGTTGGTGATATGCAGGAAAATATACAGAAAACAAGTCAGACCGACAAATTTTCTGGAAGACAAGTGTCCCCTTTATTGTCATTTTATTAGTACAATATAAAAAGTTTTTACATGACAGAATGCATGGCGATGGATCAAAAACAGTGAAGTAGGCTACATTTATAATTATATTCTCAGAAAAAAATAAATAAATAAATGGGCTTGGTTGGAGACAAGACAGAATATAAAGGGAAAAGTCGGACTGCCTCTGCCGGATTCGAACCTGCCACGAAGCAAAAGGTTTGCATTGAAGGCAGTCACTTAACATACTACACCACCTCTCGGTAGTAATAATTGGTGAAACATTCCTACTAATACCTGTAAATACAAAACATTAGTTGGCGATACATGTTGATGCAAAACGTTTTTACATGAAAATAGGCATGGAATGGATTCAAAATAACAGCAAATTGTATGTAGTGGATATATTCCTGACATTAAGGCTTTGTGAAACGGCCGTGCAGTGAATTTTGGCAATGCTGCAACATTGCGCTCTGTGCAGTTTTCCACAAAGCAGATCTGTGCTGAACTTCCTTGGTCTGGCTGCCTTGATCAGTGATTGGATGCAATCAGTTCAAATGCATTGGCTGTGGGAAAAGAAGGAAGGACATCATTATCATATTAGGAAAACGCGCGTTAAATACGCGCGTTGTGTCGGTCACAACGCACATCTTGCGGTACTATCATGACGCGCGTAAAAGGCGGCGCTTGTTGGTAAAAGACGGCGTAAAAAGCGGCGTAATCTCGGGAGAACGTGCGTTTTTTGCGGGTTAACTTCAATCTTAACGCGACAATTCAATGCGAAATGTGACCTTCTTGGCTTGCCATAGTATGATACAGCAGCGGCAGCAGCGCGTGGCGGAGCGGCACGCACCTGTCCCTTTAAGTGCGTGTCAAAGCCGATTACCGCTGATCTCCGTTGTGATTCTGTTTCCACCGTCTGTCTGAATCTCTGTTTTCCTATTGCTGCCGGTTCGTCTTTAGTTTGTCCTTTTTTTAATGCATTTTTACGCATTATTTGTTTTTACTTCCACGCACTAACTAGAGAAACTGGCCGCTGAAGTTGTATGGGATGCAAACGCAGAGGGAGTGTATGTGTAACGGTGTGAGCTGCTCTGAGAGCCCGCATTAAAGCTACCGGGCGGCGGACGGTCCAACTTTTTATATCATGGTAAGCCCGGATTACCTTTTCCAACAGACTGAGACATTAACCGCCTTCCGTCTGGCATCAATGCGCTAAAAATAACCTCAGCAGAAGCAGAATATCTAACGATGCGCCGTGATGTGTGATGGCCTCTGCTTGAAGTTTGAATAAGGACCGGGAATAAAATGCAGAAGAGCGTGCGCTACAACGAGGGGCACGCGCTCTATCTGTCGGTGCTGGCGCGTAAAGAGGGCACGAAGCGGGGCTACCTGAGCAAGAAGACCACAGAGAACAGCCGCTGGACAGAGAAGTACTTCGCCCTCCACCAGAACGTGCTCTTCTACTTTGAGAACGACCAGAGTGCGAGGCCCTCCGGCATTTACCTGCTGGAAGGATGCACGTGCGAGCGGACACCTGCGCCCAAGGTGTCAGCCGTCAGCAAGGAGCCCATGGAGAAAATACAGGTGCGTAACAGCGTGCGGGGAGTTTGGGGATCGCTGAAGTTTTAAAGTCATAGGGAAATCATATTTAAATGTCAAATCATTCTGGCTTAAAGAGTATATTTATACACATGTTTATCAGACAATATTGTCACAAAAGTTAGAAAATTCTTATTAAAAAAAATCCTGTCTTAAAATGTTAAAATGTTTTTGTTTTTCACTATCTAATGCAGGCCAGTTAGTTATACGTCAGCCTGAACACCTAAATTCGACCAATCATATATCAGCGGTCAATCAAATTTATCGATTATGGATCTTGATTCATATGTCTCAGCTAATATACGCAATGGTTGAAATAAGAAATCAGAATCATTTCCTTTCCCATTGAGTTCCGTCCCAGTGTTCACGGGGATGGACGTCTGTGTCTTCAGCAGGCGTAGAGCTAACAGAACTGGCAGCGTTGCGAGGCAAGGGCTCAAACATGTACGGCTGGAAGCCTTCTACACCAAACCAAGCTTCTGCCGCCCTGGCGTCCTCTTCCACAACATCTTCCTCCCCGCTTTCCTCCTCTAAATAAAAAATGTATGACAGCGGAGCGGAGATTCATCCACGACCTCCGACTCAAACTCTCCTCCTCTTGCATGTTTCCTCTGACCATAGCGTTCCTTGACAGTGTCGTTTCTAAGTCACCAATTTAGTGCTACTTGGTCCCAATGGAATTTCCCATTGGGAACCTACTAGCACTAAGTTGCTAACTGGTTAGCAAGATGCTTCTGAAAAACCAGCCACAACCAAACTTGCTTGCGAACTTTCCACCAAAACAATCCCTTCCTCTTGATAAACGACCAATCGCATTTACTTTATTCACAAGTGTAAAGTCGTGCACCACTCGAGAATTCGTAAATGCAACCGTTGGAACAGCCGCTTCCCTATAATTTTAATCTGATTTTGACATCACAATCAAATAATGCAACCGCTTTTGGCATTTACTTAAGCATATTAACTTACTTTAACACAATTGTTTAATGTCTTACCCTGCTAACATGAAACAATTGTGTTAAAGTAACGAAATATTATTAAGTAAATGACAAAAACGGATGCATTTTTTTAAATTGTATAATGACTTTATTTTACGAGGCGAAATAGGAAAAAAAGTGAAATATTTTTTCATAGATATACCAAATATTTTCTTTCTTATCCTAACTGGAAGATATCAAAATCAAAGGATCTTTAGTATTAACAGAGGTATGACAAATCAAAAATGCTTGATTTATTTGGTTATGAAGATTCAGATTTTTTTTCCACTGGAGGAAAGAAATTTTAAAATGTGGTAAAAAAAAAAATACATTTAAAAAAGCACTTTTGAAGGTATATATAACTAGGCAGTGGATATTATCTGTTTGTATATCACAGTTTTTTATTTCTTTATTAATTTTTCTTATCACTTTTATTGACATATAATCTGCTGAAAGTTTTAAGATTTTTCTATGCATTGCGTATTTCTTTACTGTCCCTGCAGCTGCAGGCCCACAAATAACTTTGGTCAAAACATTTTCAAACTGAATATTGTCTTTAAATACGAAATGTTGTTATCAAATGTCTTATTATTTTTTTTTTTGTGTTTGTTTTTTACACAGTTTAGCCGTAATGTAATTTTAACAAATATATTGACATATTTTGCTTTTATGTTTTTCTGTGTTACTAATAGGGCTGGGTTAAAAAAATTGATGTAATTGATTTTGAATCGATTCCTTTACATTTTTGCAAGATCGATGTCTAGGTTTTATAGTGATGCGATTGACATTCACATTCAAATGAGCAGGAAAGATGCTCTCAAGATTACTTCAAGCTAGACAGCTGCAAATATAGCCAATAGGTTAACTGGATACATTAACAAATGGGGCCTGACCCTGTAGTTGTTACAGACAACGCTGCAAATATGGTTTGTACAGTGGAGATAATGCAGCTCGTGCATGTCTGCTGTGTCACGTCTGCTCGCTCGAGTGAGGCTTCACTTTTTCACTTTTCACAAACAAGTTTGCACTTTTGAGACAGTTTTGTTCATATATCAAGTTTAAACTGTCTGATTTACAAGTTTGCACTTTGTGTTTAATATGACAGGAAAAAATAAATTACGTGTTTATTTTGAAACACAGTTGAACCTCTATCATTGTTTAAAAACAGATCGAATCGAAATTAATCGATTTAGAACTGTATAAATCAAAGTCAAATCGATTCAGGACTTTGGTGAAAATACCCAGCCCTAGTTACTAATTTTAAACTGATTTAAAAGGTACATATCTGTCAGGACTTGATAAGGATCATAGTGGCTCTGGTTGAGTTTTTATTCCCCAGGAGCAATGAAAGGAGTTCTCTTTGCATTGCAATGCCTGTTCCGCATGTATGGATGTATTCTTCACCTGATTTGATTGGCAAATGGTTCTTCAACCAGAGCTGCTGCAGATTATCAGTTCAAACAAATGAAAGCTTTAAAATAGCTGTTTACTATTATATTTTCTGTGTATTTCTCAAGAATGCCTATCCCTGGCAGCCAATGGAGCAATAGGTACAGTTGTGCATGTTTTTGAATTAAAGGGAGGAGACAAGGTATGGAGTGAAATCTGTTCCATCATTGTTGCCAGCAAAAAATACAAGTTGTAAATGGGAATGTTAAAATTATACATTTTTCAGATTTCATATTATAGGCTTTATTTTTATTTTATTTTTTTATTGTACATTTTTTTATATTCTTAAATTGTTTTTTTTAAATGTTCAGTTTTTCGGATTGGGTTTTACAAATTACATTCTTTTCTAATTGTGTTTCACATTTAAGATTCTCTTCAATTAAAGCTCAATAACAAAAACATTCTTTCATTAAAAATATTGTTGCTAACATCCACGCAGAGCAATAGAAATGCATCTTCGCTCCTTTAGAGAAAAGCCCGCATTAAGAACTAAATGGTAAATGACATGTACTTATATAGCGCTTATTCAAGTCAGGAGACTTGACCTAAGCGCTTTACACTACATTCAGTCATTTACCCATTCACGCACACACTGATAGTGGCAAGCTACATTTTAGCCACAGCTGTCCTGGGGCTCACTGACAGAAGCGGGGCTGCCGTACACTGGCGCCACTGGGACACCTGACCACCATCAGTAGACAATGCAGGTGAAGTGTCTTGCCCAAGGACACAACGACAATGAAAGTTGGAGCAGGGGCTTGAACCGTCAATTCTTCGATTTCAGGGCAAACTCCTACATCCAACGCCACTGTCGCCTATAACTAATCACACTATAAGCTGATAGAGCTTTGAAGATGCCATATAGGGGCTGAGTTGAATGTACAGCTTTTGACACAGGGTCCCTGATACAATAAATTCCAAGTTTTGACAAAATGCAGTTGTTAGTTTGTAAACAAGCATTTTAAAGAGACTGGCGACTAGTTTATGGAAATGTTTTGCATTCACTAAAGAAAAAAAACAATCAGACAACTTATCTCCTAATTACGAGATCAGTATCTCGTAATCACACGAAAAATAATCTTATATTTGGTTATGATTATTTGAGCCAGTAATGAAGCATCTCTCAGAAAACTGGTCTTCATGATTACCTCTTGAAAATATCTACACCTGAACTTATTGGACCAGGTCTGACCTGATACTCATTGGAGCTCTGCTCCTGTTTTTCACTTCATCAACCAAGTACGCAGCTACAACCCTGGAATAACTGCTTGTGGAGTAAGCTTACAGCCTTATGACAATACTCGAAAATCTGTCAACAGCTCAAACATGTGACAAATCCGTCAACCTGCCGCATAAAGTTGGGACCTGGTCGTTTTAAATGATGCTCAAGCCTCAGCTGTAATTGAAGATCTAGGATTTTGAGAAGGTACCGGTGGACAGTTCTTTGGGAAACCACCAAGCCAGCTGGATTGCGTTTCAGATGCAATCATTTCTAACCATAAAGCATCCTGGGCTGGTTTAATTGCTCCTGCAGGAACAGTGCGACTTCCAGTGAGTCAGAGTAGAGTGAGCTTTTTTTACCTAAACAATTATTAGGACTTACTGCGCAATGCTGACAAACTAAAACTACTTCCATCCACATTGAGGAAACTCAGTATTTCCCAGTGTCGCAAACCTAAAAGGAAATAAAAGCAGATTAAATCTGACAACCCACTCATTGTTCACGTTTCATGTAGCGTAGATCAGCAATGAATGAATGAATCCTGATCTCCTAAATATGACACATTATCTTATAATTATGAGATCTTATCTCGTAATTATAATCACTAATGCATTAATTATGCTTCTTCTTATTCTGTGACATATAATTAATTCTAGTCCTGCTGTTGCAACTTCATCCAAATAAAAATTTGATTTTACTTTATTTTGTTGAAAAGATGCATCCATTAGTCTCAGTGTTTTTCTCTTGACTTTAATGCTGCAGTACTATCAAAATATTGTTATTCAGAACACAGACAGAGAACAAGGAGCATTTCATTTCTTTCTTTATGGGAAGTCTCAGCCTCCTTATAGATCTATTCTATTATTTTTTATTTTGCCTCATCAGCTCGGTGGTTTAAACACTTTATCATAAGTAAATGCAAACATGTAGTTTTCAGATTATAATTTAATTTATCACAGTTCAGGCTGCATAATATGCAACAATATTGGTAGATGTTGCAATAGCAATGTTTCTTTGGACAAATAAATATGGCAAACATAAACTCAGACAAATGGCCGTTTATTTACATTCTGGGGAAAAGATATTTTTCTGTCTGAACAACAAGGCTTTAGAGAAAAAGATGATTTTGGAGCATCTTTTTCTTTCTTCATTTAAATGATAAAAATGATAAAATAATAAATGTTGGACATATCTCAGTTTAAACAAAAAGCAACAAATCAGAGAAACTTTACAAAGGATATCAAATGGAGGGAGAGGCAGATCATGTCCTCCTCAAGGCATGGCTGCTGAATGCAGCCGATAATCTGCCGATAAAGATACACAAAAAACATGTTTAATATTGTCCAAAAATACAACACAGACATGGAGTACAGTGCTACTAGAATAACAGCAAATCACAATATAACCCTAATCCTAAAAGGTTATAAATGGATCAGCTGCAATCTGGAATTTTTTTTATCATTTTCAAGTATTTCCCTTGGTTGTGGGGAATTGTGTAGAATAGTTTGAATCCAGCCGTTTAAAAGGGTTTTAAAGATCACATTCTCGTCAAAATGAGGGTGGAATTTCTGACGGATTGATGTTGCATTTTTGTTGTTCTGCGCGGACGTCAGCAGCAATGTTTCTGTTGGGCTTGAAGTGCAGAGAATGTGCTCTGTCAAACGCAAATTGAAAAGATGCAATCCGTAAAAGTCAGTCTGAAAAAGAACTTTCAAAATATAAAAGTCTGTAAAATACAAAAATGAAACAATAAAATCATTTCTTTAATTTGGGGAAAAAAAGTAATTTTTAAAAATGAAATCTTAGAAAATAGCAAATTACTCTTTCTGTTGTTTTTTCTTTAAATTTCCCTTTACAAAATATGCTCTTTTTGCTTGTCGAAAACATAATGTGAAAAAAATCACTTGTTTGATTTACTACATTTATTATTTTTGTTTAAACTGAGACTTGTGTAACAAATTTCAGTAACGCTTTCTTTTACGTTACATTAATAACCATGTAATAACATGGTAATAACATAGCAAGTTGGCAACAGGAGAAATGATGGAGAATTTTGGTAAGCGATGTTACAGCAGGGTTCATACGGGTGCTGGAAATCCTTGAAAATGCTTGAATTTTGACGTTGTGTTTTCAAGGTTTGAAAAGTGCAGATATTTTGGATGAAATGATTAAAAATGCTTGAAATTGTAACCATTTCTTTCACAACAAATACCTATTTAACTGTATCGTGTGTTTATTAATTGGAGAAATAAAATGTTGGAGAGCTCGAAAATGAAACCTGCTCGCTTATGTGTGACTGCGATCTGCCAGTCTATTTCCATGTGTGACTCCGCCCCCATGAAACCACTAAGGCACCACGCCGGGAGGTTGTCGTTTCAATGAACGTTTGCTGGAAGATGAAAAATACAAATTATGGATTAAACGGGGACAAACCCCACGAGTTGCCTTTTGTAAAGTCTGCAAAAAAGATGTGCAGCTTTTCACAAAGGGCGAGTCTGCACTCTCGAGTCACATGAAGAGTAAGTCATAGACTTTTAAGTAAGCCAACTGAAGTAGCCTGGTACACTTTAACGTTAGCGCCTATTTGTTTACGCTAGTAACTGCTAGCTAGGAATTCACAGGATAAGTTACTGAGTGACTGAGAGTACGGTGTGATAACGTAATGTTAGTATTGCAGTGTTTCCCGCAGCACTATCTTGGCGAGGCGGCCACCTCGCCAAACTCACTCTACCGCCTCGCCAACGTTCCAAAAAAAAAACAAAAAAAAAAAACGAAGTTTTAATTCATTGCCAGGCCCAGAACTTAAAACTACGGAGCCCCCTAGGGGACATGGGGATTTTTTTTTTCTTTTGCGTTCCCTCGCAAAAGTATTGCGTTACCTCGCAAAACCTTTTGCGTGAGAACGAAAAACCTTACTTCGGTAAAGTTAGAAAGATATTCACAGATTCGGACTTCCAGGATCAATAACTCTCGTTGTTGAAACACAAATGGCGCCTCTTTCATGTCCTGATAGCACAGACTACGTATTACAAGAATCAAAAAGCGTTATTTTCGAGAAAAACAAGCCGTTCTCCGAGCTGGATGTATTACATTGATCTCTATGCACAGGCAGCGGCCAGGCGAGTGGTTAGGGACCGTCTGCAAATGGTAAAACAACAGCAAAACGTTGCAAATAAAAATCAATAACTCCACTGCCATAAAGTGCAGAGACTCCAAAATCACCACTCATACACATACATGATTTCTAACTTGACCGAAGTAAGGTTTTGCGTTATCACGCAAAAGGTTTTGCGTGGGAACACAAAACTTTCACAAAAGGTTTTGCGAGGTAACGCAAAAGGTTTTGTGAGGTAACGCAATACTTTTGCGAGGGAACGCAAAAGAAAAAAAAATTCCACGTGTCCCAGCATTGATAACTCTACGGCTGATAATACTGAATTGCGACACCCTCTGGTTGGTTATATTATTACGCCATGGCAGAGGAGTAATTTTCTTTGATCATCCGAGTAATAATTTTGACTATGTATTGGTATGTAATTTACGGTGGTGTAAGGTGCTGGAAAAAGTTTTAAAATGGATCTTGAAAGTGCTTGAAAAGTGCTAGATTTTGACTTTGGAAAAGGTGTACGAACCCTGTTATTACCAGTTAACTCATATTCATTTTGCCAACAGCAATACATTAATGTGTTATTATTTAGTAAAATGCAGTTTATTGTTTGGCATATAACAGAAAACCAAACCTAGAAGACAGCAAGCCAATCTTCGTAACTTAAGTCATATTTATATGCAACCTGGGTTCAATTTTATAATGCTTTATTTTCCTGATCATAAGTTACAATTTACTTTTTAATCTGTTGATACATGATTGATTGATTGATTGATTGACTTTATTGATATCACAATGGGAAAAAAATACTAGTTACATAAAACAGTCAAAAAGAAGAAGAAGGTAGCAAAGGAAGAAAAGGTGCATGGGGTTAAAACTGTTATGTGATAACCTAATGCTAATTACCCACCACAAGTCTTCATTGTTACATTGTAACATACTATTGTAATAATTACATGCAGGTAATTACTTTTAAATGCTATACCTTAATTTGGTATATGGTACCAAATAAAGTTTTTTTTCTATTACCAAGTAATATAGTGTGACTTGCCAAGTTATCACTATGTTATTACATGGTTATTGATGTATTTACCCGTATCAATTTATTATCCTGTAAATAAAGAAGAAAAAAGCCAATTCAGCTCCAAGAATCAGTGCAAACACATTGGTAGAACTTGTGGGGTTAGCATGATACCAAAATAAAAGAAGGAATCAAGATTTGCCAAATAACTTTAAATCTGGCTGTCAGTAAATGCTTTTCATAACTTGTTACAATAAATTAGACATGGGTGTAAGACATAACATTGGAAAAATTTTAATTTGAATGCTTTAAGGATTATTATTTGTGTTTATGAGTTTATTTATTTATTCATATCTCAGATATAACAGCTAAATACAAAGCTATTGGCAAAATTAAACGATAAAAGTTCTCGAAGACATAACCGACAGAAGGCAACATGGCAATGGGCCATATATGTATTTCCGGTTGGTACAATCTGACCGATCAGGCAGCGCCCCCTGCTGTCCGATCAAGGATACTACCCAGAAGTCACAGATTATTTTTACTGGTGTGACGTGTGTCAAAAGTGAAAATTAAAGCGTAACTTGTAAAGTCGATATTTGTGATTAAAGCAGCAGATTTGTGCAGTTGTTTTCATTGATTTGTATTTGTGTTAAGGAAAAAAAAACAATTTTTAAAAAAAGATTTCAATACAAGTGTTTGGATTAGTTTTGCAGCATTTGTTTTAGATCAACTGTAGCAAAAGTGAGTTTATTTTTTTTGTTCCTACAAATACAGGACTTAGAATGTAACTCTATCTGCAACTTCAAATTCACACTTACACTGCACAAATAGTATTGAAACAAAATAACCTTCATATTCAATTGTACCATAATCCTAAAACATGACTTTCGGGTTAGTTGGTTGCTTTGAATTTTGTTTGTGTGTGGATGATTGTTCATCCTGTTTCACCTATTCTGTGTTAGTCTATAGAGCAGGGTGCCCTGCAGTGAGTTCCTAGTATTCTGGAGGCTATCCAAGCCTTTAGAAATAAAGTAAAAAACTATAAGCCCTTCATCCCAGTTATTTAAAAAAAAATACACATATAAGTCATACATTTAAGAAACTCCAGTAGCCATCTACAGCAAGCTCAGTGTCATGATTTTACTAAGGTTCAGACCCAAATGCAGAAGACCAAACAGGGAGACCAGGGAAAAGGTTTAACTGGTTTTATTGAAGAGATAATTCAGAGAGAAGTGTTGCTCTGAACACTGCTCAACCGGAACTGGAAAGTGAGCGGAAGACACAGCGGTTAGTTCAGGCTCAGTGGGAAATTTGACTCGTGAACTTGGAGAAGAGGATTTGGTTGCAGACTCACGTTTCCAGAGAAGTTGTAGAATCCTTGACTCCAGTCTGTATGCTGTATGCTCCAGTGTTTGTTTGATTCGGTGGAGGGCGCAACAGGGTTCACCCAGAATGCGGTTGTTTGTAGGTGAATGGAGAAACTGACTGCCGCTCAGATTTCCTGCGGTACTTGAACGGGTGGTAGTGGAGATAAATCCCTTTCTCAGTGCGAAGCTCAAACGATCTCTTGGGGAAAGTGGATCCAAACCTCCTTTTTGAACCCCGGCTCAGTTTGTAGCTCAGTTTATCCTTCCAGGGAGTGAAGGTCCAAAAAATCCAGTTTGCAGGATGACTTAAAGTTAAAACTCAGGTTGACAAGAACTCAGTTTGACTCAGCAAAACTCAGCTTGGCTAGAGTACCCAAAACTAGCAAACACTCTTGCCCCGAGGTAGTGGCAGTCAGCAGCTTCAGAACAGTCCGTTTAACGAGGAAACCATCAGCAGGTGTGTGAGGAGGCGGACCAGAACCAGGCGCCTCCTGGTGGAGGAAGGGAGACACTCAGGGCCAAACCTAAAACCAAATGGTATGCTTTTATGGACCTCTACGGAGACATTGTGCTTTTATAAACTTTATTTATAAACTGATTACACAGCAAATCTATAATACTAGGGTTAGGATAATTGTCATTGATGATGTGTGAGTTTATTACACTTTAATACTAGCTCCCTGTTGCATGTCAGAACTGATGTTTTCCCGAGTAGTTTGTCTAATTAAGACAGTTCCGGATATACAGTTAAAATCTTCATTCTGTGCGTGGAAAATATTTGGTAAAGGAATGAGAGCAGCGTTCTTCAGCTAAGTACAAGGTGTTATATTTTGAAAAAGCTGGAGCCATGGATGTCTCCTCATCTCCTAACGTGTATGATGTAATGATGTGATGATGTGGCAAACTCTTTATCAGGGCCACTTCCTGAGAGATAAGCAGCTGCCTTCTGTAACTCTAAGCAACTTCTCTGATCTGAGTAAGATTACATTTTCTATCAGAATCTGTTGTCATGTCTCATGCTTATTTAATACATATATGTTATTAAGTGTTATTTAAAGAGTTTGTCTCGAGGGATCTCTTTTTAGGTAAAAGAACTGGAGAGAGAAAGCTCTTATCTTTAATACTAGGAGTATCCAAGTAGACAGAGTGAGCATTTTTTTCTGCTTTCTGCTGCAACAATGCTGTCAACGTGACACTGGGGTTGTATAGATGTGCTGCCTACTAATGCAGTCCAAAGATAAGTATTTATAGTTTAGTCCTATGCCAAGGCAGCACGTTTCTCTCTAGTGAGCTTCACATTCCTCTTCTAGTGGTTTGGCTTCTGGATAGACGAGTCCGAGTAGCTCCATCTCACTGTGGAGCTGAGTCCCACATGGTTTTTAGATGTACAGTGTGAGCAGATAGATCGCATCAGAGCGTCGGGTCGCTCAATGTGAGTACATACATCTTGTGCTGTGAACTCACTGTATGAGGAAACCCTGTGGGTTTCTCATACAGTTTTAGCTGTAGCTGCAAACAACGATTGAAAAAAATCGCACAGTATATGCCTGGCTTTAGACAATTTCATTGTAATTTGTATACACAGAGTGTTTACAAAACACACATTTTTTTTGTACAGCTTTCATGACATTTCCATTCCCTAAAGTGCAGCAGTGATCAAATGTAAACAGTGTGTGAGAAAAAACATGGCGCAAATAAACGCATTGATATGGAAATTAGAGACTGACACGGGAGTGGGTTTTCACTCCTGTCCCGTCCAACTCCCACAGAAAAAAATATTGTCCGGTCCCGATCCCGGGCCAGAGTAGAAATCTAAATCCTGTCCCGTCCCACTCCTGGTGAAATTACTCCCACTCCCATCCCGCTCCCATTCAGAATGACTCCCGCTCCTGCACCACTCCCATTCTTGTTGTCTTCAATAAGATTTCTGCCAATACATTGAATCTGAATTTCTATGAAGGGTCAGTTAAGTTCCTGTTTCTAACTGTAGTAACTGTTGGTTCCTCCATTGTTGTTTTTGAGAGCGGGTGAAAAACTCAGAGCGGAAGCACTGTTGGTTTTTGGGTCGTGTAGTTTTTTTGACTCGCATTATAGTGTAGGCTTCAAGGAAAAAAACTACAAAATGGCGGCGCCAGTACTGGATTTATTTTCTTTCTATTTTATTTTATTTTTTGGCATCAATCCTAGTTTTTTTTAGTTACTATTGGTTTGCTCCCGCTCCCGTCTGCTCATTAATGTTTAATCCTATACCATCCCAATCACGTGATCGTTACTAATACTGACTAAAAAATTTCAGTCTCTAATGGAAATTCAGAGCATTAAATATATATGCTGCAAATATGAAGTATTTTTGGTTTAGTTTTATCATGGTGATGCAGAGCCTGTGACATGATTTAGAGTTTTTTCAGCAGTCTAATGGCGGTGGGGAAGAAGCTGTTGCAGAATCTGCTGGTCCTGCATTGAATGCTGTAAAGCCTCTCCCCAGAGTGTAGCAGGGAGAACAGTCCATGGTGGGGGTGTGAGGGGTCACTGATGATGTCGATCACACCAAAGTAATATATTTTTTACCATTTTACATATTAATGTCCATCTGCACCACATCCGATCTATAGGTAGTCATGGATATCTGATATTTATAATATGGTTAAAAAGTTCCACAATTTTTGTCACGGCTAAAAAAATCATAGATTCTTCACAAGAGTGAAAGATTTTCTAGCCTTTGTCCCAACTCATTACCATGAATTAAAACCTAAAATTCAGTGTTTCAGAAAATTTGAATATTTCATCTACCCATCAATATCCATCTAAATATGTATTTTTGATATACTGGTGTTATATAATGGACACTTTGTGCCCTACATGATCAGAAGGCCAGGCTCTTGACCTGAAATCATGACTTCATCGGTTAAGCAGCTAATTCTTCACAAAGTGTTGTATCCAGGTTCATAAATAGAAGCGTGATTCTGGAGAAGTTTGCAAATCCACCAAAATCTCTCTCTTATAAGCTTATTTTATCAGCTTTGCAATGAAAGCAGGATGAGTCCTACATGATATAATCAAGACTGTCGATGCAGCATGACGTATTTTTCATTTTCGCCTTTTACTGTCAAATAGTCGACTCGTTAATGTCCTACTATGCATAGACTGACCCAAAACCTGCGCCACAATTAATATGGTTATTTTCTGAGATACTGAAAATCCGTCTTCATTAAGCTGTTTGTTCATCTATCATTTCTAACAATCCTAGTGAGAAGAAAACTCCTCCTTCCAATTATTCTTGCTTAAATTCTGTTTTTGATGATGTCCTCTAACTTAGCAGTGTCCATTTAGAATTCATGCAGTTTTCCATTCTCTTCTAAAACACAGTAGATGATAAAACCTTAATGAGGGATCCTGGCAGCAGCCTCTGTGAAATAAAGATGTTTTCCTGATTAAGCAACATTAAAATCAGACAAAAGACATGAGAACATCAAAGCGTCCTTGTTGAGCTGATTACTCAGCTCTTTTCATGTCCACTCTGGTAAAGTCTTTATTTATACTTTGAGCTGCTTTTGTTGAGTGTTACTCACTGAACAATGTTGATGGTTCCTCTTTAGAGATGACGGTAGCCTGGACAACGGCGGCCCCTGTGCAAACCGTCACCAGTCAGCGGACGTTTAGAATTGGGAGATTTGCAGAGAAAGGAGGTGTCGATGGGGTTTGAACTTCTCTGTACGTCCATTGTAAACTCAATGTAAACTTGGTTTTGCATTCTATGACACCTTTAGGTTTTATTGTCAGCGACTAACAGATATTGAAAATTGAAATTTGAAAAGAGAAAAAATGCACTCCAGAAAGAAAAATGTAAAACATTTTAATAAAAAAAGGTTATTGTGTAACTTTGTTTTTTTAGATTTAGCTTTTTCATTTTATTTTTATTTTTAATGTTTTTGTAAATCAGATTTTGGTCATATTTAATGTTATTCAGTTGTATTTCATTAAAAGACATTTTTACAGATTGTTTCTTTTTTCAGATTTCATTTTCAATGTGCATTTGAAAGCGAACGTTTGTATTGGGCTCAAAGTATGTTAATATAATGCATAAATAATTTCTACCTACTTATAGATATATACTCATATTTAGACAATCAGGAGTTTATCTATGGTGTTATATGTAATATGTATAGCCATTTATATTCCTCCTTTTCCATATACCTCTCTAGACATACTTCCATGTACTTCTTTTTGAATTATCTTTGTGCTTATTCTCTGTTTTAACTCCTCATCTGAACTGTTTCTACAAAGTCACCCGACATCTAGATGCGTAGAATTTTTTCATTGTTGCTCTTACTTTTTTTTTTTGTTTTTTTTTTTATTTAAATCTCTCCAAGGTTGTAGCTTCCTTCTCTTTTGGTATTTCTGCCCATAATGTTTCTTTGCAGTTAATTATTTCTGGCTTTGAACATTCAGCTCTTTTGTATTTAACCAGTCCAGGAATTTCATTATATTTGATTTTATAAAAACTCTTTCAGTGTGTTCCCTGAATACTGTTTTTCTATTGCGCTCATTCCTTTTTTTTGTGTGTGTGTGTGTTGGGGGGGGGGGGGGGGGGGGGGTCGAATGTTGTTGTTTTTTTTAAGTGCTTTTATAGCTATTTCCCCAGACTTCCACACAGTATGTCAAAAACATTGAAGAATAAAGAATATGGAGAGATTTATGATACATGTCACTAATTTTCCTAAAAATTGCATTTTGCTAGCTTTACCTTCTTAGATTAAAACTTTTTTTCATTTTTGTTTCTTTATTGCACTTTTTTCCTTCAAAATATCTTTTTAAAAGAGGTGTTCTTCACTTCCAACAATAACTGAACTAAATTTCCTCCATACATTTGCAGTCTAGAATAGACTATTTTAATTTGGACTCGGTACACATGACCTGTCAATGCATCTATTAGAAGCAACAAATAACAAACTGAAAAAGAGGCCCAACAGATCTGTAAGCAACACATACAGTGCTGCTTGAAAGTTTGTGAACTAGTTGAGTAGTTTAGATTTTTCTTTATTTTTACCATGATTTTCTTATTTTTTCATCACCAGTTTTTGTATATGAAATGTCAGGTTTATGTTCATCAATTCCATTCATTTGTTTTGAGGAAAATGTGGGAGTTGAAAGCAAACTAAATGAAAAACGGAATCAGAGCATCTGCAAAAGTAAATGAACCACAGCTGCACTGGTAAAGACAATCAGGTAAAAGACTCAGCTGAAGCACATGTTAGTGCTTGAGTAATCAATTAAGCAGACCAATCAAATGAGACGTACTTGGGAAAAGTTTGGAGGTGCACTGGTTAAAAGGGAGACGAAACCAAACAAACCACTGTTGTGTCAAGGCATAAAGACCAGATCAACAATGCCGAGAGGAAGGGAGACATCTGAGGACGTCAGGAAGAAGGTGGTGACAGCCCATCAGACTGGGGAAAGCTATAAGACCATCTCCAAAAGATTCCAGCTTCATCCATCCACTGTAAGACAAATCATTTACAAATGGAGGGCACTAGGCATCACTACAACTCTGCCCAGATGTGGACGGCCGTCAAAACTTTCACAAAGAAGCACCAGAAAAATAATGATGCAGGTAAAGGCCAACCCACGCATCACCTCCAGAGAATTGCAGACCTCTCTGTCAGCGTCTGGGATAAATGTACATGCGTCTACAATCAGGCGAAATATCAATAGACATGGCATTCATGGGAGAGTTGCTAGAAGGAAGCCTCTGCTCTCAAGAAAGAACAAAGCTGCACGTTTAAAGTTTGCCAGAGAACACTTGGACAAACCAGAGGCTTTCTGGAAGTCCATTCTCTGGACAGATGAGTCCAAAATTGAATTATTTGGCCACAATCACAGGCGCCATGTTTGGAGAAAAGTAAACACTGAATTTAAAGAGAAGAACCTCCTCCCAACAGTGAAGCATGGTGGTGGAAATGTGAAAGTCTGGGCCTGCTTTTCTGCCTCTGGACCTGGACGACTCCATATTATCCAGGGAACCGTCAATTCCCAGGGCTATCAACAAATTCTTGATCAGAACCTCTTACCATCAGTCAGGGAGTTGAAGCTGGGACGGAAATGGATTATGCAACAAGACAATGACCCAAAGCATTCCAGCAAAAGTACCAAAGAATGGCTTAAGAGAAAGAAGATTTGCACTCTGGATTGGCCCAGTCAAAGTCCAGACCTCAATCCCATAGAAATGCTGTGGCAAGATCTGAAACGGGCAGTACATGCCAGATGTCCCTCCAACATCTCTCAACTGGCAGAGTTCTGCAAGGAGGAGTGGACAAAAATCCCAAAAAGCAGATGTGAGACACTTGTTTGTGGTTACAGAAGACGTTTAGTGGAAGTAATGGCTGCAAAAGGCGGTGCCACAAGGTACTAACTGAAAGAGTTCACATACTTTTGCACTTGGCATATTTTCTGTCTTTGACAGATAAAATACTTCTGTTGAATAAATAATAAAAAGATGCATCTTTTTTGTCTTTGTGTTCCTTATCTGGAAGGTCCGCATTACAATTTGAGCTTTGGATGTTCATTTTACATGATTATTATAATTTTTCTTTAGAAAACAATGGCCATGTTTGGATGGTTCACAAACTTTCAAGCAGCACTGTATTTCAGAGGCATGTAGTAAGTTTGATGTGTAATCCTAGTCTGAGTTTGGTAATGGAGCATAATGTCCTTCAATCCCATAGGAAATTTGGAGCTTCTATGTCAGAGGTCACAGATTAGCGGACCAGGGTCCGGATCTGGACCCACCTGCTGGCTAATCTGGACCCAACCTCATTTAAAACATTTATAAATTACTGCATGTTGTTCAACGGCAGTGTCCAGCACCAGGCTGCACGTGATCCAAATTAGCCATTAATATGTGTCAGTCTGGGTTGCTGCTGCTGTTACTTTTAGACACAGCAGGCAAACCTGTGGCAAGCCGGGCGATGGGAAAGAAGGAGAAGATGATGAGAAAAAGAGAGCAGAGAAAGTGTGGACTGCTGGAAGAACTGTGGTGAACTGGTGAAAGGAAAGTGAAATGGTGCTCAAAGATGACCCTGAATATTTAGAGGATGTTTGGCTCAACCTGCTGCTGTAAAGCAGGATTCTCCACCATGAACAGAATCAAAAATAAATATGGATCCAGGCTCAAAATGAGCTCCTTGATATGTGCTTAGAATGGCTTTGTCTCCATTCAAACCCAGGTTTAAAGCCTTGCAGGGCAGCATAAAGCCCACTGCTCCCATTAAGACAGAAAAAAGAAAAACAGTCAGTTCAGGTGTTTAATAAAATGTGAATCAGGAAGTTGTCTATATACCAAACTAAACGATTGTTGTTCTCTACTTCAAAAACCATTTAGATTTTAAAATCGGAAAATGTTCTATTTTTTTTTTTTTTATTTCTATATTTTTTTATTTAAAAATTCAATGTATAACATGGATGATTAAAAACCTCATTTTATTTCAGTGTTAAATTCTGTTTAAAGTAACAGATTCTAATTAAAACAGTCACTGGACCTTTACTGGTTGATGATTTTCTTTATTTGGACCCTGCTGATTTTTAATCGTTTACCCCTGATCTATGTGCTTTGAAGGTGATTGTTTTTGTGACTTGAGCTGTTGCTCTGGGATGCGGCTGAGCGTCAGTAGAATAGCATCCTCGCTGACCCTTTTGCCTGCAGAGGCTTTCTGAATATCACGTCATAACAACCACATCTCACAAAGAAACTACCATTTACCATGTTTACCTATACATGTTAACAGATGTGAACAGAACTATCGTCTCTCTTCTGTGCTTTAACATCAGCTCCGTTTTAACTCCACTGCAGGAAAGTTTGAAAGCAGAGAGCACATTTAGAATCCTGCAGACATTGCACTTGGCCTTTTTTTTTTTGTTTATGCATCAGTGGGTGGCATGCCCTGGGGTTTTAACATTGTCCTGAGAGTGCTTAGAAATGTCTTTGCTTGAAGTAAAAATAAAACAGTTTGGGGGGATTTTTTTTGGAGATAAATTTATCTCTGTGAGAGATGACAGTAGAAAACTGACAAATTTGAACTGACGAAAAAACAGTATTTGGATGGAGGTAGTTTTATGTTGACTAAAGAGAGGATTTTTTTTATTTTTTTCCACAGAATTAGCTCCTTATTGGTGCAATTGTTAGCATTTTTTACCTGTAGTAACTCAGTATTTGCACAGGGTGTTTAGACGTTCTCCTTGTGCATCTGTGGATTCTTTCAGGGTACTCTGGTTTCTTTCTACAGCCCTAAATGATTAATTTCAGACTAACTGATGTCTATATCACCATTAGATATTAGTCTGGTCATGGTTCTGTTTTTCCCTGTGATTAACCGATGAACCATCCAAGAAAGCTGCTATCTTTCTGTTTCTACTTGGATCCAGCCTCTCTACAATAAATGACAAAATAATTGACTTTCAAAATCCAGAATCAAAGTTGAAATATTTTTCTGTAAACTTAAGTAACTACATGAGCTTTATGTCCCTTGGTTTCTTAAGGATATTTATCCCCTATTTACATATCTCTTATCTCACCTGCTCTCTTTTATTGCATAGACTCACATAATAAATAAATAATGCTCAGTCTGAACTAGTCTTACGTCTTTTAAATCTTGTTCTAAGATTAATATACTGAGAAAGAGCAGATTGGATTAATAATCTTTAAAAAGATTACTCAAAGACAAAAATAAGTGTAATAATTATTAGATTATTGCTCATATTTGTATAGATCTTCTCATAAAAGGATTAATAATCTAACAGAATAGGTTCCTGCTTGGTATATTAACCTCAATAGATGATCAAAAAGATTGTAAGACTTGGTTACACTGACTGACACTTTTTGCAGTACAATACACTGTAAAAACTTACATAGAACTAAGTTAACTTTTCTTGAATTTTCCCTTGATTTTAGCTGGTAAGTCAGACTATTTATCAATACAATAAGATGATCTGCATTTAAAATAAAAATAATAAAAAAAGCATCTAACGTCCCATTTCAAGTAATTAATATCAATGTACTTTAAAAAGCACACATGAGAACACACATTTACCTATTCAAATTCACCCATTTTATTTGTTTGTTCTGCTTTAGATCCCTTTTTGCACGGTTGTTACGGTTCATTTAACAAACTGCAAAAAAGAGAAACAAAACAATAAAAAAGCTATAGAGAAAAAATCAGTCCTAAGCTGTTCTAAATCTGTTTCACTTTTGGCTGCAGAGAAATCTATTCTATTCTTTTTCTATTGTAATTCAAATTCCATTACAGATTTTATTAAATTGGTAATTTTGTTTGTTTTGTTGTACCACATTAACACAGATGTAAGTGCATAAAAAACACATTTCCACATCCTTTAGTCTTATATTTTATATTGACTGTCTGAATAAAGGAAACAGCTACTGTTTGTTTTTTTACTTTTTTGAATGCATAGAAAACAACAAATGTTTCAGCAAAGTAAACCTGGCTTTATGAACTCTTCATACCGCTGTTGCATTCAGAGAGAAATGCATGCAGTAACAGAAACAGAGGAAGCTTTGAAGGTTTTATGGACAGCTGTGGTTTGTACCTCCTTATGTAAAGCAAGGGGAATTTCCTACAGTCCTGACAACTAGGAGCTCTGTTACTTTCAGCTTTGTGGCGTGTGTTAGCATGTTGCTAAAACCTCTGTTGTATTTCCTGAAGAAGGTCAGATGTCTGCTGCCTTCAGGTCCATAACATTTTCTCTGACTGGTCTGAAAAGAGCAGATTGAGGGTGAGTGTGGGCCTAGTGGTTACAGTGCGCCTGTGCTCTTTGAAGGTTGCAAGTACCCGGTTTGATCCCCACAGCCTGCACTCTGGGTCCCTGAGCAAGACCCATAAAGACTGATTTATACTCAGAAACCAGGTCGTCTGCATGTGTGTCGCAGTGAATGCAAATATGCCCCCGCCCCTCCCGCAGAAGCTGCACCTCTCATAAACTGTAGGTGACCGCAGACAGTGCCTCAGTCAGGAGGCCTCTGATCGGTCAAATCTACATCCGCTCTACACTATCAGTATTTCCTGTTTGGTATCTTACTGGCTTGTTTTGTTTGTATGAGCGCCATTCTGGAAAACAACTCGTGAAGATGGATCAGCTAGAATAGCGAGGTGCGCGAGAACGCTGGGACCCTTTTTCCACCTGGATCCCCGCTCCTTTTGGCCCTTATGTCCCTCTGTTGTCACACAAAGTTATCCCCACTTCCTCACCGCCTCGGCCGTATCTAGACCCACAGCTAGTTCCTGATTGTCCCTCTTGCGTTGTGGCGTGGAGTAACAGCGCAGACCACGCTTCAATATTGGGCTTTAATCGAAAATATCTGTGACAAACTGACTGTGACACGCTCCTATGACCAGCCCTTAACCCCACACTGCTCCCCAGGCGCCACACTTTGGCAGCCCACTGCTCCCAAAAGGCATGGGTTAAATGCAGAGGTAATTTCTCCAGTGTGAGATCAATAAAGTTCAATTATTATTAAATTATGATTATTTGATGCTGCAAGCAGCTGGGCTCTTTGTTTGCACTGTAAATATTATCCTTACTGTTGGGGGATGTTTTATTTAGTTGATAGCAGATTTTCCATCCTCTTTCTGATAGGCTTTCCCTATCAGAAGTTGTGTTAATACATCTGGTCTCCCATCAAATCATAAAGAATTAATGAAACATAAAACAACAGACCATCAGAAGCTCTACATGACCAGCAGTGAAGGAGCCCATGGTAATAAGCAGTTTATATGTTACCTCCCCAGCCTGAGTGCAATACTCCTGCTCAGGTCTGCTGACCCATTAAAACGCTGCCTTAGTTAAACAAGTCAGTAAGGAGTTCATAATTGGGTCCATGTTGTTTCACATATTCAATATTATTGAGTTTATAGTCAGTTTCTTCATGTTTAGCTATTGTCATCGTCTCGTTCCACCAGTCTTAAGGAAAATGCTGTAAAGTCGTTGAGCTGATTGATGGAAACGGTTTAGCAGTTTGGGATGATGAGGCGATCTGATGACTGTGCAAATAGTAACACTAAATCTGCTGATTTATTGGCTACATCTCCTGCGTTGAACCATTGCAAAATCATTCAGTTTAAGCTTTGCACCCCAGCAGATGTGGCTGAAAGGACGAGCTTTCTCCACGCCAAACTGTTGTTTGTTTGTTTTTTTCCCAGTGATGCTGGTTGCAGACCTAAAGCTCCCTTTCTCTGTCTGTCCATCTCACTTATTGTTATCCTCCAGCTTAAAGCAGGCTTGTGGCTGGGGAAGCCGCATTAGCAATGCAAGGAGCAGTACAAGCCTCGGTGGTTATGTAAACCCTCCCTCCCCCAGCACACAAACAAGCCCTTAAGCCTCTCTGGTTGGGAGCCAGCACAAGTATCGCTCACCCGCTTATCGTTACATCATTACTACACAGGCTGCCTGTTTTTCTCTGAGACAAACTTAAAGCAAAATGTATACCACTGTGGGTGTTGCCTTTTATCTTATTTTAGGTGCTTTTGTTTAATTGCACATCCTCAAATGAACTCTAGGGAGCTTTAATAACTAGCCGAAAGCTCAACTTTGTCATGTATTGTTTGACTTTCACACTGAGATGTGTCGTTGATGACATGCATGGGAAAAATACTCTCTCAAAATGTAAAAAAATGTTCATGTTTTTTAATTTAAAATGAATATTTTCTGAGGGTTCATTTATTTATTTTTTGTTAACTAATTTTTTTTGTTTTAAAGTTTTCTAACTAAAAAAGCTAGACGTGTCAAGTTAGAAAGGACGTTGCTTAACTAGCAGAGGCAGATTTTCACGCATCTCTGCATCTCATCCTTTCTTCTGATTTGATTTTTGTCTGTTATCCGTAGTCCTCCATGTTTCTAAAACAATTGTTTTCTAATATCAGATGTAAGGGAAGAGCAAAAAAACAAAAAGCAAACTGTAATTTGCAAAAGAAAAAAATCAGGAGCTGTGTTTTCTCTAGTCCCAAATAAATTCAATTAAATTTCAGTTCAGTTTATTTCTATAGCGCCAATTCACAACACATGTCATCTCAAGGCACTTCACAGCTAAAGCAGATCATCCAGTCAGATTGATTTAAAGTTTTCTATCTAAGGAAAACCAGTTGATTGCATCGACTCATTGATGCAAATACAATCCCTCACACTAAGCATGCTTGTAGCGACAGTGGAGAGGAAAAACTCCCTTTTAACAGGAAGAAACCTCCAGCAGAACCAGGCTCAGTGTGAGCGGCCATCTGCTGAGGCCGACTGGGGTTCAAGGAGACAGAAACAGAGATACAAAAAGAAGCAGAGATACAACAGGTAATTGGGAAACACTGCATCTCAGTATTGTAGCAGTTGTGTACCGTTATTACACTCAATTCTGTGACCGTGCAGACTTATGTTTATAAAATATCGGGGTAACAGATTTCGGTGTAACTCTGGTATGCCAGTGATGATTGGATTTTCTAAATAGCAGCTGTAACAGACAAACTCTACACGTCTGCCTTAACAACAGTTTGTTCAAAACATTCTTTTTTTCATTCATCAGACCATTCTGGGGACAGCTTCTGGCTGATTGGTCAAAAAGGGGACTGTCCCTGGAAAACGGGGACGTCTGGTCGATCTAAACTTGCTTTTTAGAAACAAATCCTTACATATTAAATTGTATTTTTTTTACTCTGTCAAGGGTGAGATCAGTGTCGGATCTAGACCAAATTTTTCAGGGTCAAAATATTTCTAAAGGGGGCAAAGAACAAAAAGAACAATACAATATTAAGCAGTAAAATGCATTATTTATGTAATACAGCAATTATAACGATTTATATTTGCATATAATCTATAAGTATAATATATATAATCCATGTATCAGTGTGTTTTAAACCTTTACCTACAGCAACATGACTATTGGTGAGCCTCAGCAACGCCGTGGCTGGAAAACCTTTTACCGTAAATCCACTATGGTTTGCTCAATCTGAAAAAATACAACACTGATGGAGAGCAAAGATTTAGTGCTTTCAGTCAGTTTATAATACGTAGGATATATTACACTTTTTGGGATCAGCAACACAAGAAACACAGCCTGGATAACAACAGACAGGACGGAGAAGGGAGAAAGGAAAATGTGAGCAATGGACCAGTGATTGTTGCCATAAGTTGGCAGTGTTTCTATGTGTTTTTCTGTGTTTCTCTTTGTCTGTGCTATGTTATGTCCTTGGCGGAGGTGATAAACTAAAGATTTCTCATCCTCTGGTAAAGAGGGGGAACAGATTTTTTCAGGGAATTTTACAGAATCCTGCATTCCGATCATCATTCCGATCATCACCAAACTCTAACGGATTATTCCTTGGCATGAGGCGCACCTCGGGTGAAAAATATCCATAAAGTCGTAAGAAAGCGGTGTAGAAGGCTTACAGCGGTACATGTTTGAGCCCTTGCCTCGCATGACTCTTATTTCAACCATTGTTTATATTAGCTGCGACATATGAATCAAGACGCTATGACCGAAGAAATTTTATTGACAAATGACCGTTGATATTCGAATGGCCGAATTTAAGTGTACAAGCTGACGTATAACTAACTGGCCTGCATAAGATAATAAAAAAAACTCCCAAGGATTTTAAGATGGCATTTTTTTTTTTACCTAACAGTCATGTTTTTGGACTGTGGGAGGAAGCCGGAGTACCCGGAGAGAACCCATGCATGCACAGGGAGAACATGCAAACTCCATGCAGAACCTCAGGCTGGGAATCGAACCCTGTATTTACTCGATGCAAAGCAGCAGTGCTACCCCGAGCCAGCTGAGCAACCCCTGAAAAACAACATTACAAATAAAAAACTTGATTAATTGGATCCCACCTTGATGCTGTCTCTCTGTTTTTGATGGCTATAAACATGAATTTTCTTCTTATGGTTTGACGACCAGAGGCTCTGAGGAGGATTGAGGAAAACTTAGATCTGCTGTAGATCCGTTAATTTAATATTGTTTTACCGTGAAGCATTGCAGGATGGTTGGTCTCTATTTAGTTGTCACTATTTGTCTTTCTCATAGTTCTATGGCTCTGCCAGCAGAGGGCGCCACTCTGTGTATATCTCCTCATTGCAACCAGTGCCAGAAATCTATTTAGGCTTAGAAGGAAAAAAATCTAAACACTATCGGGATGGTGATTGGTCTATATGACCTTATTTTATCATGATTAAATGGTTTTAGCCATTTATTGCAGAGGCACATAACACAACTACAGACCTTTAAAGCAGCAGCTGGATGAGGGACAGCTCTGCTTTAGAACTTTATTAAACAGGACATTATTTTTTAAGGATGATGCAAATATTTGGCTCTGCAATATTTTCATTTCCTTCCTACTTAACAATGAATATTTATACTCTATTTCTCTACTTCTATCATGTTAAAAGTATCAAGACACACTTAAACAAATCTTATTGAGTCCAAAAGGGAAGTTGTTTGGAGCGGATGCACACTGGAACAGCTGGAATAAAGAGTAGAAACACAGACAGATGGGTTTCTTATCTCCAGGAGAAGATGTATTCATCTTCTGCATAGAAAAGGCTATTTAAAATGAGAAAAGATTGAATGGAATTTTGACCTAAATGAATAAAGATGTGTTTTTTTTTTAATCTTTTGGTCATTTTATTTTCTCCATGTGTTTTCCAACCCAAGCTGATGTTGTTCTGCATCCTGTGCTTTTTAAATTGAACGAGCTAATGAGATAATTGAGAAATATTCTGATAGTCAACATATTATAATAAGGGGGACCATGGTCTGTTGCAACAGGGGACATTTCTTTTTTCTCCAGTGAAAAACAAGTTAGAGTGATGACACTCATGACATCACTGCAGCTCTGGCAGGGCTGTTTACAGTTTCCTATAGGTCACCCCATGTTTCCAAGAGTAATAAAATACCGGAGAACATACAAAATGCATCTGACAAGTGGTGTATTTAGGTGTGTTGTAAATAAAACTGTAGTATTTTTTATGCTTGATGATTCAATTTTGACAGAATTATCTCTTTATAAACATGGTTTAAAAAAAATTAAGGCTGAAATTTTATAGTTATAGCTTGTTAAATATATGCTAATCTAAAATAAAACACCTTTACCCACAAATTTGACTTTATTATGTTAACATCTTTATCCTCAGGACTCAACTAACTTTTTTAGTTAGTTGAGTCCTTTTTTAGTTTGACTCTTAGATCTTAAACTAATTTATAAAATCACTATACGAAAATCTGATGGCTGACAGTATTAACATCAATCAGGCTTTTTGCCTCCTTGTAATGTCTCTTAGAGTTCTTTATTAATGTAAGCTAAGAAAAGTGTTTAAGTCTTAAAAATGATATTGCAATATTTCAAACTGTATACATGTATATGTATTTCAACTAGGGCTGCAACAACAAATCGATAAAATCGATAAAAATCGACTTTTAAAAGCGTTGGCAACGAATTTCATCATCGATTAGTTGTGTCGCGCGATTAATGTGTCATCCGCCGCTGTCATCACATCCACTTGACTGAAACGGGGGAAGAAAAAAAAAATACGGCAGCGCCGCAGGTGCAGTGTTGCCAACTCAGCGACTTTGTCGCTATATTTAGTGACTTTTCAGACTCCTCTAGCGACAATTTTTCAAAAAAGCGACTAGCGACAAATCTGGAGACTTTTTACGGTGTCGCTGGCGGCTTTTGGAGACTCTTACGTGAAAGCATGTATCGTTCCTACTCTGCCGTGGGGCGCCTCCCCCATCCCAACCCCCTTCTCCCTCCTCCCACAGGAGTCCCGTTCAGCGCTGCAGTCAGAGCCGAAGGATGTTTACCCTCAGCCTCCAGACTGCAAATGAAGCGCGCATGCGCCGGGATTGACGGCGCAAATTGATCACAATAATTAAAACAACCTGCGCTTTGTAAAGCAAAAAAAGTCGTGACATGCAACTTTTGTCAAAACAAATTAACATAACACGGAAGCACCACTGTTATGATGCAGCACCTGAAAAGAAAACACGTTGGAGCCTTTGATGGCAGTGAAGAGAGCTCATCGTTTTAAAGTGGGGAAACGTAACGTTAGTTTCTCAGGTAGCTCATCTGATGCTTTCCTTACCGTGTTAGTAGGTTACAGACAGTGATAAGGTCGGCTACTTATTTTACTTTTAATTTCATTTGAATTAGCTTAAGCAGCGTTTATATTTAATTTATAAATAAATTAACTTGCAAATTATGAGGGCAAGGCTTTTAAAGTTTAAATCTTCTGGCAAAGATAAAGTAAAGATCCTGCAATTTATGGAAGTAAAGCAGAATAAAATCCAGCAAGATCAGTAATATGTCAATTAATTATTACCACATTCCCATGTAAATATCTGTCTTTGGAGGATGTGTTTTTTAGCACCCCTAGTTCTCTCATTTTCATTCCAAATACAATTTATAATTTGAATCACAGGCTATTTTTATCTCTATGGTTCAGTATTTTCTCAAGTAGCAACTTTAACTGCTATACTTTCCTGTCTTAAAAGGCAGAACTCTTCTAGTCTAAAAAAACTCATTTGTTGAAATGGGGGGACCTATTGTTTGAACCCCTGAGGGGCTTTTAAAAACAAAAATGTCTTTTTTTGCGCTTTATGAAACAAAGTACCCTATATTTTGTGGATGTTCAGCTACATTTCTCATGTAAGTTTGCGTAGTTTTAACACAAACATTTATTTTTCATATTGCACCAGTGCAGTTAATGAGCAACCTGTACTTGTGTGCTTGTTTGTTCTGTCTAAAATGTTTATTTTGAAATAAAGAGGTTAATATAAAAAATATTTTTTGTCCGATTCATCGATTAATCGAAAAAATAATCGGCCGATTCATCGATTTTTAAAATAATCGTTAGTTGCAGCCCTTATTTCAACTACGATATAAAATATTTATCTTAATATCCTATGAAGTATTTATAAAAAAGGCACCTCTGAAAAAATCTGATTAAACAGGTAAAACCTTTGTCATCTTTTTTCTCTCGCTCATAGCACTACTTCCTCATCATTTTTGGCCACGAGGGACAGAAACCTTTGGAGCTGCGGTCAGAGGACGAGTCGGACTGCAATGAGTGGGTGGAAGCCATCCAGCAGGCCAGGTATATTTCCTTTATGGGTTTTATTTGATCATTTTCAGGAAAAACTTCTATTTTAATTCTAGACATATTTATATAATTTTTAAAATTTTACCTCTTGTATTTCACTTTGTCAGATAATTATCCTCTTCAGGCTTCTGACAAATGCTTATCAAATGTGTTTATTACAGAAACATGACTGTGTGGTGACTTTATGCTAAGTTTCTAATGGATGAATTAGACGTCAGAATGGGATTTACTCAAAGTAACAGCTCTAACGGCCTCTGAAACAATCTCAGAATAAATAATCGCTACAAAATAGAAAATATGGAGTAGATTTTCCTACCGAAGCAAAACATTTTGTAAATTGAAATCCTATCCAGATATGATAATTTTCAATAAAAATGAAAGGTTTGTAGAGTAATTTTGCTGTTTCCTCAGATTTTTCAACTTTATTTTTTGTTTTTTAATTAATTTTCAAAAATTTTTTTAAACAATTTTTTTATTTTTAAATTGCTTTTAAAGGTTTACATTTTCATAAATTTTTTTGTACGTTTTACAAATTGCATTATCTTCAAATAGCTTTTTACAAATCACTTTCACTTCAGCTCAAGCCTCAGTCCTGATGCTCACATTGACCAATAAATAATTGAGGAGAATGTAAAACACAATTTTAAAAGAGCGCAATTTATTAAACAAAAATTTGAAAAGAGAACATTTGGATATATACAGTCAAAAATAGTAAAGAAAATATTTGAAAAATGAAAATATGAAAAAATAAATTTAAAATAAATGTATTTTGTTCTTTGCTTGCAACAATAATGGAACAAAATTCTCTCCGTAAGCAGATGTCTGAGCTCAGCATTTCTTGGAAAAATGTCTGCTGTACTTTTGTAAGCGATGTTAGAGTCTGAATCTGGTCCGTCGGTGTGAGATTAAACCCTGACCGCTTACACAGAACATCCAATACCACAAGATCATGACCAGCGTTTAAGGAGATTTAAACTGCTGGCGCAGCTGATCTGTCACATATAATTGCAAAGAGGAGACAAGATGTTTTTGTTTTGTTTTTTGCAAAATGATCAGCACCTATTAAATACATTTTTTGCCTTCCAAAGAAGTTGTTTTTAGCCCTGATCCTTGGGAGCAACTTTCTGCATGTTTTCCTATTTGTTTTGCTTAAACAGTCCTGTGCAGCTGTTATCAGAGTAGGGTCAAAGGAGGTGCTGCATCGACGTCAGCACTACATGTAAAGCTTACAGGGAGGGAAAATAATGGTCTGTGCACTGATCTGATCCTCGCAGATAAATGATACATGTTTATATTGCTTATCTCCCGTTTTAACTCTTCTCTTAGGAAATAATTAAAAGTCTTGTTTTTGCTGGAAATCCTTCTGCACGCTGGCTGTGCAAACTCTACATTAGAACTTTAGTTAGCCGATGTTGGGCTGCGGGTTGCTGCCTTTGCTGGCACAACTTCAACCCTGCTCTCCATGAGTTTTATGGCCTTCTATAGAAGACATATGGTCATCTGATCGACGTCTGTTTACTCTACTGTCAGTGAGCACCAGGGCAGCTGTGGCTACATTGTAGCTTACCACCATCAGTGTGTGCGTGTGAGTGTGTGTGTGAATGGGTGAATGACTAAATAATAATAATAATAATACATTTTATTTAGCAGCGCCTTTCTTGACACTCAAGGTCACTTTACAAATAATACAAAAGATAAATAAAAAGAGATGAAAATACAAAATACAGATACAGGAACATAAAAAAACGAAAAAACTATGTAATGTCATTTACTCTTTATCATTTACACCGCCATGATGGACGGCATAAACCCATCTGTGTCCATCATAATAATACAGAGCAAGTGTATAAGTGTAGTAAGTGGGAGAGGTCCACTATGAATTATGCAAAAGATAAAGTATCTATCTATCTAAACATAATAAAAAATAGTTTTTTTAATCGAGGGGAAAAAGTGTTTTTTGGACATAATTGAAGTCTCACAGCTCTGGTTGTGTAAAACCTATAGAGTCTGTACACATATCTCCAGAAACTAGAAGGTCTTAGCTTTTAAATGAGATATATGACAAGCATGTGGAATATCCATCCCTCCATCCATCTTCCTCCGCTTATCCGGGGTCGGGTCGCGGGGGCAGCAGCTTAAGAAGGGAGGCCCAGACTTCCCTCTCACCAGCCACTTCTTCTAGCCCTTCAGGAGGAACCCCAAGGCGTTCCCAGGCCAGCCGAGAAACATAGTCTCTCCAGCGTGTCCTGGGTCTTCCCAGGGGCCTCCCCCCGGTAGGACGTGCCCGGAACACTTCACCAGGGAGGCTTCCAGGAGGCATCCTAACCAGATGCCCGAGCCACCTCAACTGGCTCCTCTCGACGTGGAGGAGCAGCGGCTCTACTCCGAGTCCCTCCCGGATGACCGAGCTTCTCACCCTATCTCTAAGGGAGAGCCCAGCCACCCTACGGAGGAAACCCATTTTGGCCGCTTGTATCCACGATCTTGTTCTTTGGGTCATGACCCAGAGTTCATGACCATAGATGAGGGTAGGAACGTAGATGGACCGGTAAATCGAGAGCTTCGCTTTTTGACTCAGCTCTCTCTTCACCACGACGGACCGGTACAGCGCCCGCTTCACGGCAGACGCTGCACCAATCCGCCTGTCGATCTCCCGCTCCCTTCTTCCCTCATTCGTGAACAAGATCCCAAGATACTTAAACTCCTCCACTTGGGGCAGGACACCCCCCCTGACCCGGAGAAGGCACTCTACCCTTTTCTGGCTCAAGACCATGGCCTCGGATTTCGAGGCACTGATCCCCATCCCGGCCGCTTCACACTCGGCTGTGAACCGATCCAGCGAGAGCTGCAGATCACGACCTGATGAAGCCAATAGGACCACATTATCTGCAAAAATCCGAGACGCAATCCTAAGGCCACCAAAACGGATCCCCTCAACACCTTGGCTGCACCTAGAAATTCTGTCCATGAAGGTAATGAACAGAATCGGTGTGGAATATTAAAATAAAAATCTCAACTTTTTTTTTACTAGCTCCAGAGGCAATTTGCACATCTGTTTAAATAAATAAAAATCTTTAAAACAATAATTTGAGCATAGCAATTAAATGTTTCAGATTGTCGCTGCATATTCTGCTAGCTGCAGCTGGATCTATTTGGATCTAATTGTCATGAACTGATCAGAATATCCCGACTGGCAGAACGTGACACGTTTAATTCAATTGGCCATTTATTCCTGTTATTTATGTCCCTGCTGTAGATGATTACATTTACGATTATTTGTGGATTAATGGTTTATTAAAATTAGTTTGACCCAATTAACTGATAACGTCCACTTAAACAAGTGAATGCCCTAGTATGGTTTGGTGTAAAATTAAAATTCAATTGGCCTCTCACCCTAGCACTGTCATTTATAACTAAAGGTGTCAAGGGTAGCAGCCCAGCCTATATTTCCCTCCAGGATGGTGTGATAGCTGAACAGAAACCAACCGAAGAAACAGATGATGCTACTATGATGTACAAAACCAACATTTACATCATCACTCTGACTGGGTTTTGGCTGCGTCCAGGGGCACCGGACGGTCCTTTTGGCCTGGGGGGGGCTGATGCTGTACCACACTGATAGAGGCAAAGAGCTCTGCGTGAATGGAGTCTCCTCTGAGACTGTTTCAAGAGCCCTCTGCAGGTGAAAATGAGAAGAGCACCCTAGATGCTTCCCTGCCAAATGCCGGCTTCCACACCTTCTCCAGCGTCGTCTGTCGCTGCTAAACCTGCCGATGGCACCACTGCTGCCTCAACCACATTAGCCTCTTCAACCCAGGGGGCTACCACCCTCACAACATCATCATCATCGTCCTCTTCCTCCCCTGAGCCAGGAGAAGCGAGTGCTTCAGGAGCTGGAGGCAGTAGTAGCAGCTCAACAACAACTGCTGCTTACCTTATCAAGGCTGCACTTTAAAAAAATGAAATTTTCGAGAGAGCTGTTCTGAACAAAATTTCTTTTTGTTTACACTTGTGTATACAAAATGACTAAATAAATCTAAGTCTAACCCGAAACCAGAAAACTTTATTTTACAAGTCAGTGTTTATATAAGAGGCTGGTTTCATTCAACTGACATCTGGGTTATGGGCTAAGGACACCTTTGCTGCACCACTCTGCTTGCAAACACCTCAGAAGGGACTTGAACCCACAATCCTCTGTGTACACTCTGAGTTCCGGCTCTCATAAGACTGGTGGACCTTGCAGGTCCTGTTGGTGCAGTAGGCAGTCTCATAAACTGAAGGTTAAGAGTTCAGCCCTCTCATGGGTTCATTTTCCCACTCAAATGGCTAAATGGATCTGATCTGACTACAGATCAGAAGAATCAAGGTTTGACTCCTGGCTAGCACAGTTGTCTTATCTCTGTGTGCCTAATACTAGTCCTCTGGTCCGCCATTCTCCCACACACTTGAAATGAATGCAGTTTGACACCATGTCTTCATTGTTCAAAATCCAACACAGAAGGGAGAAGAACAGGTACAAATGGCCTGTCATCGGTCGGGGATGCAAGTCTTTGAAGATTCACGGTTATGTAGGACTTGATAACTTGAAAAGACATTCAAATAAACTACTGCAGTCAAGCGTTGCTGTTTAAAAACTTTGCACTCTTCATCTTAAGGGCCTATTCAGTTCACAGATAGTAGAGGGATAAAACTCAACATGCCTCACCTTTTTTGGAAGCTTAGTTCTGCATAGTTTAGTTCACATTGGACACCCTTTACAAGAAGGCAACTTTAGCGTCATTTTTGGCTTTGCTTACAGAGAGATGATTGTTTTTACTATATAGTAAAGAACATTGTCTCTAGCACTGATCCCTGTTGAACTTTACAAGTATCACTGGACCCAATTGTTGTGCTCTGTAGCAATCGTTTTCACAAATGAAAATCTAAATGGCTGCCATGCTGCTTGCTATCCACACGGATAAAACCATCATCTGGTTTTGAACACAGGTGATTTTTTTACTGCTACAATAATACTTTTTTTATTTATATATATATTTTTTGTAATGTTACTTAAAGGCTCGAGGAAACACCAAGCGTACTGTAAAGCAGGGGTAGGCAAGATGGTTTTCACAATCAATTTAGATGTGATTCCTAAGGGATATGGACTGCCAAAATATATCATAAGAAAGTAGTATTCATTTATTTTAATCTGAAAAACTCACACGGAGAGAAAAGATAATTAGAAGAAGTCTAATTAGTTTAGTCTTTGCCGCTCAGACCTCAGCAGGAAACTTAGCGCTGAATTTTGATTGATATGCATGAACAGGAGTAGACCCCCTCCCAGGCCTGAAACTGGTGGTGGAGATAAATGAAGTTGGTCAGTCTGGAGACTGCTGATTAGCGAGACGGTCTGCTGATGGGGAGATCCAGTGGACTGTGTGAGCTGAAGTCCAGTTTGGATAACACAGGTTGAGAGAACCTGTCCATGATGAGCAAGCATGAAGCCACAGTGGAGAGGAAAAGCTCCCCATTGGGAAGAAACATTTGGCAGAACCAGGCTCAACATGGCGGTCTTCTGCCCGACCGGTTGAAATGAGATGCAGAATGCAGTAAGAGTCCGGGAGGAATGAAACCCTGATGAAGCTTTAGCTCCGAGGGTGGAGGAGGAGCTGGAGGTGGGTTAAAACAGGGTCAGCTTAATGAAATCACACAGTGCAACCACCACCTGCACACTAGGTAGCAGACAAATTGCGGATCGGAGGTCTTTTAAGATGAACTTTGGATGCTGATTGGCTTTCATTGAGGCGTGGTTCAAAGCTGATTGTCTGTGTTGCAGGTGGATGAAGGCAGGTAATCAGTTTATTCTGTTGAACTACCGCCTAGGCTCCATTTATCTAATCTGTGATTCAAATATTCCCTAAAATTTTAAAATGCACAATTTAATAAATTAACTAGAAATAAATTAATTTAGAAATCAATTGTATTACTTCACTTTATATGTATCAATAGAGAGTAGGGAAGTAATTCTATGTATTCTATGTATCACTTTTCTATTTTTAGGGGGTGGCCAGTCGCTCACTTTCTTCTTAAGATCATGGTTTGAAAAAAGAAAGAAAGAAATCTTAATATGTGACGATTACATTTATTAAATGGTTTGAATACCTGTATATTAGTGCAATATGTACTTAATCGTTTTCCCTTGTTGCGATTTAAGTAATTTATCATTCAGCTTTATTATTAACACATAAAGCTGAGTTTCTTTTGTTTCTTTATGTGCTGATAAAGCACATTTGACACAGTTACCACATCCAAGCCAGCGAGCGTGTCTGGATGCTTAGTGCTCGCAGCGGTTCACATTTAGGTCACACTACTGCTGTATTATCACGTTGGTTACATCACCAACTTGATCTCCCCACTCGACCTCTTTTTACTCTCAGCCCTGCTCTCTGTAGATGCCTCTTTTTATCTTTACCTTAGAAGTGGATATTAAACGCACCTACCGGGGGGTCACCCATACTATAAAAATGATCTAGAAATATGTAAAAGAAAGGCCCGAATTAAGTATATTTTCCCTAAATTTGACTAGTTAAATAAGATGATTTGCCAATGGAATAAGTATTTTTACCCTTAAAATAAGGTACTTAGATAATATACACTTGAAATAAGACAATGAAATTGTTTTTTTCTTCTTTTAAATGTAAATTGTCTTGTTCCATTGGTAAAGTGTCTCTTTTTTCTCCTCAGTTCAAGGAAAAAATGCACTTATTTTAAGAAAAAATTACTTATCTAGATTTTTTTCCCACCTTTTTCCCACTTCCCCTCCTGTTAGCTACTCTGACATCATGATCGAGCGTGAGATCCTCATGCAGAAGTACATCCACCTGGTCCAGATCTTGGAGACTGAAAAGATCGCAGCCAATCAGCTTCGCACTCAACTGGAGGACCAGGACACGGAGATCGAGAGGCTCAAAGCGGAGGTATGCATGAGTGCATCCACATCTGCGTGTTCACAAACCGCGCTCAGATGGAGCACGTTGAGATCAAAGCAGGCAAAATGCCCCAGGCCTGATGAAAAGACACTTCTGTTAAATTAAAACACAGCAGGCCTCCAATGATTCCAAGAACCGTTACTTCCCTATCTAGATGTTTATTTTTGTTGTAAGGGGTTTCATGAATATTTGATTCTTTGCACCAGTGCATCCACATACAAACTGTTGTTGTGGTAGATTGTGGTGCTGAACAAAGCCAAGGAGAGGATGCTGCCTTATCAGAACAACCAAGAAGAAGAGGACCCAGATATCAAAAAGATTAAAAAGGTAAAGCATTGTCACTGTGCTGTGATATGAAGGAATTAAAAAAAAAGAAAATAAGATTACAGAGGCCCATGAATTGTGTGACCATTGCAGGTGCAGAGTTTTATGCGTGGTTGGCTGTGCAGGAGGAAGTGGAAGATCATCGTCCAAGACTATATCTGCTCGCCACACGCAGAGAGCATGAGGAAGAGGAACCAGATTGTGTTTAACATGGTGGAAGCAGAGACGGAGTACGTCCACCAGCTCTCCATTCTAGTGAACTGCTTCCTCAGACCTCTGCGCATGGCCGCCAGCTCCAAGAAACCCCCCATAAGCCATGACGACGTCAGCAGCATCTTCCTCAATAGGTAAAAATACCCATCTTACTCCAAAAGAAGGGGTCAAGGGCCCCCTGGGTGTTCGGAGAACCAGACTGAGGGGTCACAAATTGGTTTTCACAATCATTCCTGTGTTATATAGAGGGACAAAATACATAATGAAATACATAAATGTGGATGTCCCTTGAAAGAGATAAATAAATGGGCCATGAAAGAAGTTATGGAAGCTGATTTCTGCCAGTCTAATGAAAAAACATCACAATACATCAAAAACCTTTTAGGTTCAAGTTCAATTTAATTTCCATCATAAATAGTTTTGATCAGAGAAACATGAGTATGTGAAGAAATCACAAAAACAATATCAATGCTCAATTTAAAATAAAGCCTTTCTTCTTTTTTAGGACTTAAATACAAAATGGAACGCAGAACTTATTTAGAAACTCTCTTTTTATTTTTAAAGAAACAAATCTTTCATATTGTAAGAATAGAAAAAGTACCGTAAGATACAAATTAATTTAAACGTGACAAGAGACGTTTGCATATGAACCAAACATTGTTTATTTCAGTAAAGAAGTTACAATACTCTAAGCCAGGGGTAACCAATTAAAAATCTGTGGGGTCTGAATAAAGAAAATCATCCACCAGTAAAGGTCCGGTGACGTTTTTAATTAGAATTTGTTACTTTAAACAGAATTTAACACTGAAATAAAATGAGGTGTTTATGCATCCATGTTTTATACATAAAAAAAAAAAACATCTTAAAAAATCTAAAGTGTTTTTTGAAATAGAGAACAACAATCTTTCAGTTTGGTATATAGACAATTTCCTGATTCAAATATTTTATAAAACCCCTGAACTGAAAGTTTATTTATTAATCTTTTTCTGTCTTAATGTTCGCAGTGGGCTTTATGCTGCCCTGCAAGGCTTTAAACCTGGGTTTGAATGGAGACTAAGCCATTCTCGAGCAAATATCAAGGAGCTCATTTTGAGCCTGGATCCATATTTATTTTTGATTCTGTTCATGGTGGAGAATCCTGCTTCACAACAGCAGGTTGAGCCAAACATCCTCTAAATGTTCAGGGTCATCTTTGATCACCATTTCACTTTTCTTTCACCAGTTCACCACAGTTCTTCCAGCAGTCCAAACTTTCTCTGCTCTCTTTTTCTCATCATCTTCTCCTTCTTTCCCATCGCCCGGCTTCTCACAGGTTTGCCTGCTGTGTCTAAAAGTAGCAGCAGCAGCAACCCAGACTGACAGCAGCTCATTGGCTAAGTTGTATCACGTGTAGCCTGGAGCCGGACGCTCTGGAGGGCTTTACCGTATTAACAGGAGAAGCGGTGCAAGTTAAATTAGACAATGTTGTTGAACAACATGCGGTAATTTCTATGTTTTAAATCAGGTTCGGACCGGATTAGCTAGCAGCTGGGTCCGGATCCGGACCGCGGTCCACTAATCTGTGACCTCTGCTCTAGGTGTTAAATCACTAGGAGTGTCCTTAGAGTAATGCAAATGAAACAATATATATCTTATCTACAAAATTGATCCCAAATAAGTAACATTAGCACAGCGTTGGACCACAGCTTAATGTCAGAACAAAAAAGTGGCTCTGAGTTAAAGACCAGGTTAATCAGCAGAGATGGAGCAGGTGTGGATGGAAGAGACTAGAAGGGATCTAGGAGTAAGGAAACAGGCACAAGGGGGCAACAGAGAGCAACTAAAGACTGCATAAATATACATAAAATAGAAAAGAAAGAAAGATCCAAAAGGGGAGAACCATAACAGGATCAATTTATTTGGTAATATACCCAAACCTGGACTACAAGCAGATCCAAAGGTACAGTATGTGCAAGTGAAGCATTTGATAGGATTGTCAAAAACAAGGGTCCACAGCGATGAAAAACAAACTTGGATATGAACAGTAGTTTTAGACAGATGTGTTTTTGATTTTCACTTTTTTTTTGTTTAAAATCTTTTTTTTTTTTTTTTTTTTGCATTGTTAGAATAATTTTTCTGTTTCATTTTTTTCTTTCAGTTTCAAAAGGAATGAAACTGGCCACAATTGCTTTTGCTATTTTTTGTTTTCCATGTAAAAAATAGCTCTATTTAATTGACTTCTACTTATAGAAATAGGCTAAAGGCAAACAGAAGAACAACATTTATATTGATTCTATTTTTCTAGATTTCCACACAGTACAAACATTAATGTCTGGCAAATAATGCTTGAATCTGGCTGTTTATTGTGGATACTATTACAATACAGATAAGATAGTGTTATATTGTCTTTTATAATTGTTAAAAGGGATTTTATATTTGAATAAACTTAGGCTCATTCTTAGTGTTGTGTTTGTAGATGATGCCACTAAAAAAGAAAATAGACATAAGGAGCTATTTAAACAGCCAGACAGTAAGCAATATAGGATGATGATAAAAGGTTGTGTTATATTTAATCCTTTGCTATTAAAAACGCACCTATATACAGGTGCTGGTCATAAAATTAGAATATCATGAAAAAGTAGATTGATTTCAGTAATTCCATTTAAAAAGTGAAACTTGTATATTATATTCATACATTACATACAAACTCATATATTTCAGATGTTTATTTTGTTTAATTTTGATGATTACAAATGACAACAAATGAAAATCTCAAATTCATCATATCAGAAAATTAGAATATTGTGAAAAGGTTCAAAATTGATGGCCCCTGGTGCCACACTCTAATCAGCTAATTAACTCAAACCACCTGCAAAAGCCTTTAAATGGTCTTTCAGTCTAGTTCTATAGGCTACACAATCATGGGGAAGACTGCTGACTTGACAGTTGTCCAAAAGACGACCATCGACACCTTGCACAAGGAGGGCAAGACACAAAAGGTCATCGCTAAAGAGGCTGGCTGTTCACAGAGCTCAGTGTCCAAGCACATTAATAGAGAGGCGAAGGGAAGGAAAAGATGTGGTCGAAAAAAGTGTACAAGCAAGAGAGATAACCGCACCCTGGAGAGGATTGTGAAACAAAACCCATTCAAAAATGTGGGGGAGATTCACAAAGAGTGGACTGCAGCTGGAGTGAGTGCTTCAAGAACCACCACACACAGACGTATGAAAGACATGGGTTTCTGCTGTCGCATTCCTTGTGTCAAGCCACTCTTGAACCACAGACAGCGTCAGAAGCGTCTTGCCTGGGCTAAAGAGAAACAGGACTGGACTGCTGGTGAGTGGTCCAAAGTCATGTTCTCTGATGAAAGTAAATTTTGCATTTCCTTTGGAAATCAAGGTCCCAGAGTCTGGAGGAAAAGAAGAGAGGCACTTCATCCACGTTGCTTGAAGTCCAGTGTAAAGTTTCCACAGTCAGTGATGGTTTGGGGTGCCATGTCATCTGCTGGTGTTGGTCCATTGTGTTTTCTGAGGTCCAGGGTCAACGCAGCCACATACCAGGAAGTTTTAGAGCACTTCATGCTTCCTGCAGCTGACCAACTTTTTGGAGATGCAGATTTCATTTTCCAACAGGACTTGGCACCTGCACACAGTGCCAAAGCTACCAGTACCTGGTTGAAGGACCATGGTATCCCTGTTCTTAATTGGCCAGCAAACTCTCCTGACCTTAACCCCATAGAAAATCTATGGGGTATTGTGAAGAAGAAGATGCAATACACCAGACCCAACAATTCAGAAGAGCTAAAAGCCACTATTAGAGCAACCTGGGCTATCATAACACCTGAGCAGTGCCACAGACTGATCGACTCCATGCCACGCCGCATTGCTGCAGTAATACAGGCCAAAGGAGGCCCAACTAAATACTGAGTGCTGTACATGCTCATACTTTTCATGTTCATACTTTTCAGTTGGCCAACATTTCTATAAATCCTTTGTTTTTATTGGTCTTCAGTAATATTCTAATTTTCTGATATGATGAATTTGAGATTTTCATTTGTTGTCATTTGTAATCATCAAAATTAAACAAAATAAACATCTGAAATATATGAGTTTGTATGTAATGTATGAATATAATATACAAGTTTCACTTTTTAAATGGAATTACTGAAATCAATCTACTTTTTCATGATATTCTAATTTTATGACCAGCACCTGTAATAGAAACATTATATGATTGTAGGAAACACAGATATGATGCAGGGCAGCCTCAGGGTGAAGCAGCTGCCCTTCAGTGCTGCATGATGGAAGAAATGTGTTTGGAATGTTACCTTAAAATTAGGGCAGCAACTATTGATTAATTTGCAAATTGATTAATCTGTAGATAATTTTTTCGACGAACCAATAAATAATCAGATTGCCAAAGGTTCCTTAAAGAAGACTTTTAACTAAATTAAACCTGGAATTAGACCTGGAAGATGGAAGTCCAGTTTGGATAACACAGGTTGAGAGAACCTGTCCATGATGAGCAAGCATGAAGCGACAGTGGAGAGGAAAAACTCCCCGTTGGGAAGAAACCTCTGCTAGAACCAGGCTCAACATGGCGGTCTTCTGCCGGACCGGTTGAAATGAGACAGGGAACGCAGTAAGAGTCCGGGAGGAATGACGCTCTGATGAAGCTTTAGCTACGATGGTGGACGAGGGGCTGGAGGTGGGTTGAAACGGGGTCATCTGAATGAAGTCACACAGCGCATCCACTGCCTGAACACTAGGTAGCAGACGAGTGGCAGATCGGAGACCGTTTAAGATTAACTCTGGATGCTGATTGGCTTTCGTGGAGGTGTGGTTCAAAGCTGATTGGCTGTGTCGCAGGTGGATATAAAGAGCAATGAGTTCCTTCAGTTGAACTTCAGCCTATGCTACAATACATTTATTTGCCGTCCCTTGAATGTATTATTTTGCATGATACAGAGATAGCATATTAGTTTAAAAAAATAAGAGTAGGGTTTACCTCTGTTTACTTCTGCACAATTCTGTATCTTCAACAGAAAACATAGGTTAAATCCACATATTTAGACTATATTTGGTTAAATAGACACTGTCTAAGTCGCTGGTAAGTTGAAATGCAAACCTTTTCAAAGTGGAAAAAAGTCCTAATTCCACATTCATCAGATCCAGTTATGCTTTAAACATTGATAAACAGCATCTACCGCGTGTGTGGTGCTTATAAGATTTGTATGAATGTAGGGAGAAATACTGCTGTTCTCTTTAAACAAAATGTGCCCTGATGCTCACATTAAGCATAAAAAAAGATTAGGAATATTTTGCATAGGACACATGACATCAGACCAATGAAACTGGAGACCAATAGTGTACCTACCAAAGTTTAAATCAAACCTACGCCACTGATAAGTAGACACATTCACATTCAAACCATTCTTCAAACAGAGTGCGTTTATTTATTTTTTCCTTTTGTTAATATCCTATAATATCTGAGCTTTGTATCGGTGTTAGTAAATCCCAGTATATCACTGGGGCTTGCAATCTGACTGATGATGGCCTGCTGTGAGCCTCTGGTCAGACTGCAAGGATTAGTTTGAAAAAAAAAAAGGTAGTTAGACAAGATTTTAAAGCTGATGTTATTCAATTCATTGACTTTATTTTCTGAGCACTCTGTTCCTACCTCTTTCTAAAACCATTACTATCTGCTGCTTTTTTCTTTTATTCTTCTATGATCTGAATATGATACTAACAAATTTGCACAGTATTTTCAGTCTGAATTGCCCATTTCCCAATGCTAAAGTTTGCTCTGATGTACTCACAACATCAATTAAAAATGTTAGATTATGAAATTTGTTAAATAACATATAATTGATTTAAGTTTGACTTTTTTCGACATGTTTTTGAATTGAAAAGCAGGTGCAGGGCGATTTTTTTTAATCCTAAAAAAATATTTATTGCACAAGCCGCAGCCACTGACTCCGACGCATAATAGTGCATTACACGCTATTATCTTATTTGCAACGGGAGGCGAAGTGACCTTTTTTGATTTAGTCTAGTAAAATAAATTAATAATTAAATTGGAAATGTGGGGCAACATGAATTGAGCGAGGTGTTACGTTCACAGCTGGGAATCATTTAACAGCCAGGTAAATAAGACAATACACATGTATGGGTCTCATCATTAAATCAAACACTGTGTGTCCATGGGCCCTGGCATAATTACATGAAGGAAAAAATGTCAGAAAATGCCTTCTCCTGAAAATCTGAGCAAGCTAGGAGAGATTTCGCCAGAGTGGCAGGAAAATTAAGGTGAGCGCGGAGCCAAATTTGGGAAGAGCGGATTTGGAGTGGAGCTGATAGTCCGCAACAGAACTGCTCCCTATCACAGATCTAGACTGGTTTGTAAACAATATTTGAGGGAAATGGTGATATTGTGTGTATGGAAAAAAATGTTTTAAAAGTTTCAGTTTATCTCTTTTAAACAATGGGAGAAAAACAAAGTGTTGCATTTATTTATTTTTTTATAGTAGAATATGCTAAAAACTTAATTTAAAACATCTGAAAGATGGAGATCAGCCTGTTTTTCAGTGTAGTCCTGTTTCTCTGACTGTGACTGCCTGGATGTGCTCTCTTCATCCTCTGACATGGCAGCTGGCTAGGTGCTCGTCTGCCTGGCTGTGTGTTTCCTTGACGGAGCCTCCTTTTACAGTTGCCTTTTGTATCTCTGCTTCTGTCTCCTTGAACCCCAGTCGGCCTCAGCAGATGGCCGCTCACACTGAGCCTGGTTCTGCTGGAGGTTTCTTCCTGTGAAAAGGGAGTTTTTCCTCTCCACTGTCGCTACAAGCATTCTTAGTGTGAGGGATTGCATTGAAGTCAATGAGTCGATGCATCAACTGGTTTTTCTTAGATAGAAAACTTTGAATCAATCTGACTGGATGATCTGGTGAACTGTAAAGTGCCTTGAGTTGACAGGTGTTGTGAATTGGTGCTATAGAAATAAACTGAATTGAATAGAAAAATGCAATGTAATGTAAATCCTTTTATTATGATTATTAAATCCCACAATAGGGAAACTCACTCTCTACATTTAACCCATCCCCTGGGGGAGCAGTGGGCTGCCATTGTGCAGCACCCGGGGAGCAGTGTGGGGTTAAGGGTCTTGCTCAGGAATCCAGAGTGGAGGGATCGAACCGGGTACTTGCAACCTTCTCAGAGCACAAGCGCACTGCTCTAACCACTTGGCCACCACTCCCCAAAAATAAATAAACAAAGGAAATTAAATCTAGGAAAACAGCAGAGCTACTCTCAAAACCTTATTTTTGATTAAGAAGATTTATTAAAGTTGCATATCTTGATAGCATTCTTTCAAATTCTCATTTATAAAACATGTTCTTTGCTTGTAATATATATATATGATACTCAGAAGTTTTAACATATAGACAGATTACAAGTGAGGATTGGATGCTGCTACAAAGAACTGTTCTATAATTAATCCAATTAGTCCCGCTGGAGATTGTTTCATATTGAAAATGTCAGGTAGCATATGCATCAGATGGATGTTCTTTTAAACAAGATCTGGCTTCAGAATGAAAATTCTTCATAGATGGGCAGAGTGATGATGACAGATGCTGAACTGGGACAAGAGGCTTCTGACTTTTCTTCTTCTAATTCCCACTGAAAATTATGACAGTTTAAGAGCTTGTGCTTTGATCCTTCCTTCACTTTCCCCCCCACCCCCATAGACAATCAGATTTATAAACTGCTCCAAAATACCTAATAAGATTAATGTTTAGAAACATGCTAGATTCAACCAGCTGTGTGTTTTTATTTTTTTTTTAAAGAATTTTCAATGACACAATGAAAATAAATATTTTTGGGTCATCCTGCTGTGTGCAGCTCTTATTTATTTATATAATTTGTGACAGTCTTTACTACTAATTGAATGATTTTAATTCGGTAGAAAATGATAAGCAGTTTGAGTTATCATTTGGGAATTTAAACCCTTACTTTTGCCCAAAGCCATTCACTTATTTCCAAATCCAGGATGTTTTCTAATGATTAGAGATTAAAACCTCAGAACAATAAATAAAAACCACTTTGCTGGACTTATTTAGCCTTTCTGTTACCTGTTGAAATTAGCTATGGGTCAGTTTTTACTAACTCATTCGTGCTTCTTCGTTAAAAACTAGCTTCCTCTAACAGACAAGTCTGAAGCCAAATATATATTGTTAATCTTTATTTAACAGGTAAAACTCTTTCAGGACAACTTTTATTTTCTAAGAGGACACGGTCCTGAAAAATGAGCAACAACAGCCATATTTCCTTTTCCTTTTAAATAAATATGCCTAAAGCTTTTTATGAGGTTTAAAGGGCAGGTTATACTCCCGCAGCAGTAAGACACAGATATTTTTGATTTATGCCCAATTTTGAAGCGCGGTCTGCACTATGTTATTCCACGCCACAACGCAAGAGGGACAATCAGGAACTAGCTAGGATTGTGGGTGTCTTTCAGTTAGACAAGCTTGTTCACCGTCTACAACCCCTCATCCAACGCCGAACATCACACAGTTCACCCGTGACTATTCCTGAAAGTCTGGGCACGGCACTGCGTGTTGTGGCTTCGGGTGAAAACCAACAGACCGTCGCACAGAGCTACAAACTAGCATCCTGTATGCTGTCTGGGATAGTGTCTGAGGTGTGCCAGCTGTTGTGGACAACACTACTGCCAGTTTCTGCCATTAGGTACCAAAGGAAATACGCATAGTGTAGAGTAGAGGTAGAATTGACCAATCAGAGGCCTCCTTTCTCTCCTCCCTGCGATGCTACCTGCGGCACTCTCTACGGTCATTGAAGTGTCTGAAGGGGGATGCATATCTGCTTTAACTGCAACAAACATGCAGATGACGTGGTTTCTGAGCATAATGACACAAAGAAGCAATTTTCTTTTAACGCCAGTATTTTATTTTATATTTATACTTCCATATTTTTTTGAACTCATCTGGTTTCTTAAGAAGACCGGTAGACGTTTCCACTCCGTCACCTACTGTCCACCTCTTCAAATCAGTAGCTACACTCTAACCAGATGTCCAATCAGAGACATGCACAGCTGATCTGAGGGGTAATCAGAGAGTAGAGAAACAGTAAAACTTTGGATCTTTTAACTTTTGTAGACAAAACAATTCAACAAAGCCTCATTTTAAATGCATCTCTTTACTACTGAAGCAGCAATAAACTTCTTTAAACAAATGAAAAACATGACAATAATAATGTTCATCTTATTTCTTGTGTCCTCATTAAATACGATTTACTCTTAACAACAGCATCTGTTCATTTAAGTCAGTATGTAGAAGCTCTTCAGACTTTGAGGATGTTTCAATGCATTACATTAAGAAGGCAAGATTTTTTTTTTTTTTTTACAGGTTCACAAAAAAGAAATGTCTGCTACTTGATAAAACATGCTTTATTCATATTTGTGTTCTGTAACAAACATACAGTCTGTCTACAGTCAAGCCCTTACTTTGTAAGAAGTAAAATGTAGACATGCCTGCTCTGTTAGTAGGCTAAATCTTTGTCTCCTGATTAAAAAGGTCCTCGTAGTGATTATTTTTCTGTGTGCAGTGAGACCATCATGTTTCTGCATGAGATCTTCCACCAAGGGCTGAAGGCTCGGATCGCCAACTGGCCCACACTGGTTCTAGGTGAGTGTGGCAGACCTTGCAGGTATGTTCCTAAATTAGCGGTCATAATCAGACTGTAATTTGCAAAAAATAAAACATCACAACAACACAAAATTTTAACACATTTTTAACCTGCATCTTAGGAATGAAATCACTGGATTAGAAATCAGTCATCCTTTATCAATACAAACATTATCTGCTACATCACCCCTTTAAAACATTCAAATAATATCAGAATATTTTTGGAAGTAGAAGCTTTTGTTTTAATCTTAATTTTCTTTTATTTTCGATACATAAAGGTCGGAGCATGAGCTGCATGTCTGTTTTCCTCCACAGCGGACCTGTTCGACATCCTGCTGCCCATGCTAAATATTTACCAGGAGTTTGTGAGGAACCACCAGTACAGCCTGCAGGTGCTGGCAAACTGCAAGCAGAACCGAGACTTTGACAAGCTGCTGAAACAGTACGAATCCAACGCTGGCTGTGAGGGATGCATGCTGGAAACCTTTCTCACGTATCCCATGTTCCAGGTACCAAACATAAAACCTGTAGCAACTAAAGACACTGATGCCTAGAATGGGGGTTTTTGATTTGCACATTGTTAAAAATATTATAATGCTTGTAGGTGTAGATAAAGTCAAATGGTCAGCTGGTATTTTTTTATTTTCTTTCTTACACATATTCACAATGATTTTAAAATGCATTTTATTACTGTTATATGCAGTAGTCTAGTTGTAAAAAAAAAAAGAAGGGGGTGGTGGAATTTTTTTCCTACTATTTAGAAGCATAGGCTATATAGCCTAATTAATATAGTCCATTGACCTAAAGCACTATGCATGTTGTTCCATATCAGGAAGGCCGTTCCTTGACCTTGACCAAAGCACCTTACAGTAGAACTGCAGTCAGTGCCTGGACCGGCATGGCTATCACCACCCCTACATAGTTAGGGACTCATTTCCCACTGGGATCAGCTTCATATTTTTTTTTAGAACTTATACTTTTATTATTTTTTACAGAGCAATTGTACAGCCACACATCAATGGTACATAACACAAAAGTTGAAAATATACAGTTTTACATAAAATGAACATCTTAGCTTGATATCTTGTGATCTCAGCCTCAAATTTGTAGGCTCATCATCCTGAGACCCCAACATAAGCATACACCATATGCCAAGAGACAAACTTGTTGGGCTTATTTACATCAGCATAGCTTCTGCTGGCCCCCAGCGCAGACTAAGGGTGTTTTTTTGAAGTCTTAATGAGTAGGTTATCTTTTCCATTTTGTACAACTCTCTTACTTTTTGTACTCATAAGTCATGGGAAGGAGGCTCCAACTGCATCCACCTGGTTGTAAAGCATTTCAGGGCTGCTGTAAAAAGAACATTCAACAGATAAGTTTTGTCCCGTCCTTGCAAACTCTCCGGTATAATACCAAGTACCGCAACAGTAACATCCCTCGGTATAACCTCCGTGAAGATCTGGTTCATAGTCCTGTACACCTCATCCCAAAAGTTTTGAAGTTTGGGACATGACCAGAAAATGTGTGTATGATTGGGGACTGCTGGGCCACAGTTTCTCCAACACAAGCTTGGTTCTCTAGGATCCATCTTGGCAACAACATCTGGGGTCCTGAAATATCTACTTATAATTTTCCATTTATATTCCCGCCACGTATTGGAGTTTGTAACTCGATGTGCCTCAGTCCAGACTCCCTCCCATGTTTCGTCAGAGATCTAGGACACTTCTTTGATTCTATTTATTTTGTTCACGCTACTAGTAATTTCACAGCCTGCCAAATGTTGAAAGGGCAATATTATTATCATTACTGTTAATTTATAGTAGAAATTGTACATAATCAGTTATTAAATCTCACAGGGGATGTATGGTGGGGGTTTTTATTTAGGAAGGGGGATGATTTTTTTAAGAAGGGGGATGCCGGGCGTGCAGGTGGAGCAGCGGTTACACTGAATGAAAAGTGAGATTTTCGTCCCCGTAAACTCATGCAGATCTCCCTGATTTTCGTCAGTTTCCGACAATTTGCAACCCGCGCTTGTCCGCGTTTGTCAGTGCCACAAATTGTCGGAAACGGACTCTGACGTATGTGGAGAGCGATCAGCTGTACTAATGGACCTAATTAGCATATGAATGCAGCAAACCCGCACGGCTGGCCAGGTCTGGCTTGAATAACCTACTCTGTATTGGCTGAAACCACTATTCTCAAACAAGTAAAATCGCTCGTGATTGGCAGCAAAACCACACGTGGCCACGCCAGGCTTTAATTTTTTTACTGAGTATTGGACGGAACCACTTCTTTTTAAACAAGTAAAGTCGCTCGTGATTGGTTGGCATATATATATATTTACATATAAATTTACACATATATTTATTCATTCATATATTTATTCATTCATATGCTGTGTATTTATGTTATCCTACACTACTACACAATTATTAGGCTACCATCAAGGACATGAATGAATTTATACAGGAAATGAACATTTGCCAGGAAGCTGTTTATGCAAAGAAAGAGCTTTATTAAAACACACACAACTATATACAACGCGTATCCAAACACATGCGTATCCAAAAATTACAAGTCCGTGAACGGTCCGTTTGCTTCCTCGAGGTTGGAGGTAACTGGCAGCATTCCCTCCGAGGCAGGTCCGATGTGCAGACGCCTACTGTGCGTTGCACTGTACTTCGGCATCGCTTCTAACCGGGACTGCAGCTTAACACAGAGTTCAGTGAGATCCGGCCTACGAAATGGCGGCGACCGTACAATCCATCCAGAGACACCGCCAACGACGCCATCTTCTTCGTCGGACATGAGGTCGACGGTGGCGGACTTCCAGAGTTCCACTTCCTCATCTGCTAGCACACTCTGTCTCGCTTTCAGCAGCTGAAAAAAAAACAATGAATCAGCGCACTGCGTATGGACACAACACATCTATCAATGCACCTGAAAAATAGTCACCAAATGAAGTCTTACCCTCTTTCTTCTAGCCCGACTCCGAGCAGATTGCTTGGCAGCCTCCGCACGCAACGTGTTCTCAGGCTGCGTATATCTGAAGCTCCTGCGTACCGTCTCAAAATACGTCTTACATGCAGCTGGAAAACAATTAAATGAGAGTGGTATGAATAAAAAATCAAACGCAATTCACAGTAACAAGGAAGGAGAAAACATTAAAACAAGTCACTTACACACAATGTCGTCTTTATCAACATCGTGCAAATCTGGACTTGCTGATATGGCTCCGAGCAAATAGGTCACCGCCTCATTGTGAGGCGACAGTAGTCTGTGAAAAAAAAATGTACAGCTATGATCGGTATCTATCTGTATCCATTTCCTTTTACCGCAGAATGAGAGCATATTCTTTAAATCTTACCCTTGCTCCGGTTCATAGCGCCTGCAATTAGTCTCCGAGTTGTGAAGACGGCGTACTGCTTCCTGTGAATCACAAAAAATACACTTTAATAAAGCTTGTTCTTGCAAGGCTACTATTAGCCGTAGCTTTAGGCTGGGCTACTATTAGCCGTAGCTTTAGGCTAGGCTGTTATTAGCCGTAGCTTTAGGCTAGGCTGCTATTAGCCGTAGCTTTAGGCTAGGCTGCTATTAGCCGTAGCTTAGGCTAGGCTTCTTTTAGCTTAGCAGGCAGTAATCGAACATATATTTACCGCTAGCATCTCTTCTTTGAGTTCGTCTTGTTCGACTGCAGAGTCGCCATCGGGCCCAAGAGAAGTTTAACCCCGAAATCCCACATACTCCGCTCCAGACCGCCTGCACAAAGCAAAGCATACATCCTCCACTGTGGCTCCAGACCGCTCCGCTCTGAGTTTCTTGGAGATCGTAGAGAGCATGCGCGAGATGAACCAGTGTTTCCGCGGATCATTAAAAATAATTAAAATTCATTCTTTTTTTTTTTTTTTAATCAAGGCCTTAATTGGCACTTAAATTATTTAAATATGTTTATCGAAGTATTTATAATTCTTTAATAAAAATTGCTTATAAAAACAATTTCGTCAGATACAGTATATTATATCGCTATTCGCGTGGAACTGATCATAAAGCCGTATGTTCAGAAAGGAAGCTCCAGGCGGAGAAAAAGCTAGAGGATATATATATATATACGTATATATGTGTGTGTGTGTGTGTGTGTTTACATACATACAGGAGTCATGGAACTGTGCTTACAGTTCCTTCATATTTCATGTACACTAATAACTTGTGTACATGGTTCTTGTTGATGGCATTAAAATCATTTCTAATAGCATTAAATTAGAGTCACTCATTCCTGTGAACGCTTAATTTAATATGACATATTAAAAAAATCCCACCATCATCCAGCATATGTTCAGTTTCTGCCCAAATATATATATATATATATTTGTAGATTTTTGTAACGGGGATAAGGATATTTCAAAACTGCTTTTTTTTTTTTAATGAACTTTTTCTCTACTCCCAAACTCAGCATTTCTTTTCATTCCTGTAATAAGAAGTTTCTTTTGAATGGATTTGATTAAAGTTTAAGTCCCTCGGTATAAAATAAATATTTTGATGGAGATGAGAAATCTGCTTCCTCGTTGGTGAATAACCAATAGTTTGGATCCAATCATTTAAATAAACGGTGTTAGTTTTTTTTTTTTTATATATATAAGAATTGTGCTATAATTTCTAGTCACCGATCTGTTGCTGCTATATTTTAATTTGACGAACCGGAATTTGTTGATGTTCTTTTTCCTGTTTGGTGCGATTGCAATTGCGGATCTTGACCTGGCCGGACCTTATTACCACAGTGTACCAATCTTCTGATGGCTACTTCCAACAGGATAATGCGCCATGTTATAAAGTGAATCATCTCAGACTCATTTCTTGAAACTTTTCCACTTAAGTAATTGCGAATTGAGCATATTGACAGACAACATTTTATTTTTTCTCTTAAATGCAAATTTTTAAAAAAATAATTACTGCTCTAAATGTATTGCTCTGTCAGCTAAAGATCTGTTTTGGTCTCTATACTTTAATTAAATAAATCAATTCAAGCTAAAATGTAAGAGTCTATACTGAGCCTGATCTCTTTGTATCAGAGATTTTCTTACCTTTTAGAAAAATGTCACTTGTGTAAAACTCCCCCTGCAACCCTGATTTGCATTTGTATAGCTCACAGCATTTTCATTTACATGTTAAAGCCTCCCCTAGAATTCCATGGGGGGGAGGCATGGGGGGAACACTGCCTAAGAAAGTCCACGTCAATTTCTGACAATTTACGGGAGTTTTCGGCGAAGCCTGCAAATTGCCGTAAACTGCCGCTAACCTGAAGTTCCACGACAATCTACAGTGCCGCATATTGACGAAAATCCCACTTTTCATGCAGTGTTAGCGCGCACGACCCATATACAGAGGCCTTAGTCCTCCATGTGGCCGACCCTGGTTCGAATCCGGCCTGTGGTCCATTGCCAGATGTCTCAGCCCCTGTCTCATACCCCTTTAACTGTCAGCCTACTGTCGAAAACAATGAGCCAATAGTGCCTTAAAAACTCAAAGAAATAAAAAAAGAAGGGGATACCACCCCCCTCAACTCGAGTACTGGTTATATCCCTAAAAGGATCTACATTAGCAGCCATTCCCAGTACAAAAATGGCCTTCCCACTCAAACGCCAGCCGAATGGCAGCCAACTTCCCTGTAACTCCAAGCAAAATCCCCTCCAACTTCCAGCCACTGCAGGGTCCCCCTCCTTCTCCTGGGCATGCATATTTTTTTACTCTGACTCCACCCTTTCACTAAATTACAGGATCTGACCAGGAGATGATGCTTCTCTTTAGATCTTAATGTACACAAATCATGAGAGAAATAATATTTCAGTACAAAGATTGATGTTTAAAAAGGAATTGCAGGGGACCAGCCAAGGATCCACCAAGGTAAGTGCAGAAATTTTGAATGGCTTCAAAAATAAGAATAATTTTTTTAACTTAAAATAAATCATACAAACTGTATTTTTAAACTTTTTTTTTATCAAGACAACTCAATTTATAAAATAACTGAACGATAAATAAATTGACTTGTAAATCTCAAAAGACAACCCAGCAAAAAAAAATTAAAGATTTATAAATAAAATCTTAAATATTCTGCTTCAAGGACTTATTTTTTAAAGTAATAATTTTTAATCATGTCTGTCATAAATGTTCAGTTTCAGCTGTCTTTCTAATCTTGCTTATATTCATGCCTTTTCTTTATTTCTTACTTATCTAAGATTCCTCGATACATCATCACCCTCCACGAGCTGCTGGCACACACACCTCATGAGCATGTGGAGCGGAAGAGCCTGGAGTTTGCCAAATCCAAACTGGAAGAGTTATCGAAGTAGGTGGGCTCTGTCAGAACAAGTGAAACGGGTTCATCAAAATGAAGATTTCACCCAAAATTAGGCACATCAGTATTCAAATGCTGTTTAGATTCAGAGAGACAGATTTTACTGAGTTAGGAAGTGTTTTGCATGGCTATGGACACCTAACTTAAATATAATTGAATATAACTGCTTGTAAATAGTAGAATATGTGGTTTGTGTTGTTTGTGTCTTGTTCTTATTGTATTTTTGTTGAACTGAACCACAGCTTATCATCTTATAGCACAGGAAGTAGGAAAAGGAATTTAATACACACAAAAATTACATGACGCTTGCAAATTATGCATAAATGATACCTCTGTTTAATTAACAAAATTTTATGTGGGACAATGAGACCTGCTTGAGGTGATGCAGGTCTCTGATAGGTCGATAGGTGAGTACAGGGATGGACTCAGTGATTTCTGCTTGTGTTTAAAGGATGATGCACGATGAGGTGAGCGACACTGAAAACATCAGGAAGAATTTGGCCATTGAAAGGATGATTGTTGAAGGCTGCGACATCCTGCTGGACACGAGCCAGACCTTCGTCAGACAAGGTGATCCTCTGGCTTCTTAAGGCTGATTTATGCTCAGAAACCAGGTCGTCTGCGTGTGTGTCGCAGTAAACGCAGATATGCCCCGCCCCCTCCATAACGAACTCTGCTGCACCTCTCCAAAGTTGTAGGTGACCGCAGACAGGAGGCCTCTGATTGGTCAAATCTACATGCGCTCTACACTATGCGTATTTCCTGTTTGGTACCTTACCGGCTTGTTTTGTTTGTATGACCGCCATTTTGACTCAACTGCAAAAAATTTTAATCTAAATAAGTAATTTCTTCTTAAAATAAGTGCATAAGTGAGATACTTTTCCAATGGAGTAATAAAACTTAGATTTAAAATAGGAAAAAGCAATTGCAATGTCTTTTACAAGTGCATATTATCTAATTATCTTATTTTAAGAATAAAAATCGAATTCCATTAGCAAATCATCTTATTTACCAACTAAAATTAAGGGTTGGTGTTGGTGTTCTTATTGAACCTTGGTGTTCTTATTTATGTGTTCATCTTTAGTAGAATTGACTGATGTAACAGCGTCTTCCCAGGCCTGCCTAAAAAGGTGTATCAGAAAGCTGCTGCCTGCATCCTCACTAAAACCAAGGATGTGGAGCACATCAAGTCAGTTCTAAAGCCATTATACTTTATCTCATTGTCTCAGACAATATAAATCACTGAAGACAAATAAAATAAGGATAACGCAGCATAGATAACGACATAAAAGTAGTTGAAACATTACAAAAAACAGGTTTCCAGCTGCTTCTTGAAATAACGAATCCTCAAGAGAGCACAAAGATTAATGTTCTTAAAGATACTTTGGCTGTTTATGTAACCCAAAATAAATTTTTCACAGTTCATGTTTTCGAATTTTGTTTTTCAAATATATTTTTCACTAATTCATTATTCAGAGGTCTCAGTTTCACACTAAGTTTCACTTTTCACTTTAAGCCAGAGACCAATAGAAATGCAAAGTAATATGGAAAAAAATCTGAGAAGATAGCAAATTTCCTTCCTTCCCAAAAATAGGCCTCTTTTGCTTAAAATATGTTCCTAAGTTTCATTTCTGAAATGAAAATTAAAAAAAATGTTAATGATATTTTAGATTTCTTGTGTTCTTAGCCTGCAATTACAGTATGGAGCAGAATTCTCTCCTTACTGTTACAACTGTCAAGGCAAGATAAAATGGACGCCTGAATAATCATCTCTTAAACAGCTTATGACACCAAAGTTAGAAGCTTATAGATAATAGTTAGCTGAAAGACGGAGCTTTTTATCAATCCTTGAGAATGACAATATATGTAGTGACATGGCAGAATTGAAAATGATGCCAGCATCCGTGTTGCATCCATCCCCGCTGCAATTAGCTGGTTTTTTGGGTTTTTTTGTGCAGCACTTTTGTTATTTTGTCTTGCTACTAAAATATGCTGTGTAAACAAACTTGCCTTGGCCTCGGTTCTATATAACTTTCCTCTCCTATGAACAGGGTCTCTGATCCAGCTGCCGTCCAGTAGCGAACGGGGCATGCTCAGTAAGGTACGCCTGGGCTCCCTTTCACTGAGGAAGGAGGGAGAGAGGCAGTGTTTCCTGTTCACCAAACACTTCCTCATCTGCACTCGAACCTCTGGAGGGAAGCTTCACCTGCTGAAGGTACATAATATAATTTGTCAAACTTCATCACTTTAATGTAGAATCCAAGCTTGGACTGGTAGTCTGTGATACCGGGCATTTGCCCGTTGGGCCGCTCCTAATTTCAGCGTGTGAGGGCGGACCCTCCTTAAATCTTACCGGCCCCAACACTTACTCTCTGGCCACAGCACCTACCTGTGACAGCAAATAACTGAAGGAGCTCCAGAAGTAATACAATGTTAACAACCTAAATGATGTATGCAGTATATATAACCCTTCCCTGTCATGCACATCCTTGTGACGGTTGGCATATGGTGTAATTTTCTATTTCTTCAAACTGTCAAATCCTTGCAACAAAGTAAATAATAATAAAACTACTGTAAAATGCTTTCTTTTAACCAAACTAAGATGTTCCTCTTATATTTGGCAAATTTATGTTCAAATATTTTGCAAAAATATGTGGCGGTACATGATGGGGTTTGCATCTGTTTACATTATTCCAATTCATTGCCCACATGCCACCTAGACTTGCAGTGAATGCTAACACACTGCTGAAAAGTGGGCCGGCGTAAATGGAATAATGCCACGGGCCTAATATCGTTCCCAGTCCGAGCCTGGTAGAATCCACCCACATTTCAGCTTTACAATAAAAAACAAAAAAAAAAACATAATTTTTCTTGAAAGCAAAAAAAAAAAAGTGGAACCATTATTTTCTAGTCATTTATATGCTTAAAATCTCCGTAGATTCAAAAAAGAGCGGGCGTGCTTTGGTTAGCGCACACGACCCATGTACGGAGGCCTTAGTCTTCGACGCAGCCGACCCGGGTTCGAATCCGCCCTGTGGTCCTTTGCCGCATGTCTCTCCCCCTCTCTCACACCCCCTTTCCTCTGAGCCCACTGTTGGAAAAAAAAGAAAAAAACACGAGCCATGAGTGCCGTAACCCCCCAAAAAAAGAGCACTTTAATTGGTTTTAAATGATTTACTATAAGATTGGATTGGGGTATACAGAAGAATCAAGAAACAAAGTACAAATACTTCTTTACTTAAGTAGATATTTTGTCTTTCTATGCTTTACTGCAGTAATTATTTGTTAAGACAAATTTTTTACTACTTAAATTTTTTTGCAATCATCTCCACTTTCTACTCCTTACACTTTAAAATTAAGCTCATTAGTTTTGTTTTATTTGAGTGCATTTTCTTTATGGCCTGTTTGTATTTCACAACAGCAATCGAGATTATTGGTTTTATCCAGACAATTAATTTATTTGTGTTGTTGGACCAAGTTGTTTTTGCTCTGAACACACCGAGTCTGACTTTCCATCCCATCTTAAATCATGTGGGATGAGCTCATTGAGAGTGTATAGGGATCAACACCTGACAGGATTTTCTGTCAAGGGGCTGCATAGCGCTAACTGAGATAGACCCCAGGACTATTTTAGTCGGACTAAACAGCAATTCAATGTGTTTGCAAGGTAAAACACATCTGCTGTGGGGAAAAATACAAAATAAAATCTGTCAATCGCACAGGAAGACAGTCAGCTTTGCCGTTCGCACAGCGCATATATAGCAGCAAACCTCACAGGTCTCTGTGAGAATCACCTCTCACTGCCTCAGTCAGCATATAAACCATCCCACAGATTTTATTGCTGTGTTCACCTTTTCTTTAAACATAGTTCCCATAATATTTTTAACATATACAAATTCTCTATCTTTTTTAGTTTAAGAGATGCTGCACAGACTCATAAAGTGTGACTTTTTAAATAACGTTTTACAATCTCAAATGTGGGAAATAGTTTTGATTTGTGTGGCAGAGAGACTGAAGTAAAAAGAAAATCTACACAGATCAGCTCGCCTTGCGCAGTCCGAGCATTTCTATACAAACTCAGTGTGACATGGAAAAAAAAGTTGTGTGCAACCGCTGTGACCTGGGTTTTAACCAGGTGGACTGAATACACAGACTTGCAGAGGGGAGGGGGAGTTTGCAGGAAAACCTGATATTTCAGAGAATAATGTGTTAAACTTCCCCTCCACTATATATTCTGATAATATCCATTTATCTTCCAAGCTTAAATGAATTAATACATTTGCAAAACTATCTATTCATTTAATTAGAAAGAAGAAGAAATGTAAATCGCATTATTGTCCCACATTGGGAAAATTCACTCTCTGCATTATGACACAAAACATGCATTCTGGCAGAGTCAGACAGCACAATTTTCTCTATACGGGCCAATGGCTAATGGCTCTCTTCAAGTAAAGTATAAAGACTTTTGAGGTAGTGGCAGGAAAAGCTTTCACTGTTTTTACTTGTTGCTATGGAAGAAAAATCGAGAGCTTTGCTTAATTGTTTCTCTCTAAAACCTGCTTAGATTTTAAAAGTAAAAACATATATGTTGTTTCCCTTAACAGCAGGGAGGAACGCTGTCCCTTATTGAGTGCACTTTGATTGAGGAACTTGATGCCAGCGATGAAGACTGTGAGTAGCCCACTGCGATCTTTACTTGTTTCTAAAATTCAATTCAATTCATTTCATTCATACAGTGGCTCATGGCAACTTACGACGGAGTATAAGGGCCAGGCTAGAGATTTATTTATTTTTAGAATAAAGTCATAACATTACTAAAATAAAGTTGTAACATTACAAGAATAAAGTCCTCATACAACAACCCGTTTCAGAAAGAAAGCTTTGAGCTCCGACCAGCAGATGACGGCCGACCAGCTCCACCAATCAGCAACCTGAGTTCACTTTGACCTTCTGCCCAGTTTGAAGCTGCTGCTAAAAGGGAAGGCATTTTAGGGAAGAAAGTGTTTCTTGTAAGAGTTGGCATAAAATACAAGTAATTTTATGACTATTTTCATAATTTTACGACTTTATTTTAATTTTACCACTTTATCCTTGTAATTTTACGACTTTATTCTCACAAGGTTATTACTTTATTCTCGTACTTTTACAACTTTATTCTCGTAATGTTACGACTATATTCTCATCATTTTACGACTTTATTCTCATAAGGTTATGACTTTATTCTCGTAATTTTACGACTTTATTCTCATAAGGTTATGACTTTATTCTCGTAATTTTATGACTTTATTCTTGTAATTTACGGCTTTATTCTTGTAATGTTCTGACTTCATTCTCATAAGGTTATAACTTTATTCTTGTAATATTACGACTTTATTCTCATAATTATACGATTACTCTCATCATTTTACGACTTTATTCTCATAAGGTTATGACTTTATTCTCGTAATTTTATGACTTTATTCTTGTAATTTACGGCTTTATTCTTGTAATGTTCTGACTTCATTCTCATAAGGTTATAACTTTATTCTTGTAATATTACGACTTTATTCTCATAATTATACGATTACTCTCATCATTTTACGACTTTATTCTCATAAGGTTATGACTTTATTCTTGTAAGTTTTCGACTTTATTCTTTTAATGTTACGACTTTATTCTCATAAGGTTATGACTTTATTCTTGTAAGTTTTCGACTTTATTCTTTTAATGTTACGACTTTATTCTCATAAGGTTATGACTTTATTCTTGTAAGTTTTCGACTTTATTCTTTTAATGTTACGACTTTATTCTCATACTTTTACGACTTTATTCTAGTAATTTTACGACTTTATTCTTGTAACTTCACGACTTTATTCACATAATGTTATGACTTTATTCTTGTAATAGAAGGAAATAGAAGGAAAAAAATCTCTATTCAGCCCTAATACTGCGTCGTAGCATCTCAATGCTCTTTACAAAGACAATTCATTCAGGTCATCCAGTCAGATTGGTTCAGTTTCCTATCTCAGGAAAACCAGTTGATGACATCCAGTAATTGACTTAAAAGGACTCCGGGATGAGCATGTAGAGATATTAGACATTTGCTTGCATTGTCTTTGACTCTACAGCAATCCCTCACAGTGAGCATGCATACAAGGAGATAGAAGCAGACACACAAACGGAACATAGAAGCACTGATCTATAAATACTTTCTATGTTAAAAAAGTAAACTAGCTCCATAGGTAGCTCAGTCTTGGTAAGAAATGATTAAGCAAGTGGGTTCTGATCTAGTTAGAGCACATCCAGTTAGTCACAGAAGAAGCTGAGACCATAGCTATCTCTAGGAGAGAAACAGGACTAATCACTGAAAAACAGGCCAACTCTAATTATGAGGTGTTAACTGCTCACGCTGTGTCTGGTTCTGCTGGAGGTTTCTTCCTGTTAAAAGGGAGTTTTTCCTCTCCACTGTCGCTACAAGCATGCTTAGTGTGAGGGATTGAATTCAAGTCAATGTTCTGATGCAACAAACAATTTTTCCTTGGATAGAAAACTTTGAATCAATTTGACTGTATGATCTGGTGAACTGTAGAGTGCCTTGAGTTGACGTGTGTTGTGAATTGGCGCTATAGAAATACATTGAACTGAATGGCCGGAGCCCAGCTGATATTTCCCTTAAGAACAGCTTCCGTTTTTTGCCAAGAGAACTTTGAAGGGACGATGTGTTACAAAAAGAAATAAATACATAAAAAACCCATTAATTTGTACTGTTGGAATTGTTTTGACATGTTTCAGTAAATATAGCACATGAAACAGAATTAACTTTTCCTGTTGGATTTTCAGACAACGCTGCTGGTCAAGGCTTCAGTCACCTGGAGTTTAAAATTGTGGTGGAGCCTCCTGATGGTCAGAGCTTCGCTGTTGTTCTTCTGGCTCCTTCCCGTCAGGAGAAAGCTGCATGGACCAGCGACATCAGCCAGGTACCTCAGGGACTTTTGTTACCGTGACAACCTTTAGCCAGCCTTCTGTAAGAAATTCTCATCCTTGGCTTTGTTGTATATATTTTTTTTCTCTTCAGTGCATTGATAACATTCGCTGTAATGGCCTGATGACCAGCGTGTTTGAGGAAAACTCTAAAGTTTCTGTGCCGCACATGATCAAGTAAGAAAATTATCTCATTGTAAACATCCTTAAAGGAGACAGCTACAGGTTTAACCCTTTCCAGCCATCTGCTAGTCTATACTCTCATTCCAACCTTTGTTTGCATTGTTTGCCAGTTGCTTACAAGGTCGACCAATTAGGTAACATTGAACCTACCTTACCAGAAGGAAAATCTGCAACCTCTGTCTGCCCTCGAAACAGTCTGTTCTTCATAGGTGCATGTTCACATTATGTGATTATACCCAAAAGGACCAAAAGCCCCTTTGACCATGATGAAATAAAGTTATATACAACTAGTGTCAGTCTTTGTAGCGTTTATATCAGGCTTCCCCAAAGTCGGTCCTGGAGGGTCGCTGTCCTGCAGGTTTAAGACGTTTCCCTGTCCAGCACAGCTGATTCATGTTGATAGTTGATTAACAGGCATTTGCTGAACTGCAATCATCGGAATCAGCTGTGCTAAAGCAGAGAAACCTCTAAAACCTGCAGGATAGCGGCCTTCAATAACCGACTTTGGGGATGCCTGGTTGATATAGTCCTTTTAGAGTCTAGATAGAATTTTAGCACTATCCGCTATGAGCAGATATAAACAGACTTGGCTCCATCTTATGGCAGAACCACAGAACTATCAGAAAGCCACATGGAAACGATTTAGGCCAGAGGTCACGGATTAGCAGGGAACTGATCTAAAAAGCCAAAATAACTTTGCTTATATTTGATAAACATGGTGCAGCGCTGGTGAGACAAAAGAGCGACACAAAAAGCACACTTACTACGCCCTGGTTGCCGTCCATGTTACTCTCCATTGTTTACTTTCCTGATTTCTGACATCATCAACTCTAACCCAGCATGATAGCATCATCAGACAAGCTGCAGTGGGGGGTAGGAGGCCACGCAGCAAGTCAGCTGGGGTCACCGAACCCCGCTTCTTTTGCTAATGTGAAGGTAGCCAAATGCAGATTGTTAAAAGGTCGACCCATGCAAACACAGAAACGGTATCAAAATTAGAACTAATCAATCTATTTATAACATTTTTTGTTTTCAGACTGTAGAGGCTAAGGTTAGCATTGCTATCCCAGGCATCAGTATTGATAAGGAGTTAACTCACACGTCTATTAATTCAGCAGCTCATCTGAACGCCTCAGCAGCTTTAGCTTCCTCTGCAGTTTAACGCTCAGACTGTTTCACTCTGATGAAATTAAATGATTGAATTAAATATTTTTTTATCACACTGGGTTTTGCATTTTTCATCATTATTTGCTGGGAGATGCTAACAGGCTTGTCATTACCCGATCCGTACCGGAAGCACGATCCGTACCATCAGCTCATTTGCATGTGCACAAACAGAATAACTTCCAGTGGCAATATTTCCTTTTTCTTACTTTTTTATTCTTTTGTATTTTTTAGAGGCATGGGTTTCTTTTTGTATATCTTTGTATTTTCGTCAATATTGCATTTTCTAAAAATAAAAAAACAGAAATACATAAAAAAGTTCAATCGCCTTGTGATAGTTACTTTGACTGCTCTGAGCATGCGCAAATATACGTCACACAGCGTATATATTTAAATTTGTTTAAATATTTGATTTACTCTGTACTTAACTATGCACTCCAGCAGTACTGATCCCACAATGGATTCATTTGCTACCTTTCGTGACCTGCAGTTTTTCATTGATAAGGGAACATTTCCCGAAAATTTGTTTTTATAAAATAAAAAGGATGTCTCCACATTTTCAAGTTAAAGGTAAGAAAATTAGGGCGTGCTCGTGTTGTAGCGAGTAGCGTTTGACTGTGACTCATTTTTGGAGTATTCTTTAATTATTTAAGGATATAAATAAAGTTTTTTCAGTACCGTAATTACATTATTTTTTGGCGACCCAGAAGTTATTCTGTTCGCGCAGGCGCAAATGAGCTGATGGTACGGATCGTGCTACCGGTACGGATCGGGTAGCGACAGCGCTTAGCCACAGTAGGCTACTTTCTTGTTTACCCCCCTGAACACATATGCAGTATCGTACCTCCTTTGTTATTGTATGCATAGAACTTTATTTATTAACAAACTAAAGTTTAAAAAAAAGCTTAAAACACAAGAGCAATAACTAAAACACCAGAGGGTACTCTTTCAGAAAAAAAAACTTTATAGACCTGTCATAGAAATTGTCATATAACGTGACTATGCCCCTTGAAGTCAGCACCAATGTGTAAAAGATTAACCAATGTTCATCCTTATTTTAATTATATATGATCTGATGCTGCAATTCCATAATATGCACGTGCTTAGGATATTTCTCCTTCTCAAAATAAGCTGAAATTAATCTTTTTGGATAGATCTAAGATTGTAAGATTGAGCCTTAATGAAACTGATGTTTTGCACTGCAAAAATGATCTTGGAATAAGTTATACCTTTTTACGCTTCTATCTACGGTGGCCCTGAAGTGCAAACTGCAACTACAAATCTAAAAGCGCAACTACATAAAGCAAAGCGCAACTACGTTAAGAAAAACAAAACTACAGAAAGCAAAGCGCAACTACATTAAGAAAAACAAAACTACATAAAGCAAAGCGCAACTACATTAAGAAAAACAAAACTACAGAAAGCAAAGCGCAACTACATTAAGAAAAACAAAACTACATAAAGCAAAGCGCAACTACATTAAGAAAAACAAAACTGCAGAAAGCAAAGCGCAACTACATTAAGAAAAACAAAACTACAGAAAGCAAAGCGCAACTACATTAAGGAAAACAAAACTACAGAAAGCAAAGCGCAACTACATTAAGGAAAACAAAACTACAGAAAGCAAAGCGCAACTACATTAAAAAAAACAAAACTACAGAAAGCAAAGCGCAACTACATTAAGGAAAACAAAACTACAGAAAGCAAAGCGCAACTACATTAAGGAAAACAAAACTACAGAAAGCAAAGCGCAACTACATTAAGGAAAACAAAACTACAGAAAGCAAAGCGCAACTACATTAAGAAAAACAAAACTACAGAAAGCAAAGCGCAACTACATTAAGGAAAACAAAACTACAGAAAGCAAAGCGCAACTACATTAAGGAAAACAAAACTACAGAAAGCAAAGCGCAACTACATTAAGGAAAACAAAACTACAGAAAGCAAAGCGCAACTACATTAAGAAAAACAAAACTACAGAAAGCAAAGCGCAACTACATTAAGGAAAACAAAACTACAGAAAGCAAAGCGCAACTACATTAAGGAAAACAAAACTACAGAAAGCAAAGCGCAACTACATTAAGGAAAACAAAACTACAGAAAGCAAAGAGCAACTACATTAAGGAAAACAAAACTACAGAAAGCAAAGCGCAACTACATTAAGAAAAACAAAACTACAGAAAGCAAAGCGCAACTACATTAAGGAAAACAAAACTACAGAAAGCAAAGCGCAACTACATTAAGGAAAACAAAACTACATAAAGCAAAGCGTAACTACATTAAGGAAAACAAAACTACATAAAGCAAAGCGTAACTACATGCGCTTTGTTTTATGTAGTTGCGATTTCCTTAATGTAGTTGCGCCTTTAGATTTGTAGTTGCAGTTTGCACTTCAGGGCCACCGTATCTAGCTGTTATAATTCTATTCCTTCATCAAAGTAAAGCTCAATATTTCAACATTGATTCTTATGAGTTTGTGAGTGCATATGATCTAAATATCTTATTTTAAGAGTAAGTATACTTATTCCATTGGTATTCCATTGGCAAAATTAATGGTAAATACTCCTAATTTAAGAACTTTTTACTTATTTCTAGATCGTTTTTCCAGTGAAAGTCCAGTGGATTGTTTTTATTTTTCTTCTTTTTGGAATTAATTTCTAACACAATGTTTTTCTTCCAAGGTCTGACGCCAGGCTGCATAAGGACGATGTCGATATTTGCTTCAGCAAGACTCTCAACTCCTGCAAAGTCCCTCAGATCAGATACGCCAGCGTGGAGCGGCTGCTGGAGCGCCTGACGGACCTGCGCTTCCTCTCCATCGACTTCCTTAACACCTTCCTTCACACCTACCGGATCTTCACCACCGCCGCCGTCGTCATCGACAAGCTGGCCGACATCTACAAGAAGCCCTTCACGTCCATCCCTGTGAGGTACGGCTCATGTCCACAGTCGGCCCGCCCCATTGCTTCAGACTTTACCTCGATCATCCATCCTAGTGTTTCTACCATCTTCACGCCCAACTGTTCATTCTTCATTCACTCCATCTTCTCTTGTCTCCATCTTCACCTCCCCCTATCATCTTCCTCTCATTTCTATCAGGATTGAGCAGCACTCATACGACCGTCTGTCCATCATGTCCCTCTGTCCTGACTACAGTCTCAAGATCACTCAGCTGGCTTTGGACCAGTCTAAGTACATACCATCAGTCAGACCTGAGGGGGATCTGTGTTTATCATCACAGCTTTAGACTGACTGAGATGATTTTTTTTTCAGGTCTTTGGAGCTCTTCTTCGCCACCAATCAGGGCGCCTGGGGATCGGACCCTTTGAACGGCAAATCCCCAAGACTGTGTCGCAAGTTCTCCTCTCCTCCACCCATATCCATCCCCTCCCGCACCTCCTCTCCTGTGCACTGCCGCAAGCTGTCCCTCAGCTCCCCTGTCAGCGTGAAAGTCGGAGCCTTGGACCTGTCCACGACACCCTCCTCGTCCGCAGCCAACTCTCCCACTTCCAGCCACTGTCCCTCCATCTCCTCTCCTCCCCCTGGATCCTCCAGGTTGCCTTTTGGCTTCTCCTATCCTCCACCCAACGCCACGCGCTCTCCCAGCCTCCCACAAGCCTCTGGGGTGTCCTCGCCGCCTCCCATCTCCACCAAAGCCCCTCTGGACCTCAGCCGGGGTCCCAGCTCCCCAGAGCTGAGCCCGGCTGCGGCGGAGGATGTCAGCGGAGAGCTGCCTCGCCTCGACGCCTTCTGTGGGAAGCTGAGGCGCAGCATCCGCAGGGGTAAGCAGCTACAGATCAGAGAAGGATTGTTCTTAGCTGAAAACAGCATCCGTTATTAAACCCACACCTCCAACACCTCCATGTGGGTAACTGTTAGGGAATAAAGGTTTCAGTAGAACTTTTCACTTCAAAAATGATCGAGAAATAAGTAAAAATGTCTTAAGTTAATTTAGTCTTAATTGAGTAGGTAAATAAGATAGTTTCAATGGAATTAGTATTTTTACTCTTAGAATAAGATAATTAGATAATATGCACTTGAAATAAGACAAGGCAATTGTTTTTTCTTATTTTAAATGTAAATTGTCTCCTTTCATTGGCTCACTTACTTCTTGAATTAGAGATGGGTCTGGAATCAATGTTTAGTTTTTTCCAGTTCTGTTCAATAAGGTGTGACACAAAAAAAAATATAAGAAGGGAAAGTCTCCATACGCTGCAAAAACGTTTTAGAAATAAGTAAAGTTTTCTTAAATTAAGTGTATTTAGCCTTGATTTCAGTAAGTAAATAAGATGATATGACAATTGAATGAGTATTTTTCACTTTTAAAATAATACAATTAGATAATATGCATTTTGAACATAAATTGTCCTGTTCCATTGGCAAAGTGTCTCACTTACCTGCTCAATTAAAGAAAAAATGCACTTATTTTAAGAAAAAAAAATGACTGATTTAGATATTGGGTTTTTTTTTTTTTTGGCTTCGTTTGTAGAAAGAATCATGCACTAGAAAAATGATCTAGAAATAAGTAAACATTTCTTAAATTAAGTGTATTTACCCTTAATTTGAGGAAGTAAATCAGAAAGTTTGCCAATGGAATGAGTATTTTTACTCTTAAAATAAGATAATTAGATTAAATGCACTTGAACTAAGACAATACAATTGTGTTTTATTATTTTAAGTGTATATTATCTTGTTTCATTGGCAAAATGTCGGTTTTACCTCCTCAATCCGAGAATAAATGCACTTATTTTAAGAAAAAATGATTTTCTTGAAATTAAATATTTTCTAGTGTGTAAAACCTTTTTTAACTCTTCTAGCTACTATAATTCTACTCTTTCATCAAAATAAAGCTTAATATTTCATGAGCAGCCCCCCCCCCCCCCCCCCCCCTTCACCTGTGCACCCCAAATGATTTATGTACTACTTGATCCAAGAGAACAAAAAAGCATTTAGAAATGCGAAATTATAAATCTTGTTGGAAGAAAGAATTTGTCATTTTAAGTGTTCAAATTCAATTCAATTCAGTTTATTTCTATAGCGCCAATTCACAACACATGTAATTTCAAGGCACTTTACAGTTCACCAGATCATACACTCAGATTGATTCAAAATTTTCTATCTAAGGAAAACCAGTTGATTGCATCGACTCATTGACTCAAATGCAATCCCTCACACTAAGCATGCTTCTAGCGACAGTGGAGAGGAAAAACTCCCTTTTAACTGCGAGAAATCTCCAGTAGAACCAGGCTCAGTGTGAGCGGCCATCTGCTGAGGCCGACTGGGGTTCAAGGAGACAGAAGTAGAGATACAAAAGGAAACTGTTAAAGGCGGTTCCGTCCAGTTAACAATAAAATCTTAAAGTGGAACTGAAACAGTCAACCAAACTTGAGACTGTCTCGTACTATTATCAATAATTAAATCGCAAACCTAAAAAAAAAATGTAAATGTAAAAGAAAAAAAACAGCATTGTTTATAATTTTTTTGTTAAGGAAGCTGCCATGTTGCAGTACTCTAAGCGGTGATTTAAAGATGTTGGTTTATGCATCAGCTGGCAGTCAAATATATTACCAGCTATTCCTCACAACCGTCAAACTGTTAGGAAATTTCCTATGATGAAAGACGAAGGTAAAAGGACACTAGAGTGTCTAAATCCCATTGCTTATGCTCAAGCCGTGGGAAGAAGAGAAGAGGAAGCTGTGGAGCCAGTGATCTGCCCTACCTTGTGGCTTTGCTCATGAGCAGACAGACAACAGGTTGCAGCTAGACAATGCTGCCTGGTATGAAGGACCAATCCTGCCATAATTGAAAATACATACAGAAATAAATCAAGGACTTAATAATATAAAATTGATTGTATAAGTAGTTAATAATATGAATTAGTGTGCCATAAATGTGGAAAAAAAAAGATATTTATTCATCAATTGATCAATTATTCATCTAAAAATATAGATTTTAACCTCCACTTTTATTTTTACTTTTCTTCTTGCATTTACACTGACTTATTTTGAACCCACTTATTTTCTGTTACACATTTCTTGAAGTCTTTGTTTTGTGTTTGTATATTATTGCATGTGGGGGTTTTTTCGTTCCGTATTTCCACTGCAACCTTTTTTATTGTTTAATATTTATCCACACCAATATTTTTAAAACATAAATAAATGTTAAAAATAAATATTTTTTTTAACATCCTTCTATTTCTGAAACAATGATTTATCTCTGCCTCTATAACTGATTTCCGCCTGCCCTTTTTATTTCCTTATCCTATTTTTCTATTTCCGCGTGGTCGTCTGACTGCAGCTGCTAATGTTAAAACAATGCCGAGGAGGGAGGGGGGTGCGGCGGCTTCGCTGGCAAAGCTTCCCAACTATACTATAGCTCCCTGGAAACGATTACTGAGCACGAGTTTGCATGCTTGGATTTTGGCTCCAGGCAAAGGTGTTGCGATAACTTGTGGAGTACCTAGCAGATGAACTTGGACAAGTTGTTGATTTGTCAGAAGATAACACAGTTTCTAACGATCATGTTCTATATCGTCTTGACTGCTTAACACAGAGAATAATACTTTTAGGCCGGGCATACACTGTGCAATTTTTTCAATCGTTGCATGCAGCTACAGCTCACACTGCACCTGTACAGTGTGAGTTCACAGCTCACAATGTTTGTTCTCTCACTGTGCGACCCGACGCTCTGATGCGATCTCCCAGTCACACTGTACGTCTAAAAACCAGGTGGGACTCAGCTCCACATTTAGATGGCGCTACTCGGACTCGTCTACCTGGAAGCCAAATGAGTAGAAGAGGAATATGAAGCTCAATAGAGTGAAACGCGCTGCCTTGGCAATTTGTGCAATTTTGTGCTGAAAGCCCTAAGGAGAAAAGGCGACGATGTATTTGGACAAAGACATAGCTGAGCAAACGTGGCTACTACGGCCTGTTAGTTTTACAGAAATAACTCCATTTTATCTGCACCCCCGCCATGCTTCTGTGTTTTCATTTGAGAGGAAGAAGAAGAAGAATCCTTGTTTGCAGACTGAGCGATTTGCCCACTACAGTCAACAAAAAAATCAAACATGTTTGATTTTCTCCCGACCTTGCGATTCCTGATTGGGAGGTGGTTGTGAAAGGCTGATCGCCCTTCGTTACCCCTTGTGTACAACAGGACGAACAATCAGGCTAAAATTCGGGCCGATTTAAAAATTCTTGCACGACTGGAAAGTCGGCCCGAAAAGGGCAAAAATCGCACAGTGTGAGCAGATCTTGACCAGGCAGTGTTGCAAAGTTTGAACGAGGCCACTTGTACTCTATTTGTATTCTACCGCGGTGAAGTTAGTTTTAAGTTGGATATTAGACAGATATTTGCTCCGGTTAAACCGCTGCTTCTACCGGTTAATCCTCCTCCTCGCTCTGGAAAGTCTATAATACGGGTGCGCTTGAAGTGTTGGAGCGCCTTTTTCAGATCGCAGTGTACCCCAAAGCAAAGAAGAGGTTCTCCCACAGCGATTATTTATTTAGAACCCCGTGTTTTGCAGTGTAAAAAGAAGGTGAAGGAGAATAACTATGTAGGAGTTCCCCCTTCAGGAAGCACCTACCTTAACCTGCTGCGCCCGCACAGTTAACAAATGTTCACTTTCTCTGATGTGAGGTAGGGCTTGATGATTAAAATTCAAAGCTGAGACAAAGTAATGGAACAAAATGTACTCCCTTAGTGGGTAATCATTTTTGCATTTCTTTGCACATTTAATTAAATAACATTTGTGATTCTGTTGGGAGTCCATGTGTAACGATCTTGGTTCTGTTTTTCTTTAAGTTTTCAGTTTCAAGTTTAGCCAGGTTTTTCCTTGTTTTCTAGCTTTATTGGTGTGTCTGGATTCATTTTCTGTCACGATTTGTTTGGAAGTTTTTATGAGGACCCAAATGCAGAGGCTGACAGGCAGGGGTGAGTTCTTAAAAGGTTTAATGGAGATCAAGCAGCAAAAATAGGAATCCAAATATCCAACTTAAAAATGTTAAAAACAGGTATCCAAAAAATCTGACATAAAAATCAAAAACAAACCATAACCATGGATACATCAGGGGAAAACCATCAAGGAGCCAGGGTGAGAAGAGGTAAGACGAGAAACCAGCCAAGAGGGACTGCAGAGGGAGTGTATTTATGGCTGACTGAACAAAGGTAGGACTAATGAGCTGATAAGGAGCAGGTGTGACTAGAGCTGATGAGGAAGCCAAGGGAAAAGAACACAAGGGGGCAGCAGAGGACAGACAGAAAAACCTAAGCAACTTAAATGAATCCAGACACACCAATAAAGCTAGAAAACAAGGAAAAACCTAGCTAAACTGAAAACTTAAAGAAAAACTACAGAACCAAGATCGTTACACCATGTTCTATGTTGAAATTGAATTATTAATAATAACATTTATATCTTTAATTTGTAACTGCATTTCCCAATGATATCTAAAATAGAATCAAGTGTTGAATATTTTTTTGATATTGAGTTTTAAGTATACTGTTGAAGAAAAATTATTATTTTTAGTTTTTAATACAGTTAATCTTATGGCATGTGTAAAAGGTATGTTGAGCACTCTCATTTTGAACATATTTCTTAATTTTGAACACGTTTGTGAAGATAACCTTTCCGTGAACCAAATTACTGAATTTAGTTTGTTCCTGAGAATTTAGGATAGGAAGGCCGTAAATTAGGGGAAGCTCTAAGTTTTTCTGAGTGTCCGAGATAGCTCCTGGTTGGAGGAGCAAAAGCCAGCCTTATTTGAATAAATTAAATACAAAAGGATAAAACTTTCTACACAGAAGTAACAAATCAGATTTGCACTTACAACTCTCCAAAGATGTCTTTGTACGTCTTTGCTTTCTTTCCTTCTCTCCATTTATGTCAGGTAATTGAATGTATGTTTCTGTTGTTCTGCAGTTTTGTTGTTAATTCATAAGCTGTTTCTTGTTGGATTAAATTCTGTGATTCTGTGACGTCAACACGCATTGCTGGTTTTCCTTGGGGCCACACGCAGCTTGCCGGGAGGCCCGGGGACCAGAGGAAGAGAGAAGCCAAACTTTTTCCAAACTATTTTAGAATATTTTCTTCCTTAACAATACGTAGCATCACTACCCTAATGTCTCAGTCACCCTTTCCATCTCTCTTTGGTTCATTTCTTTTCTTATTCTTTTCCATTTTTGTTCATTCTTTATCTGTTTAATTGTTTCTTTTTCTTTGCTTCCATTTTTCTTTTTTTGTCATCCTTTCGTTGTTTTTTTTTTCTTCCTCTGATGAAGTATCTAGCATAAATTCATCATAAGTTTTTATATATATACCATATATATATAAAATGGGCTAAAGAGACTTGGAGCCATGGACTTTTGAGACGTTAGTGAGGATTCTTGCCATAATGAGATGGAACTACCGTATGCATAAATCATTTAGATCTAATGTTACACCAGACTTGGACATGTCTTTGATCGTGTTTTAGCAAATCAAACAAACTGGGAGACAGAAATGGGTCAGCACCGCTCTACAGAGGAATAATCAGGCTTCTAGATCCACATCTGTCTGCAGCACAAAGGATGATCACTATAGAAACAGGACGGAGATAAAAAGAGAATAATGACATGCAATGAGAAGCTCTTCAGCCCGATCTTTAATAGAAATGTGCCACCAAAAAGCTCATGCAAAACAGGTTTAGATTGTTTCAGAAATTATTATTCATATCCATTTACATAGAGAGAATTATTTTCTTATGTTGCATGCCATTTTTATTGTAATATTGTTCATTAAAGATATATTTATATTCCTACACATCATTAAAGTTTCTGATACCCTTGAAAAGTTCAGGGACCTCCTAAGGATTTTTTGTGACCACTTTCAACTTGAGTCTCAAAAATGTTGGACGTTTGCATTTGTCTGATGAATTTAGTCCTAAATCTCACCTATAATCACATTTATCAGAATAAAATGTGATGCTCTCCATGAGACACTTATTTACTGTACAGATGTATCATAGTATGTAAATCCACACACAGTGAATAGAAAACACTCATATAATTAGAGCCTAAGTGGGTTGATTTTTCTTGAAATAGCGTATTTTCCCTTGATTTGAGCAAAACGAACAGGAAGATTTATGTTCAACATAAGAAAAAAACACATCTAATTCTTATTGCTGTCAGAAAACGGGACGGATGGACCCAGTATTCAAGGTGAAACAGTCATTAGGAAAGTTCAAAACGTTTATTAAAACAAAACCATAGAACAGAACTGAAGCTGTAGAACCATGACCGCAGCGACTGCAAGACGGGGGTGGGACAAAGCCCAATCACTGACACTCTGGAGGGAGAAACACAGGTTAGTGACCATGATCATCTGACAGGAGATGATTATCGAAGTGAGTCACTTACCTGGTTTAACAGTTTAGTCCATCCTCTCAATTATAGGCAGGTTCAGCCGACGCACTGCCAAAGAGATGCGGCCCTGAGCCGCCCAGAGTGTCCCTGATGCTGTTGTCCCGGAGAACATGCATGCAGCCGATCCAGGTCAGGGAAAAAAAACAGATCAGAGAGGAACAGTTCTGAGATCCAGGAGTCCGTAGTCCGATCAGCGGTTCAGATCCGCCGAGGAACAGTTCCTGGGTTCCAAGAATCCTCAGAGCGTTTAGGCAGGCACAGAGTCAGGCGCGTCCAGGATCGTGCCCAGACAGAAACGCACAGATGCAGACAGGCAGGTTCAGATGCAGACGGGCAGCCTCAGTGCTTGAGGGGACAGAGACAAGACATGGTACCGGGATTTCTGCAGGAAACTTTAAACTGGCCTCCTCCTAGGAGCCAGGTTTACAGGAATGAAACTGACCTTCTCCGTGTTCCGAGCCAAAACCCTGAGGGCTCCGTGGAGAAGGACCAGGACACGATCATGAGACGAGACGGAGACAAAAACCCACTCAATACACTGGCCACCAGGAACCAGGACTTGTACCAACTAAAATCAAAGCTATTAATCAAAGCTATTTTATCTTTTGTTGTTTTTTAAATACTGTTTTTTTTATTGGTATTTAGTTGGAATCAAATAGTATAAACTTGATAAGACCTTTACTATAAATAAACTGCATCCTGTTTAGTTAATTACTTTTAGTAACACCAGGTGATGCAAAGAATGAGGAGGCTGTAAACATGCAGTGAAGTTATAGTAGGTGTGGGAGTGATCTGATTGTGGGACTGTTGTTTGGAGGAATAGATAATATTAGCTGATATAGAGGGCCCCCAAAATCAGATTTTTATCCTCGAGGAGGGCAACCTGGGTTCGAATCCAGCCTGTGGTCCTGTCTCTCCCTCTCTCATACCCCCTTTCCTGTCAGCCTCCTGTCCATAAAAACGAGCCACTAGTGCTGTAAAAACTCAAAAAAAAATTAAAATAAAAAACAGATCAGGATGAGATGAGCCAGTAATCCAGCCATTCATCCAGGAGCAGTTGAAGTACAGACGCCAATCTTGCACTGACCTGGACTCCTGGATAAGTGTTTAAACATCTTCAGAAAAACTGGGCATAGGTTGCCTCTTATTTAAGCCTGTTTTGTGGATATTAACAAACATTTCCTTCTTTCAAGTATCCAAAACACAGAAACAAACATGACTTGTGGATGAAATTCCAGAATGATGAAAAAATTTTATTTCACCATTCTGCTTCATTCCATTTCTATTCTCCTACTCTGCAAAATCTGTTAGTTCAATCTCCAACATTCTGCTCTCTATGCTTTTTCTCATAGTAGCTTCATCTGGTCTTTAATGTTTGGCTGTGACTTCATCCTGGAGAGAAATATCAGCTGTGAGGCTCCCATCAACACCTTTGTTTATAGATGTTGGAGATCGGCCTGTGTTCCAGTGTAGTCCTGTTTCTCTGACTGTGACTGGCTGGATGTGCTCTCTTCATCCTCTTACATGGGAGCTGGCTTGGAGCTCGTCTGCCTAGCTGTACGTTTCCTGGACGGGGCTGCCTTTAGTATCTCTGCTTCTGTCTCCTTGAACCCTAATCGGCCTCGGCAGATGGCTTCCTGTGAAAAGGGAGTTTTTCCTCTCCACTGCCGCTACAAGCATGCTTAGTGTGAGGGATTGCCTTCGAGTCAATGATTCGATGCAATCAACTGGTTTTCCTTAGATAGAAAACTTTGAATCAATCTGACTGCATGATCTGATGAACTGTAAAGTGCCTTGAGATGACATGTGTTGTGAATTGGCGCTATAGAAATAAAAAGCATTAAATGAAAATTCCAATATACTCCTTTTTATAAGAGAAAAGACAGGCTCCTGCCTTATTGAGTTCACATGTCTTTTTTCATGCAGAAACAAGTTAATCAGATAAAGCACAGTACGGCACCATCCCAGATGGAGCAAAAGTTAGAGAAAAGAAAAAAAATTGCAACCATCCCCACCACTACCATAGTTCTAACGGTGGTGGAGTCATAAATAAAGAAAGGAAAAACCAAAAAGGGACACATTAATAGTTTCCGATTTTTAAAACAAAGCTGAAGCTCTTATTGGTCGTCCTGGCAAAATATGATTCGCTCATCAATGACTGCTCTAAAATAGACTAAAATAAGTAAATCCACAGGATCCCAGGCTCTTTGGTTGTTCAAACTGCTCCTTTCTACTCATTTCTAAGGAAGATCTTCACCCTTTGTCTTGTGTTTATGAGCTACAGCTGAACATAGTGGACTTTCTAGGTATTTATTTTCATAAGCTTGAAGGAGGCATGTTTAATCTTGTAAAGTGTTAAACTGTTCATCTTTGCTTTTTTAATTAAATTAAATTTAATATATAAATACCTTATTACTACATTTAATCTCAGTACGCAGTACATTTTATTCCATTATAATCTGAAAGGAAAGCTTGAAAAAAATATTCTTAATCAAAAATGGTCTCAAGATTAACTGCATTTTTCTCAGAAAATCTTTAGAAAATATGAAAAAAGTACCTTTTTTATTTATTGTCCGTTATAATTTTCAACATTATTAATTGATTACCTATTTTTTAGTATTTATTTATGTGCATGTTATAATATTTTTGTCTGTTTTATTATTCTTTTGTATTTTTTACGCTATTTATTTCTTCAATGCTATTTATTTCTGCATGTAAAAAAATACAAAGGAAGAATAAAAAAAGACAAAAATATTAATATTACAAAGGTGAATAAATGAAGCTAATTAAGAGATATATATACATTTATGTCTCACTGTATAATTTAATTTCTACCTACATTTATTTATTGTACTTTGGGGGGTAACAAATTGCATGCTTGTTTATTTACTAATTTATTTATTTCTGTATTTATTTTTAAATCTAGTAGAGCTGGTCCTCCATAGATTCCTGTTGGACGTTTGACCTTTTCTGTCTCACAGCTGTCCTGGAGTCTGTGTCCTTGGACAAGTTTATCCCAGAGTCCCCGTCCACCAGTGAGCCGGGGGACTTGTCTCCCTGCCGCTCCCCGTCCACACCAAGACATCTGCGATACAGACAGTCTGGAGGTACAGAATTGCACCAGCTCGTTGCTACGATGCCGTAAAACTCTGATAGAAAGCTGGGTTTTATTATTAATACAGGATAATCTTCAGTTTAGTGACATATTTATGTACATTCCAACTGAAAAACAACAAAATCATCTACAAGACCAATTTGGATCTCTGTTAAGATTTAGTCAAAACACAGATCAGAGTTTTAAACCATGCATCTATGTTTTTACTTGAGGCTATTTTAACTGCAGTGTTTCCACTTTTCTCTTTGTTTCCTTCACTTTTCTGGTTGCTTCCAGTCGCAGCTGGTGAGAACTCTCGCTGCACCATGTCGCCAGCGTCGGCGTTCGCCATCGCCACGGCCGCCGCAGGGCACAGCAGCTCGCAGGGTGAGTCGTGAAGGTCACGGCGGATGTAGCCAAGGGAGGGAGGGAGCTCTGGTTGGGTTGTCAATCGAATTATACGTTCTGGAGCAGTTAAAAAGGACAGCATAATGTAATTTAGAGAGAAGAGGAAAGAAGTAAACGATGTGTTGGAGATTTCTGCTTCAAAAGGCAAATGAAGACAATAATATAATCAGCTTTCATTATTATTTTTTTCTTATTTAAAATGATTAGCTTGAACCTTTGGCAAAGCTGCAGTGTAAAAGAAATTCAAACACAAATAGTGAGCCTAATCTGTTCAACTATATATTTCATTTATTATTGCTAAAGCATTTGCAAAGCAACTTTTAGCATGCAACAAATACAGCCGTTTTTACAGATTAATTCATGAAATGTCTTTATCTATCTAAAAGGGCAGCCTTATTGTAAACTGTACTGTAAACATACAGTAGTAGCCATTCGAAATTTCCCCACTTTCCTTGATGGACCCTTGCCTGGTCCTTGGATGGTCCCCTACAATTCATTTTTAAACATCAATCTTTGTACTAAAATATTCTTTCTGTCATGATTTGTGGACATTAAGAGCTAAAGAGAAGCATCTTCTCCTGGTCAGACCCTGTAATTCAGTGAAAGGATTTAATCAGAGTATTAAAACATGCAAGAGGGGGTCAGTCCGGTGGCTGCACTGGAAAAAAAATCAAAATCTAGATAAGTTGTTTTTTTCTTAAAATAACTGCATTTGTTCTTGGATTGAGGAGGTAAAAGAGACATTTTGCCAATGGAACAAGACAATTTACACTTAAAATAAAAAAAACAATTGCCTTGTCTTATTTCAAGTGCATTTTATCTAATTATCTTATTTTAAGAGTAAAAATGCTTATTCCATTGGCAAATCATCTAAATTACCTACTCAAATTAAGGGTAAATACACTTAATTTAAGACATTTTTATTTATTTCTAGATTATTTTTCCAGTGTGGAAGTTGGAGGGGATTTTACTGGAAGTTGCAGGGAAGTGGGCTGCCATTCGGCTAGGGTTTGACTGGAAATGGCCACTTTCAATGGCTGCTACTGTAAATTTCTAGTGAAAGAGTAAAAGATAAAAGTTAATTAATTTCTGAAAAAAATAATTATTTTCATTCAATTTTAGATGTAATTGTTATTTGTTCAAACCACAGATGACTGTTTCGAAGTCTCTGTCTCTTTACAGATGATTTATGTACAAAACAGGTCTGCCTTTTGAAGTTTTTTTGTCAAATATCATCACCATAGATGCTGCTAGTGCAGTATGCATGTGTGGATTCGGTTCATTTAATTTTCACGCCTCCATATTTTAATTAATTTTTTTTTTTTTGCCCTTCTAGGTTTCAGTAACTCTGAGAAAACATGTGACAAGGAATTCATCATCCGCAGAGCTGCTACCAACAGAGTCCTCAACGTGCTGCGCCACTGGGTCTCCAAACACTCCCAGGTGAGTCAGCGCAGGGCTTTGCTACACTAAAGGAATCAGCTTTCATGTCAGCATTCTGATTTAAAAAAATGGAAGGATTTGGGTTTGAGCCTTTGGTTTATTAATTGTATTAGATTTACAACATTTTGCAGTGAGTGTTACCAAAGACCAGGTAGTATAGTAAGCCACAGTGTCGGGCTTAAAAGGTTTATTGGATTGTGGGGAGTTTATGGATGATGGAAGGCAGCTAAAGACTAACCAGGCTAATGATAGACTGTTGACAGGCTGGAGAAGACAAATGAAGACTGAGCAGGCTGGTCATAGGCTGAGCCAGCTGGTGACAGACTGAATAAGTCAGTTGAGTGCTGAACAGCCTAAAAGATGGCTTTAGAAAGCAGATGAAGACTAAACACATTGGTGACACTCTGGTGGCAGGCTGAGCAGAATCGTAACAAGCATGAAAAGGTTGATTAAAATGAAGTAGACTGATGGCAGGCTGAACAAGCTGGTGACAGTCTTGAAAAGGCAAATTAGGACTAAACAGGCAGAAAACAGGTTGATGGTAGGCTAAACGGGCTGGTAAGAGGCTGCTGGTAGGCACAGATAGTTCAGGTCATGACCTGAAACAAAAAGACAAAAAATGAACTGACTGTGGGGAAGCTGATGATGGGCTGAACAGCCTAGTGACAGGCTGGAGACAGATGAAGACTGACAGGCTGGTAACAGGTTAAAAATGCTGTTGACAGGCTGGAGAAGGCAGATGAAGATTGACAGGCTGTTAGCATGCTAGATAAGTTAGTGGAAAGCAGAGTCCATGTCATGACCAGAAATAGAAGGAAACGAGAACCCAGTGAGGGTAGGGAAGACTCAGGAAGGTGGTGCACGCAATCACTGGGAATATACATGCAGGCATCGAGACAATCTGGAGAAGATCGACTGGGAGGGGAAGGTATTGATAGGAAGAGTTCCATGTGAAAGCAGTTTACCTGATTAGCAGAGTGGAGGAGAGCTAAAGGAGAATAAGAGCCAGCCACTCAACAAAACAGCATCAAAGAAAAGCTGCGTAAAACAAACTTCCTCTCTTAGTCTGTCACAGTAGTTTTCTGTGATGGCTGAACAGATCCGTACATTAAGGTCGGTCAGATGTGATTGAGATGGAGCCTAGGTGGAAGTTCAACTGAATAAACTGTTTGGTCTATCAGCTTTGAGCCGTGCCTTCACAAAAGCCTAAGAGCGTCCAAAGTTAATCTTAAAAGGCCTCTGATCCGCAACTTGTCTGCTCCTAGTGCATAGGTGGTGGTTGCGCTGTGACTTCATTCAGATGGCCTCTTTTTAACCCACCTCCAGCTCCTCCTCCACCATGGTAGCTAAAACTTCATCAGACTATCATTCCTCTTACTGCATTCCGCGTCTCATTTCAACCGGTCCGGCAGCAGACCGCCATGTTGAGCCTGGTTCTGCCAGAGGTTTCTTCCAAATTGGGAGTTTTTCCTCTCCACTGTCGCTTCATGCTTGCTCATCATGGACAGGTTCTCTCAACCTGTGTTATCCAAACTGGACTTCCATCTTCCAGGTCCCTGAGTGAAGCTCTAGTATCAGCTCACACAATCCACTGGATCTCTCCATAAATCTCAGCAGACTGTCTCACTAACCAGCAGTCTACAGACTGACCAACTTCATCTATCTCCACTCCACCACCAGTTTCAGGCCTAGGGGGAAGGAGTTCTTTACTCCTGTTCATGCGTATCAATCAAAAATCAGCACTATGTTTCCTGCTGAGGTCTGAGCACCAAAGACTAAAGTAATTGTATCAATAAATTTCTTCTAATTATTTTTTCTCTTCGTGTGGGTTTTTCAGATTGAAATACATTAGACTGCCTTATGGTCAGGCTTGATTTGGTTGTCAGAACTTCTTCATGGATCCTTTTCTGAGTTAGCAATCTCATATTCGCTGTTAACATTTGAGCGTATGTGATATGGTCGTCCATTGCTCTACCCAAAATAGCAGAAAGTGTGTTAGAGTGCATTGCATCTTTGCAGCCAAAGATAGTTTCATTAACAATCAGGTGGACTGACCATGGGCCGTCACTATATAGCAGCTTTTATATCAATTACACTCATTAAACATCTTTAAACCACCAATGAAATAAAAGGGGAACTAAATGCTTTCTTTAAAGATCCACCTGTGTTTCCATGGTGAAAACTTTAATTCTGTCTCAATTCCCATTCATCTTATAAAAGCTTTCAACACAACCACTTTTACTATTTATATCTTCCAGGGAAGTTTAACATGCAACTACAAACATAAAGAAAACTTCTAACTAGGCAATAAAAATCGTAATGCCAGTTTGAGCTAATCTGGAAAATAAAGCCTGTAAAGTTACCATAGCTGCAATTTTTCATGTTCCTCGGTTCTTTTGACACACAGCTGGAGGAGAAAGCCCCCTTCATAGACGCATCTAAAAACGCTAGTTGTTGTTTTTGCTCTCACCGTTTTTCCTCTCCCATCACCGCTCCACTGACAGAGGTGCTCTTTGCGCCGCGTGTCCTTCCCCCCATGGAATCACTCAGAAAGGTCACCCTGATCCCCAGGGAGTCCCAGAGAACTGTCGTTTTTATTTAACATTATATAAGCTGCTAATTTTCTAACTTGATGCCTGAAAAAATGAACTTGTTTTTTTGCGTGTGTTGAAAAATTAAGCTGTGGCTCAGGAGTGACAGATGTTCTTAACCTTCCATTAAAATATCTGTATAATAACACTAATCAGTTGCTGTTCTTAATCTCACACAGTCCGGTTTCATGGATTACAGATTTGTGTTTAACAGTTAGTTCAAATAACCATTAGCAGTTATTTATATATTTTTGTAGGCAAATTCCTCCACCATCCCTTTCCTAACTAGACAGGGAACATGGCTGAGAACCCCTGCAGATGATGGCAGAAGAGATCTTTAAAACAGACTTGCTCTTTTTTCCAGCATGGCTCCTAAATTAGATTAGCGTAGTTTTGCAGAGTGGAGCAACTGGATCGTTAATGGAAGTAGACCCATATTTGGCGTCTCTGATAAATTGTTAGGGTGTGACGTTTCCTCTGTTTGTCTATCAGGACTTTGACATGAACAGTGAGCTGAAGACGGGGGTGATCGGTCTTCTGGAGGAGGTTCTGCGAGACCCAGATCTTCTGCCCCAAGAGAGAAAAGCAGCAACCAACATATTAAGGTGCAGAACACCACATACCCATAAGATAACCGATTTAAAATCAAAGCTTTATTTGATTTATTTGGTTCTTATTTTTTTTTTTTCAGCCAAAGGTTACGTTTTTAATATATCTTCCACTTACAGCTGTAACATTGTGGTTTGCTTTGCAGCGCCCTTTCTCAGGATGAACAAGACGACACTCAGCTGAGGATAGAGGACATCCTGCAAATGGTCTGAGTTAAAGCCTAATAACACTTTACTGAAAGGGTTCAATGAATAAAATCGGTTAAACAGGACTTCTTCATTTTGCAACAGAAAAGCTGTCCTCTTCTGCATTTCATTGCGGTAAGTTTAAAAAGTGCTGTGTTGAGGAATCTCCTCCCCTTTAAAAATCCACCAATTCACTTCAGTTTATTTATGTAGAACTAATACCAGCTCTTATTGCTTTAAACTTGTCCAAATTCTTCAGTCAAATGTCCCTTCAATGTTTGCTGTGTTGCTGATCCTATCCTTTCCGCAGATTCGTGCGACGTTAGCATAGAGATCATTTTGTTCCGATGCTGCAGCGAAGAGCAGGTTTTGTAAATAGAAATTTGAAAAAATGCAATCCAGAAATAAAACTTTTAAGAACTTCTTTATCAAAAAATTTTATTTTTTAGATCATTTTATTTGTTTTGTTTTTTCATGTTTTACATAAAGATTTCAGATTTGCAAATTTTATTCTTTTCAAATTGGGTTTTCCAGATCACCTTTTTTCATTTATGTGGGTTAGAAAAGGAGACACTTTTCTGTTAGTCTATGGAGTGAATTTAGTACATTTATTGTTGTAAGCAGAGATCCCGTTTTGTTAATTAAAATTTTAAATGCAACCCAGAAATAAAACTATGTAATCAGAAAAAGATTTGTAAGTATGTTTGCTGTTTTCACATATTCCACATATATTATTGTTTTTTTTCTCTCTTTTATTTTGAGTTTTACAAATTGCATTTTTGTCAAACAAAAGGCGTCAACAACAGCATTTTATTGTTCAATGTGTGCATCGTAAGCGAGCATTTGTATTGGGCTTGAAGAGAAGGGAAAAAAGAATGTATTTTGCTAAATTTAATCTGAAAGAATGCAAAAATATAAAATCTGCTAAAAAATAAATAAATAAATTTAATCTGGAAAAAGGTGAACGAATAAAAGTCAGTTAATCTCAAAACGTTTTTTTTAATTAAGAATTTGTTTGAAGTCTCATTGCTGGATTGGATTTTGTTTTTTCAATTTAAAAAAATGGGTTCTTGTGTTCCGTCAATAATGGAACAACTTTCACTCCATATTTGTCTGCATGAAGGTTACCAACAATATTTTTATTATTCAATGTGAAGCCTTTTACTGGGATTCACATGAAGAGAATTTGATCTATGAAACACAATTTAAAGAGAAAGCAATTCATCAAACTTTTTCTGAAAAACAGACATTTGATAAAAATGAAATTAGTATATTTTTTATAGCAGAAAAAGTGAAATCTGAGATAAGTTACTCTCAAAGTTTTGTTTCTATATTGACTTTTATTTATTTCAATTTTAAAAACGTGCTCTGCGCTTGCAGCGATGAGGGAAATAAAATCCCTCCATACCTTTGTGGTCCTTGTGTCCCGTTTTCCACCCACTGAGCTAATGTGTCTGTTGGATCCAGGCGGAGAGTCCCAAAGCTGAGTCCTTTGAGTCGCTGTCGGCCATGGAGGTGGCAGAGCAGATCACGCTGCTGGATTACATCGTTTTCAGGAGTATTCCCTACGAGTGAGTACACATACTCTGCTCCCTAACATTTATTTTTTTCTCCACCTCTCTGATATCAATCTTTAAACAACCTGTTTAGAAACAACAAGGCCTGATAGGGGTAAAAATGCACCTACAAAATTAAAGTGAGGTGTAAACATGTCCATGGCAACCTCTGCACAGAATACCTGTTTATTAATGTTACTTTAAGGATTTCTTTTTCACCTACAGCCAGAGATAGAGAGGGTCACGCTCAGTTAGAGTTCACATCCAATGAAATGGCCAATCTGTGGCGAAAATCCAGTTTTTGTTAACAGACGTTCTCCTTCCAGTCTGACTGAGTTGCAGCTTTAATACCAAGAAAACCTGCCAAACCTTTCAGTTTTTGAATGAGCAAACTTGATGGAGACAAAACACTAAAAATCAGAAGGCAGGTCTATGGCGTAACGAGCAAAAAAGTTGGAACAGAAATTAAAAATCATAGTTTTTTTTTTGTATTTCAAGTGTGTGAAAACCTTAAGGGATGAGAGCCCATTTGTAAAGCATCTGAGCGACTGTCTGACTTTGTGTGTCTGTTCAGGGAGTTCCTGGGTCAGGGCTGGATGAAGGTGGACAAGTCTGAGAGAACGCCGTACATCATGAAAACCAGCCAGCATTTCAATGACGTAAGAACTAAAAGTTTGTTTTCCAACACAAATGTGTAAAGATAGTTTCTTCCTTTTTTTTTTCATAGATGATTTATTCTACTTTCTTCAAAAAAAAAGCTTATATTTATTAGTTTAATATCCAAGACTCACCGTAAAGCTAACATTTTCAGATTTACCATAAAGCAATCAGAAAATTGAAATGATAAGACTGCTTCTGTAGAATGCCGGGATTCACGTTTTCCGGCTCATAGCGATTGCCCGTGGGTAAAAAAAATCACTCGAAAATAAATTGAACATAAATAAATACTGTCACCGTTTGTCGGCCAATGGTAGCAAAGCAGCGCTCTGAAACTAACAGTATAAGCCAATCAGAAGAAGAAGGGGGCGGGTCTTAGGAAAGCGTGTTCCTCCTCTCCTTTCTTGCTCAAGTCGCCACATAGATTGTGGTAAATATACACATAGGTCTACATAGAAAGTCACCTTGCACAGTTTACGGCTCCATTCAACGGAGAGACGTGTAAAAAGTCAAAAAATAAATAAATGAAACTTTATGTTTGGAGAGAAGGATGATAGAGAGAACAGAATTGCATGGAGTGGGAACAATGCAGGTCATGAACTCCGGGGAAGATGTCACCACCACAGATAAAGGTCTGAAAAATAAATGACACTGGGCATGGAAGGAGGAGACAGGGCGAGATGGCGAACAATTTAGCAGCTGGTGCAGGAAGTTAGGTCAACCAGGCGCTTGCTGTGCAGCACAGCATGCAAAAGCAAGCGCCTGGTCGACCTAACTTCAACCAGTTGATGTTTTTTAAGTTAACTTTGTATTGGTTTTATTAACATCTGTGTATTCAATTTGCGATTTTATTACTGATGAATAAAGTTTAAAGTTATTGAAATGTTGAAATGGCTGAATTATTTAGTTATTTAAACTTTTAATGTTCTCTAAATGCCAGACTGAATTTCATCTACCTTTATAACAGTTCACCTTGAGAGTGTAAGTTAATTTATAACCTGTTAAGGACTACGCTTAGCAGCAAAACTGGATATCAAAGAAATGCGGTTTATGCAAGTGGTATATATAGATGCGCTTTTGCCATTTTCTGGTAGTTTTTGGTATTGGATTTTCAAAAGTCAAATTTAGTCTTCAGTCATTCATGCAATCTCTGATCGCATGCCCCCACACCCTCCTAGCATGGCTTGTGTCGAAAAAGTGCAAGCTCAGGATATTTTTTTTTTTGCTTTAATCCCTGAGAATAACTCCAGCAGCAGTAGGGAAGAGAAGGATGAACCCACAGGAAGCTGATGGTAAAACCTTGAAAGTGCTTTTATTTTACTCACAGCCCTCCTCTATCGGTCACCAAATTCCTGTTCACTCTGACATTTAACTTTCTTAATAAAAGGGTTAGTATAAAAAAAGAAAAGCCATTTTTCTGGTCTTCTCTCCTCAGATGAGTAACCTGGTGGCGTCTCAGATAATGGCTCACACTGACGTGGCTTCCCGCGCTGGCTCTATAGAGAAATGGCTGGCAGTGGCCGACATCTGCCGCTGCCTCAACAACTACAACGGAGTGCTCGAGATCACCTCTGCTCTCAATCGCAGCGCCATCTACAGGCTGAAGAAGACCTGGGCTAAAGTTTGCAAACAGGTTTTAGATCCCATCACTCAATCGGCTGAATCCACCCGCTTCATTTTATACATAAAACCTTCAACTGTTGATCCATCTTCTGGTTTTTAGACCAAGGCTCTGATGGACAGGCTTCAGAAGATCGTATCGTCAGAGGGGAGGTTCAAGAACCTCAGAGAAACTCTGAAGAAGTAACTACAGAAATAAATTGAGACTGATGACAGATAATCAATACCTGTCCCGCAGCATGATGCCGTCTGGTTTCTTTTTTGTCCTTCTTGTACACAGCTGCAACCCTCCGTGTGTCCCATACCTGGGCATGTACCTCACTGACCTGGCCTTCATCGAGGAGGGGACACCCAACTTCACCGAGGAGGGCCTGGTTAACTTCTCCAAGATGAGAATGGTGAGCATTTCTCCAACTAACTGATCATATTAGCTCTTTATCAATGCAGGCTCAAATTAATTTATGAAGATAAAAAGGTTATTTAAGGATCTCTGAGGTTTATGGCAAGTTTTAAAAAGTTATTGTTCTTATGGATTAACGTCCTCCATAAGGATAAAAAACAAGTTTGAGGTAACTTCAAAGATTGTATAGAAATCAGCCGAGGTTTGCGGCGCTTTGGAGCCATCTAGTGGCTGGAGAAGGTAAAACAATATATTAATAAAAAAAAGACTTATTTTTAAATCAATAAATTCATGAGTTATGGAAAGATGTTTTCTTGTTAGCTTAGGAGGGAAGGATATTCTGAAAAGCATGAAGTATGTTTGTAATCTGATAATTTTCAGTTTGTTTAATAATGAATGCACTGAGCTGCACAGATTCTGTTTAAGACTTTGTCCAGCATTAAAAGATCTACAGTGACAGCAGAAGCTGAGTGGAGTTCAATGGAGAATCTTATGGAGTGAATTTCGTTCCATTATTTTCTTTAAGCAAAGAACAAATTTTGTGAATGGAAATTTTAAAAAAGGCAATTAGAAAAGTATATCGGAAATATTTCTACTTTTTTTAAAAAAAGGTTTTGGGAGTAACTGCTGTTTTCTCATGATTTTTTTATTTATTTATTTTTTTTACTTTATTTTAGAAATAAATTGTAGATGTTATATTTTAAATTTTCATTTTTTCAAATTTCTTTTTTCAGATGAAGATCTGTAAAACTCGAGTTAAAAAGAATGCAGTTCAGGAGCGAGGAGAATGTGATGTGAAAAACGCAATTTGAAAATAATTAAATTTGTAAAACTCAATCTGTACTTAAATAAAATAATAAATAATCTAAACTAATATCATAATATGAAATAATTATTAAACATTTTAATGAAATTTGAAAAAATAAGAAACAAAATGTAAAAAGAACATTTTGACAGAACAACAACGTTACTCTCAAAGTTAATCTCGGAAATGTTTCTTATTAAGAAGTTTAATTTCTTTGTTCGCAACAATAATGCAACAAAATTCACTCCATACATTTTTAGATAAAGAAGCTTTTTTGATAAGTTCTGCTGTAGAGGAAATTTCTGTTTCTGCTTCTTTTTATTTGGCATCACAATAAAGCTGCTCAGCTGGAACTTCTTAATTAGATTATGATTTACATACAAATTAAATATTGTCTGTCTGCTTGAAGTAAAAAGACTTCAGAAAGCCCCACAGTGTTCATTAATGGCAGCTGCCCAGCTTGATTACTGTGTCTCTGAAGATGACATCTAACATTAACCCAACATTCTGTTAACTTTGACCTAATTATTAGCTGAATCTGAGATATATAAGAAAGCATTTCCTCGGCCTACATTGTAGCTCTGTGCGGGCTGCTCTTTTAAAGAACTTTAACAGGTCAGAGCGTCACTGAATGGGTCATGTGACTCAGAGCACCGATTTACTGCAGTCTGAGCTCCCCCCGAAGATGCAGCATCAATCTTTATGCAAAAGGAGCAAGTTATTGGCATTTAAATAAATAAAATAATAAAATGACTGCGGTTTTAAACAACAGAGTCAAATAGGCTAAAAGTAGTTAAATATGAAAGCACTCAATAAATATATGTTTGAGCTCATTTATGGAAAATATAAACCCTATTGAAAGCGTCTGTAGGTCCATCAGCCACTATCATTTATATGAGTTAAAAAGCTGGGCTTCTCAGAGGACCATTACTCAGAGTTACAGATTAAAATGAACAAATATCTGTTGTTTTCTTATTGAACAGAGAATCAGACTGCAGAGCTTCTAGATATTTTTAAAATTATTTTCTCTGGCATCATTATATTGGTAGATAGCTACATAAATCTGTTTTAAGCATGGCAGAGACACAATTAGGGACAGCTGCAGATTTAAATGGGAAACAGATTTACTGGGATATTTCAATTCAGTTTATTTATATAGCGCCAAATTCACAACACATGTCATCTCAAGGCACTTTACAGTTCAACCAGATCATACAGTCAAATTGATACAAAGTTTTCTATCTAAGAAAAACCAGTTGATGCATCGACTCATTGACTCGAAGGCAATCCCTCACACTAAGCATGCTTGTAGCGACAGTGGAGAGGAAAAACTCCCTTTTAACAGGAAGAAACCTCCAGCAGAACCAGGCTCAGTGTGAGCGGCCATCTGCTGAGGCCCACTGGGGTTCAAGGAGACAGAAGCAGAGATACAAAAAGCAACTGTAAAAGGCGGCCCCGTCCAGGAAACACACAGCCAGGCAGACGAGCTCCAAGGCAGCTCCCATGCCAGAGGATGAAGAGAGCACATCCACCCAGCCACGGCCAGAGAACAGGACCACACTGGAAAACAGGCCGATCTCCAACATCTACAAACAAGGGTGTTGATGGAAGCAGCACAGCTGATGTTTCTTTCCTGGATGACGTCACAGCCAAACAGGAACAGACGAGGCAAAGCTACTCTGAGGAAAAGCAGAGAGAGCAGAACGTTAGAGATTGAACTAACAGATTCTGCAGAATAGGAGAACAGAGAGAGAATGAAGCAGAATGATGAAATGGGGGTCCCTATGTCCTCCAAAAGTCTAAGCCTATAGCAGCATAACTATAGAGATAGCTCAGGATAACCTGAGCCACTCTAACTATAAGCTTTATCAAAAAGGAAAGTTTTAAGCCTAGCCTTAAAAGTAGACAGGGTGTCTGCCTCACGGACTAAAACTGGTAGTTGGTTCCACAGGAGCAGAGCCTGATAACTAAAAGATCTGCCTCCCATTCTATTTTTTGAAATTCTAGGAACCACTAGTAAACCTGCAGATTGAGAGCGAAGTGCTTTGTTAGGAACATAAGGAACAATCAGATCTCTGATATAAGATGGAGCTTGGCCATTTAAGGCTTTATATGTGAGAAGGAGGATTTTAAATTCTATTCTTGATTTAACAGGAAGCCAATGAAGAGAAGCCAGGATAGGAGAGATATGATCTCTCTTTTTAATTTTCATCAGAACTCTGGCTGCAGCATTTTGGATCAGCTGAAGGCTTTTAACTACAGTTTGTGGACTTCCTGATAGTAAAGAATTACAATAGTCCAGCCTTGAAGTAACAAATGCATGGACTAGTTTCTCAGCATCACCCCTGGACAGGAGATTTCTAATTTTTGCAATGTTCCTCAGATGAAAGAAGGAAATTCTAGAAACCTCTTTGATATGAGATTTAAATGACAGGTCCTGATCAAAAATAACACCAAGATTTTTTACTTTATTATCTGAAATCAGTTTAATCCCATCCAAATGAAGTGACTGGCTAATCAGCTTCTTTTTCAGAGACTCTGGTCCAAAGACTATAACTTCTGTTTTGTCTGCATTCAGAAGCAGAAAGTTAAGAGTCATCCAGGTTTTTATGTCTTCAAGACATGCCTGTAATCTATGTAATGGGTTAGCTTCATCTGGATTTATAGACAGATATAGCTGGGTATCATCAGCATAACAGTGAAAATTAATCCCATGCTGTCTAATAACTCTACCAATTGGGAGCATGTATAAAGTAAAGAGAATTGGTCCTAGCACTGATTCCTGTGGTACTCCACAGGTAACCTTTGAGCGTGTTGAAGATCTATCATTAACATAAACAAACTGAATTCGATCAGATAGATACGATTTAAACCAGTCTAGTGCTGTTCCTTTAATTCCAACAAAATATTCAAGTCTTTCTAAAAGAATATTATGGTCAACTGTATCAAATGCAGCACTGAGATCCAACAGGACGAGCACAGATACAAGTCCATTATCTGAGGCCATGAGAATATCATTAGTGACTTTCACCAGAGCTGTTTCAGTGCTATGATGAGCTCTAAAGCCAGCCTGAAACTCTTCAAAAAGTTCATTATGGTGTAAGTGGTCGCAAACTTGTTTGGCAACTACTTTCTCAAGAATTTTGGATAAGAAAGGAAGATTGGATATAGGTCTATAATTAACCAAGTCATCTGGATCAAGAGACGGTTTCTTAAGCAGAGGTTTAATTACAGCAACCTTAAAAGCTTTAGGTACATATCCCTGTAACAGAGATAGATTAATCACATCTAAAATGGAGGAGGAGATCAAAGGGAATACCTCCTTAAATAACCTGGTTGGAACTGGATCTAACATACAAGTTGAAGGCTTAGATGAAGACAATAATTTTGAAACTGGATCAAAGCAGTCTAAACCCGGTTCAGATTCCATGACTACCTCAAGTACAATCGCGGATAGAGAAGTGCTTATGATCCTATTTTTAATAAGATCAATCTTATTTATAAAGAATCCCATAAAATCATTGCTGCTAAGAGCAGGTGGAATGGACAGTTCAACAGAGCTATGGCTCTGGGTGAGTTTGGCAACTGTATTAAAAAGAAATCTAGGATTATTCTTATTCTCCTCTATTAATGAGGAGAAGTATGCTGCTCTTGCTTTACAAAGGGTCCTCTTATACAGCAGTAAACCATTTTTCCAGACTAGGAAGGACTCCCGCAGGCCTGTGGAGCGATATTTTCTCTCCAGTTTCCTAGTATTTTGCTTCAAAGTACGCAGCTCTGCATTAAACCAAGGAGCAAGCTTTCTATTTTCAACGGTTTTCATTTTCAAGGGAGCTGCGTTGTCTAATGCAGTACGCAGAGAACTAGCAACCCCATCAACAAAATCATCAACCTGTGAAGGGGAATAAGCTATGCTTTTGCACTCTGCAGCACTGCTCAGCGACACAGAGGAGAGAGAAAGTGAAGCAGATTCTTTCAAATTTATAACTGCACTATCTGATAAAGATCTACTAAAATGTAACCTTCTTTTGGGGGAGGAGAACTCTGTTAAAGTAATCCTGAAGGTTATTAGAAAGTGGTCAGAGAGGACAGGGTTGTGAGGAAATACTGTTATCTTTTAATTTGAATGTGAAAGGATTTGAAGCTGCCTCAATTAACTGTAATTGTTTTACTTGTACCTGTCATTTAATTTAATGTATCTCTGTTTAATATGTAACTTTGCTGCCCCTCGGCCAGGCGTCCCGAAAAAGAGGTTTTTAAAGGCGTCATAAAATGATTCTATAGGGTATTTGGTCTTTAAGGCCTGTGAATAGGGTGTGTAACATTGGTTGGGCTGAAAATGGCATATTTGCTGTTCTATGAGCCCCAATGCAAGCCTGGTTAAAAACCCTAGAATGAAACGACAGGTTTTCTTCCTTTTATGGTATGATCATGAATATTTAGATGAGCTGTGCGCTGATTGGTTGGTTTACAACGAGCAAAGCTGCTGAGCAAAGACGCATCATAGCAACAAGCACTCACTCACTCACTGAAACATCAAATAGTTGATATGGTAGGTTTACCAGACGTCCTCTTTTCCCCAGACATGTCCTATTTTTCATACCTAAAAAAATGTCTGGGGGGGGATTTTAAAATCATCCGGGATTTTGGTCGACTAAAGTGCATTTCTAATTTTATTAAGTTGCATTTCATTAAGATGTTTTTACTGATTTTTTTTTTTTCATATTTCATTAAAAGGTTAAATCTAGACGTGTGAATTTATCTTTATAAGGAACTTGACAACTTTTCTGCTCCAAAGAGATCTGCTTGCAGATTCCAAAACACCAAAGGCTTAATTAGCGACAGCAGCGGCCTAAATTTTACAAGTCTAGCGCCCCTAGTGGCTAAAAGTAACAGGGTGGCAGAAGACAATAAGAGCAGAATCTTTCATGCACTGCTACAGCTTTGCACTGCTTATTTTTAGTCCAGATTAGTTATGGAGTCAAAACCTTCCCCACCTCAAAGGTTCCTTAACCTGTGCTCTGTTTGCTCCCACAGATTTCTCACATCATTCGGGAAATTCGTCAGTTCCAACAAGCTCCTTACAGAATAGAGCATCAACCAAAGGTTTGCCTGTTAGCCGGCCTGTTTTCACCGTCAGCTCATTTTTTAAAAATTGTGCACAGAGAAATGACTTTAACAAACATTTTCTCTTTGTTTCAGGTAACTCAGTTCCTGCTGGATAAGACCTTAGTGATGGATGAAGACACCCTGTATGAGCACTCACTGAAGATCGAACCTCGAGTCCCGCCAGGCTGATTTCTCACAGCAAGCCCTCGTGTTTACATGTCTTTTGTTTTTATGTTGTACAGGGGTGTAAAAGGGTAGAAGGGGAAACTCAGGAGAAAATGTGCCTTATTTTATGAATTATATGAGGTATTTATTTAGTAATTACTCGGTATCACAGAAACACATCCATGTCATAGTGTAGAAACGCCATTGGCCATAGTATTGGAATATTGCTGCTATCACTCAAAGAGGTAATTTATTCTTTTTTCTATCTTCCACACAAATGTCTTCAGATATTTTACATCATTTGGATTCCTGCTAATTATATCAAATAATCAGGTTTACCTTAATGAGCACACTAGTGTTATTGTTTTGTATTTGTGATTGTAATGATCTAGAGCTGAGGTCTTCAACAGGGGGTCTGCAACCCCTAGGGGGTCCGTGGAGGTACTGCATGGGGGTCGCGAAAGTTATGGTCGATTAGAATTTTTTTTATATTCCCCCCTGCAATTTTTTCCACTAATTGAAATGTCTTCAAATCCACATTAACATGAATTCAACTCACTGTAGTAAACAGATAAATGGAGGCAGAAGATGTCTTCCAGTTATCAATGAACACATTCAGCGACACACAGGAGCTCTTTCAAACTGGGCACGGTTTCATTCACCTGTTCCATCAATCAGGAATCAGAATTACTTTAGTTACATTAAGCCATCTGCAATAGAGTGACTGTAGGACCAGTTTGATGTGACTGTCAGGGTTTGGTTGTATTTTGAGGACCCAGATGTAGAGGCAGGGAGGCAGAGGGGCTTTTCTTGAAGATTGATTTGAAAAATCACAAACAACTGATGTAGAAATCCAAAAATCAATCTTAAAAATGTAACACAAACCAGAACCATGAAGACATCAGCGGAAAAGAGCATGTGGAGTCAGGGAAAGGCGAGGAGAGACGAGGAACCAGCACTGAGGAACTACACAAGGAGAGTATATATGGGAGACTGAACAAAGAGAGGATTAAGGAGCTGATTGGGAGCAGGTGTGAACAGAGGAGTCTAGAAAGGAACTAGGGAAAGGGAGACAGACTCAAGAGGGCAACAAATAAAAACCTAAGAACTCAAATATATCCTCAAAACACAACAAAATAGGAATTAAACCAATAAAACTAGAAAACAAGGAGCAAGGTAAAACTGAATACTGAAAAGAAAACAACAGAACCAAGACCGTGACAATAACACAATTTTATACAATATATATTATTAGGGGGTCCCCATCAGTTTGGGAGTCCTTCGCCTGGAAAACGTTGAAGCCCCCTGAACTAAAGGAAATCTGAGCAACATTGCTTTCTAAATGCAAAATGACAGCCATCTAAGGGTGTGCAAAATAATCGTCATGACGATGCATCGCGATTCTAATTTTTGTGATCTACTGCATCGATTCTTGAAGGCAAGAATCGATTATTAAAAAAAAAAATTGAACAAATAAAATACATTAATGGTTGGCGCACATCAGCCAAATCAACTGGAATACAACTTCCAGTCCAGCAGATGTCGCTGCGGATGTGTTGGTGCCCGCTGCTTTGTGTCACAAGCATGTCCGGCTGGGATACTGCGACGAGTCATATGAAATAAAACATGGAGGACACTATGAAAATTCGCCTCGCGGTTCCATCACATTTCAAGTCAGATGCTTGGATGCATTTTGGCTTTAAAAACAAAGAAGATAAAAATGAAATTGATATGATGCACGTCATTTGCAAAAGGGGAAATATATATTTGAATGTTTTCATTTCATTGGTTTAAAGGACCACTGAGGCCATGTAAACGGCACTGACTATCCTTATTTTGTTATTTTAAGTTTGATAAATCCTAAGATCTTTTTGTCAGTGTGTCCAGTAATAGTAATATTTCTGTCCAGTATTTGTTTTCATGGCAACACCTCCAAAAGTCCTTTCAAGAAATACAGCTATGTATGAATTCAGTTGCTTTCAGTTACGTATCAATTGAAGACACTATCCTGATCACACCCAGCCAGTCAGCCACTGGTAATGGCTGTATCTTTTTCTTACAGTGTTCAGTGAAAATATTGCAATGCATCGCAATATTTCAAGTATCATGATGCATCGTGATAGAATCGCATTGTGACTTCTTTGCCAATACCCACCCCTACAGCAATCTGGGGCCTACAATTCACCCCCACGAGATTGTGGTGTGTAATCAGCAGGTTGACGTAACTAAAAGCTCTTAAAACAGCAACTAATGAAAAACCCAGAGACAGACAAACTGTGCAGAGAAAAATAAAGTTTTTTTTGTGTCTCCTTCTTTTTATCTTAAAACCCTTGTTTCCCCTCACCTCCACGCAAGCTTCCAATGATGTCACTGTTGCCACAGTAACCTTTTTCACGGTCCCTCTACCTCCCTTTCTGCTTTCTCCCTTCGTAGGCCTAAAACGTTTTCCCTTAAAGATGGCTAATACATAGTTTATAGATATGTTATTTTTTTAATGTGTAAACACTCATCCATAATGGTTTATTAGGCATGCCAAAGATAAGTTTGAAAATTATTATTTTGCTTATAAGGCAGTAAATTTGTCAGAAATGTTGAAAATAAGAAGTGCTAGAAGAAATCTATAATTGAACAACTTAGGCTCACTATTTGGATGTTTTCTGGTCAGTAACTGAAATGATCTTGGCTCATTAAGAATAAAAGTGTTTACAGATCTATTAACATATGTATAAACCATTTAATAGCTATCTATAAGGGGAGATTAGTTTCCTTAAGGAATGTTTGTACAAGCTTTTAATAAGCAGTATGATGCTTTTAATGAGCCGTCTGATTTCTGGCTGCTGGGCCAGATTTGTTTTAACACTGTTTATAATCCCCTGATGCATCAGTTGGAATTTCATTTTTAATCTTGAACATCTGATAAAGCTGAATGGTTGTTTGTTTCTCTTTTTTTGCTTTTTTGAGATAGAAATTGCATGTTTTCCTTTTGAAAACGTACTTTTTAGTAGATAAAGGTCTTCTTTTTCCAACTTCACAATCACTGCATCCCCGTTTAGTGAGCAAAGAATTTTGTACATATTTTTCTGATCAACATTTTTTTTATGATTCTTGTCCTGAGCGGCACCTGGAGGAAAATATTGCTGTTTGATCATATTTTCTGACAGTAATGACAGTATATAGTATATTTGATAGTATATTTAACTCTAATATGTAAGTTTATCACTATACTGACATGTTTGCGCCATTTGATTGTTGCAAGACTCTACAGTTATTGATCAAATACATATAAAGTTTATTATGATGAGTTTATCTCTGTAGATGCAATTGTATTTTCATTTAGTAGATTTTTTTTGCCTGAAATATTCTGTAACTTGTTTGTATTAGTGTTCAATGCTGTTTGATTTTACTGTTAAATACTTTTTTTCTATAATGTGTATAATATATGTACACTCTACACTCTTGTAAATAAAACTTAGAGTGACAAAGAATGTCGCTGCTTTTAAATAATGAAAGAAAATGTACAGAAGACATATACTGTAAAGATGCAAAGCTGGCCATAGCCTCTAAAACTGCATTTGGTTGTCACACAGTGGTTATGCTTCACCCAGTTATAAATACAACACTTCTCATTATTGTTTTACCAAAAACAAACCGCTGCTGTTGAAAGGGTCATCTTTACACCAATGCAATTGTTGTGGTATAGAAATCAAATGGTGATGAAAATTTATTGAAAATGATTTAGGGAACAAAATCTGACGCAACGGTCAGAGAGACACGGGGGGATTTACCAAAAGGCAATACTAGGCAGTTGCCTAGGGTCCCAAGTTCCTGGGGGCCCCATAAAACCTGTTTACATGTGTAGTTAATAGAACTATTCCTTATTAGTGCACATTTATTATGTTTTTGATAAAAACCTTTCACTAAAAAGCCATCAAAACGCTTATAATATTCAGTGTCCACCATATTGAATCAGTCCATTTGCTGCACCTGTTCAGAAAGATCAGACGGCAGCAAACCATTTGAAAACAAACATTGCAAAGAGCAGTGTTGCCAATTTAGCGTTTTGTTACCATATTTAGCGACTTTTCAGACGCTTTTATTTCAAAAACGCCCCTAGCGCCAAATCAAGTGACTTTTTTCTGCTACAGGAGACTTTGGTCACAACATCTAAAAGCAGCTAACTCTGCACTCCAGAGCACGTAGATTGGTAACCCCGCCTCCTGCTGTCCTCTATCTTGTCTGCTGTCATGATTCGTGCAGCTATTATTTCATCCAAATGAAAAATGGAGAACAGAGAAGCAGATCATGGCAAAAAATGGAGAAAAGCAAAACAGCAAAATAAACACTGCAGAAGATATACAGTAACTCTTCCTATTCCCTATGAGACGAGAGGGAAAGAAAACAAAACAACAGCAGAAAGAAAAACAAAAGACAACCAAAGAAAACATCAAACTAACTTCAAGAGCAGCAAGAATCTCTTAGATAACCAGTCAGTATATGTGTGTGGAAAGTAAAACCTACTTTGATTACACAATATAACTCAGGGTTGTATATAAATGTAGCTGCAGGTTAGTTTTTAGTGTTGGCGTGTATCCGTGATTAGCTAGAAGCAAACGCCTGTGGTATGTATGCAGGTTGAATCATTTCATACAGTGGGTCTACTCACAGCTGATGGAACTCAATTCAGCTCAGTTTATTCCTATAGCGCTAATTCACAACATATATCATCTCAAGGCTCTTTACAGAGACAATTCAACCAGATCATGCAGTCAGATTGATTCAAACTTTTCTATCTAAGGAAAACCAGTTGATTGCATCGACTCATTGACTCGAAGGCAATCCCTCACACTAAGCATGCTTGTAGCGACAGTGGAGAGGAAAAACTTCCTTTTATCAGGAGGAAACCTCCAAACTGGAAAAAATCAAAATCTAGATGTAATTTTTGCTTAAAATAAGTGCATTTGTTCTTGGATGGGAAAGAGATTGTTTGCCAATGGAACAAGACAATTTACACTTAAAATAAGAAAACACAATTGCGTTGTCTTATTTCAAGTGCATATTATCTAATTATCTTATTTTAAGAGTAAAAATACTAATTCCATTGGCAAACTATGTAATTTACCTACTCAAATTAAAGGTAAATATGCTCAATTTAGAACCAGGGTCAGTGTGAGCGGCCATCTGCTGACTGGGGTTCAAGGAGGCAGAAGCAGAGATACAAAAAGCAGCTGTAAAAGGCGGCCCCGTCCAGGAAACACAGAGCCAGGCAGATGAGCTCTGAGCCAGCTCCCATGCCAGAGGATGAAGAGAGCACATCCACCCAGTCACTGTCCGAAAAACAGGACCACACTTAAAAACAGGCCGATCTCCAACATCTATTAACAAAAGTGTTGATTTCTCTCCAGGATGGAGTCACAGCCAAACAGGAACAGACGAGCTGAAGCTACTATGAGAAAAAGTAGAGAGAGCAGAACGTTAGAAATTAAACTAACAGATTCTGCAGAGTGGGAGAATAGAAATAGAATGAAGCAGAATGATGAAATGGGGGTCCCTATGTCCTCCAGCAGTCTAAGCCTATAGCAGCGTAACTATAGAGATAGCTCAGGATAACCTGAGCCACTCTAACTATAAGCTTTATCAAAAAGGAAAGTTTTAAGCCTAGCCTTAAAAGTAGACAGGGTGTCTGCCTCACGGACTAAAACTGGTAGTTGGTTCCACAGGAGCAGAGCCTGATAACTAAAAGATCTGCCTCCCATTCTATTTTTTGAAATTCTAGGAACCACTAGTAAACCTGCAGATTGAGAGCGAAGTGCTCTGTTAGGAACATAAGGAACAATCAGATCTCTGATATCAGATGGAGCTTGGCCATTTAAGGCTTTATATGTGAGAAGGAGGATTTTAAATTCTATTCTGGATTTAACAGAAAGCCAATGAAGAGAATCCAGGATAGGAGAGATATGATCTCTCTTTTTAATTTTCATCAGAACTCTGGCTGCAGCATTTTGGTTCAGCTGAAGGCTTTTAACTACAGTTTGTGGACTTCCTGATAGTAAAGAATTACAATAGTCCAGCCTTGAAGTAACAAATGCATGGACTAGTTTCTCAGCATCACCCCTGGATAAGATTTTGCAATGTTCCTCAGATGAAAGAAGGAAATTCTAGAAACCACTTTGATATGGGATTTAAATGACAGGTCCTGATCAAAAACAGCACCAAGATTTTTTACTTTATTATCTGAAATCAGTTTAATCCCATCCAAATGCAATAATAATCAGTTTATTTTTCAGAGACTCTGGTCCAAAGACTATAACTTCTGTTTTGTCTGCATTCAGAAGCAGAAAGTTAAGAGTCATCCAGGTTTTTATGTCTTCAAGACATGCCTGTAATCTATGTAATGGGTTAGCTTCATCTGGATTTATAGACAGATATAGCTGGGTATCATCAGCATAACAGTGGAAATTAATCCCATGCTGTCTAATAACTCTACAGATTGGGAGCATGTATAAAGTAAAGAGAATTGGTCCCTGCGAGGTCATTGAGAATTCTTGTTAAAAAAACAAGTGCAAGTGAGATGTATTGTCACGCACATGTCAGAACATACCAGGCACTTGTGAGAAATGTGATATACAAGTTTATTCCAAAAAAAAAAAAAAACAATCCCCTGACTTTGTTTCCAAGTTTGAAGACGTTTTGCTTCCCATCCCAAGCTTTTCTATTAAAAATGTCAGAAATAGGTTTTATAGAGTGGACCAAAAGAAAGCCTTATTTTGGTTTAGTAAACATGCAAATTGGAACAAAGTAAGGGGTCCACCCCGTTGGAATGGGGGTCGTTTTGTTTCTTTGTTAGTCTGTAATACCTGAAAGGGGGGGTTGTTAATGTGTACTTGAACAGTCTTATTTGAATGTTTTCACATCCTCTTTCAGTGCGCTAAGATACCAGTCAGCTCTGTGGAAACATTGGTATGCAAGTCTCTTATAAGATCCATTTTATTTTATTTTTTGTGTCGTGTTGTTTTGTATCATCTCTTTGTGGACCATGAGTCTATTGAATAAAGCAATCAACTCTGGTCCAAAGAATATAACTTCTGTTTTATCTGCATTCAGAAAAAGACAGATAATAATTTGTTTATGTCTTCTAGAGAAGCCTGTAGTCTATGTAATGGGTTAGCTTCATCTGGATTCATAGAAAGATATAGCTGAGTGTCATCAGCATAACAGTGGAAATGAGTCCCTTGTCAAGCTGGTGTCAAACATCCAACAGTTTAGAGCCTAGTCCACAATTATTTCCAAGCTGCTCTTATGATTGACTAACATGTATTGGGAAGAATTATAAAAAGACAGAACAAAACATGTATCAGATTTTAGACTGTTAGTCCACCTTAACTCTGCCCCAGATTCCTACAATAGATCCAAATTAAAACATCACAACAATCCCGCGAGATAGGAATAGATATTAACACTTTAACAGGGTAGCACAAATCATCCAAACATCAGAGCTGGAGCTCTGATTAGTTGCTGTAACACAGACCCAGTCCAACTCAAAAGAAAAGCTGATATCTGTCTGGGTTCAGCACCTTCATGCCCTGGATAGTAATGATGCTGCTGACCTTGCTGTTGGCTTCATAAAATGTAGGTTTGCAAAAGAAGAACTGAAATACACAGTAATGGATACACTTTCTGCAGAAGGAGAGACAGTTGAACCCCAGACTCAAACACACTGTCTCCCACTGGACCTCCTCCGCAGAGCGTTTTATTAACAGAACATGACACATGGTTACAAACAGAGTGTTGTTCTGGCAGAACAATTGATCAGTTCATAAAGACAGAATGCTCCATCAGAATGACAAGGCAGGATGGTCTCCTGACTGAATCATGAGACAGGAGTGGATCATCCCCTCGCACAAATGTTTCATAAACACACATTAATTTTATAATCATCATGGAATAAACCTAACACTTGCGAAAGGTGAAGAGAAAGGAGCCAGAAGCATGATGTAAAGTTTACAATTGGAGGTACTCGGAGTGAGTCACGGTTGAGGGCAAGATTGCACCAATTATGTTGCCGTGAGAGCAAACACAGCTTGAAGTTTTCCTCAACGCTTCTCACATTAGGCCGCTGTGAAAAATTGACTCCTTACATGTTGGACAGTTGCCAAATAAATCCAAAAGCCTTCCAGCTGCAGTCGATCTGGCATGGAAGTATCGATGGTGGCGTTCTGTTGCTGATGGGTTCCGGTCAATGGCGTAACTATCAGTAAACAGAGTATGCATTTGCTTAGGGGCCACCAATCTCTTCGGGGCCCCTTCACTGACACCTGGTAGGCCCCCTACGCAATTGTGGACTATGTCGTCTCTTTGCAGATGTAATGGTGTGAAAAATTCCTCTAAAACCCACCTGATACAAGATAAATTGTACTTTATCTGGGGCCCACCCAGATAATGTTGCTTACGGGCCTATTGTTGCGTCGTTACGCCATTGGTTCCGGTCCTCAGGATCCTGGTTCCTCTGGGAGGATTGTGTGGCAGCCCTTGTCCAGATGCTGGGCTGGTGTGAGTGGTGTTGGGACAACAAACGAAACCTCCACAAGGAGATCGTCCCACCCATAAATACATGCAACTATAACTGATGTGGAAGGTGGTTCAACAACCTAAAATCCAACCAAAATGGAGCCGAATGCAACTACACAAACCATGGTTCTTAATGTTTTATTGGCAAAGAGTATAAATAACTCCAACATAAAATTTCATTGAATACAAGTTAATACTTTATTATCACAAAATGCAACAAAAAAAAGTCAAAGGGCATTATTTGGAGAGGCACATTGGCCTTGCACTGCTTGGGATTTGCACTGCTGGTCTTCCATACTGAGAAGAACAATAAATGTAAAACAGTATGAGTTTCTAACTAATGCACCAACACATCTTCAGTATCTGAGTTTTAGTTCTGTCAAGCCCTTGGTATATTTTCCTTTAGCTGCAGCTCTTTGGCTCTGAGTTTGTGATAACTGAAGGAGAGCAGAAGAGATCATGTGTAAATGTGAAGGTCAAACTAGACGGTGATATCGGACACTTGTAGAGAGCATTGGTGTTAATCGTGGCTCTCTATAAGAGATCTCTGCCTTCATTGGTTTATAAATGCCTATGCACTTACGATTGGCCCTGACTTTTTTATTCCCACACATGCGGGGGTGGAGCCGACAGTAGCGGACACTCAAAAGCTACTTGCCTGCAACCTTCAGTCAGAAGGCAGCAGCTTTCAAACAGGTACTGTACCCTCCTTTTCAATATCTCCTTTAGCCTCTTGTCGCTATTGATGTCGGTGTTTTTTAAGCTAGACTTCCTGTGAAGCAAGTTTATCAATGAATGCATGCCTGCCTAATAGTTGTATTTGATATAAAGTTATAGTAAAATCCCTTAAAGACAGAATGTGATCACAATCCACTTAACCTGGTAAATAAAATGCTTTTAATTTGGTGTCTAGCAGCGAGTTTAATATGTCCTCCCAGGACATTATGCCTCAGAATTTCCCAAATTTTTCAATTTTCCTCTCTCTATAACATTGGATTGACCTTATGAGCTTCTGTACAGCGACCTGTGAAGAATGATACCATATTCTAGAGCCAGGAGGAGCTTTTGTCCTGGCACTGAATCCTGGCAGCAATCATCCCTCCACTGATCTATAAATAATAATGTTCCCACTGACCCAAACAGTATTTGACCTCCTCTTTATACAATTAAAACACGGTTGCATCCAGATTTTAAAATGCTGTAGGAAAGTCATATGACTGTAAAATGTTGCAGCAGTGAAGCTTTTTTTTCTGCTCTGACCTGAATTAACAGAGGTATTCATGTCCTGACGGCGCTCCTCTATTTTAGGAAACAGTCTCCTGGACACCATCTGAAAGTCAGGCTACTCTCTGACCTTCACTATATTGAATCTGATTGGAAATAAATGGAATGCATTCTGTTCATAACAGTAAATAACAACTAAAAGCATCAGTTGGGATTTTTTAAACTTCAGAGAGATTCAGAACATTACGGCCCTCGTGTTGCAGGTTCATCAAGTCATCATTTAGTCTGAATTTGGATTTAAGACTGCCGAATCGGATCAGTGTAACGCTGTAGTTCTTTGTTTGGGATCAATGTGATAAAAACCTAAATAAATAGCTTCCATATTCTAAATGCTGAAAGTAGTTCATTAACTGTGAGGGAGACTGGAGTACCCAGAGAAAACTCATGCATCAACATGGAGAATTAGCACACTCTTTATTGTAATATTGTTTCCCGAGAGTGTTTAGGGCATAGGGCTTAAAATCTTGAGGTTGTAAGTTTGAAACCCACTCCCACGGACTGCCACTCTGGGTCTCTGAGCAAGACCCTTAACTCCCAAATGCTCCCCGGGCGCTGCACAGTGGCAGCCCACTGCTCCCCAAGTGGATGGGTTAAACGCAGAGGTAAATTTCTCCGTTATGAGATCAATAAAGTTCAATTTATTTATTTTATTTGCTTAAGAAAATAAATATGCACAGAAAAAAAAGAAAAATCTAATTCTATTTTTTAGAATGCACAAAACCTAATTTTGTAGGATATTAAATGAAGCTGGGCAAAAGTTTAACCCAAAAGCTCTATTGTTCTGCTCCAAAATGTGAGCCATTCAAATGTATTTTGTGGGGAAAGAAATAAAATTTTCTGTTTAGTTTGTAGAAACATTTAAACATAGCAGAAGACTAAATAATGTAGAATAATAAACAGAAAAAAACTTTATGCATAAATCTCATCTGAATGCCCTGTGGGTGCAGGGAATTATTTATTGCTTTAGGTTTTTAACGTCTTTGAGTGCTTTTCTTCTAGTTTTGAATACTTTCCTAAGTTCTACATACATTTTTTATAATTCTCTTCATTATCAGTTTATTGGTCTGGTTTGCATTAGTTGTTGGTTGAATGTTTATTTGTTTGTTACCTGTGTAGAAAGGTTTTCAATTGATTGATTAATTTTCGTATTGTTATATAAAAAATAGCAGTGCACAAAAAACGAAAAGCAGTCGAGTCATTTTATTTGCTAGACTTGCTTTTGTTGTTGCTAGGGTTACTATCAGCAAGGATTTGATTTTTGTTTACTGCTTAAAAATCGAATCAGTCCAACTAAACACAAAAAGTGCATGCATGCAGTTTAGTTTGCTGTTTGTGTAGTGATTGTAGGTTGTGGGTTATATATGTGTTTGTAGCTGTATGAGATCCAAACAGTGGTCAAATCTTCCGGTGAGGGTCTTGAAGAAAATATTTCACTTCTGGATAAATGCAAACTACATTTCGTTGCTTTTTACTTGTGACAGTGTGATGAAAATATAGTTAAATTCTATTCTATTTCCTCCATGGTGGAGAGTGTGGAGCAGGGGACTTAAAAGCAGGCTGCAGAAAGCTGGGCTAAAAGGGAAATAAATTATTACAATTACTAGATGAAAGGTAAAATCAGCTGGCAGGTGAAAGTGAGAGGAAAAAAACAAAAATTTCCCAAAAAAGGCCGTGCCTGAGGTGGTTTGCTTCTTGAATGCACATCTGACTTCTTTCTTTGAAAAAAGACATGTGGTCATTTTCAGCAAAATGTGGATAAACCAATAACTAAAAATTTGTAACTACTTAGATCAAAACGAAAGCTAATTCAATCCGATGTTTAAGTTAAAAGAAGTGATAAAAAAGTTGTCAAAAAATCGCATCATCACACCAGAACTTTGACAGAAATGATCCCCGCCGCGCTCTCAGGTACGTTTTTAGACTCTTGGTTTAACTGAAGGGTCTAAAAGTATTCTAATCAATTCTGAATATTAAAGCTAAATAACTTGGTTCCAAACCATTTAAAGGATCTGGATTTCTAAAGAAACAAATAAACTGCTCATATTTACAACTCTGCCATAAAAGGCCAAAAAGTTTCCATCAAACTTTTGCCCAAAATCATAATTATGTCAATTAGTCACAGTCATGTAATAGCTGTGGGTTAGTTTTCTTTACATTATTTCCCAACAAGAAAACTGAGCAGATAATTTATCTTACATGATTAACTGATCGCTTTATTAATCAGGTTTTTTTCTCCTTATTTCTAGCTCTTCTTCTTTTGACCGATACTTGAGGTAAACTTCTGGAGGAAAGATGTCAGGCTCCTTCAGGCGTCTGATCTCCGGCCGCAACACTGCAGTGCTGCTGGCCAGCTTGGGAGCAGGGACGATGGCTACGGGGGCGTTCCTGAATGAGAACAGCTCTCTGGCTGCAGAGACAAAGAGAAAGCTCTACCCTCCCAGGTAAGAATGGCTGAGCTCGGTCCAGCTGTGGCGGTAACGCTGAATGGCCTTGATGAGTGAGTGAAAACACAGAAAGTTTTCCCATCTCCAAGAGTTACGACTTAAAAAGTACTTAAAAGTACACAAATGAGCATTTTATTAGCTCATCCAATTGTGATAAACATAGGAATTGGATCTGCAGACAGTGAGAGCGAATGGCTGTTTGACAGGAGTGCAGGGGTTATGGCTGACGTAATGGCAAATGCCTGCGTGACCAGTGACACTCTCATGTTTCATCTCTGTTACCTCTCACTTACTTTCTCCAAAAGGATCATATCCTCCTGCCCTGCACTTTATCTCTTTCCTGGTCTCCTGATGGACTCGGCAACAAATCTAAGGAAAACTTCAACCCTTAAACCAAAATAGTTTTTTTGTACTGTGTCAGGAACCCTTAGAGAATCACCTGTTCCATGAGCAGGATAGCTTCAGTGATAATTAACAAATCATGTACAGCGCTTGCAACTAATGCTGAGCTATTGAACAACTAAGGAAGACTTTCCTCTCAATTTTCTTAAAGAAAAGTTCCAAAAACGTCCTTGAATGCGGAACAAGTGCCATTCAATTTAGTTCACTTTATTTCTATAGCACCAATTCAAAACACATGTCATCTCAAGGCACTTTACATTTCACCAGATTATCCAGTCAAATCAAGTTTTCTATCTAAGGAAAACCAGTTGATTGCATCGACTCATTGATTCGAATGCAATCCCTCACACTAAGCATGCTTGTAGCGACAGTGGAGAGGAAAAACTACCTTTTAACAGGAAGAAACCTCCAGCAGAACCAGGCTCATTGTGAGCGGCCATCTGCTGAGGCCAACTGGGGTTCAAGGAGACAGAAGCCGAGATACGGAAAAAAGCAAAGATGCAAAAGCAACTTAGTGTTACAGATTAAATAATCAATTTGGGAGAATAGAGATAGAATGAAGCAGAACCATGAAATAGGGGTCCCTATGTTCTCTAGCAGTATAGCAGCATAACAACAGAGATAGCTCAGGATAACTTAACTATAAGCTTTATCAAAAAGGAAAGTTTTAGAGAGGAGCCTGATAACTAAAAGATCTGCCTCCCATTCTACTTTTAGAAATTCTAGGAACCACTAGTAAACCTGCAGATTGAGAGTGAAGTGCTCTGTTAGGAACATAAGGAACAATCAGATCTCTGATATAAGATGGAGCTTGGCCATTTAAGGCTTTATATGTGAGAAGGAGGATTTTAAATTCTATTCTGGATTTAACAGGAAGCCAATATTTCTAGAGGTTCTGCAGCTCACTGTGACAGCCATACAAAGACACATACTGGGCTTTGCACATGTTATGTTCTGCAGTTAATCTGATATGAGAATGCAATGTCTAGAAAACAAGAGTAAAGCTTCAGCTGTACAACTGCCTTTCTGCTAACCTGTAAATTAATGATTTCTCCATGACTGATGTGCAGCATGTGCTTGCCTACAATATTAGATTAAAAATAGATTGTTTTAAGAAACACACTAATATCATAGAGCCAATAACATCGAGCCAACGGCAAGCAAACTGTTCCTTTAATTTGCCAATTAAAAAACAGTTCAACAAAAAACGACTTTTATTGCTGGCTTCTATGAGGCTCAGTTTCCGTCTCTCTTTTATTTAATTCACAGCACATATTCCTATCAGACAGGAAAAAAATCCCTATAAGACAGTAAAAAAAGCTTTCCTCTCCATGAAGAGATCAACAACTATTATTTATTTAAAAAACTAAATATTTCATTTGCAAACTAAATATTTGGTTTGGAGCTGAATATTTATTTAAAAAACTAAATATTTAATTTGAAACTAATTATTTATTTAACAAACAAAGTATTTGGTTTGGAGCTAGATTTTAAAAAAAACAACTAAATATTTAATTTGCAAACTAAATATCTAATTTGTAACAAATTATTTATTTAACAAACTAAATATTTAGTTTGCAAACTAAATATTTAAATCCAAACCAAATATTTATGTTACAAAGTAGGATTTTTATAAATGAATGAAAAAATATCTCCCTTAATTTTGTCTGAAAACACGCTAAATAACCATAAATATTGCTCGTAATTTTTGACTGATATAAATATTTATTTAACAAATTAAAGCTACAGTGTGTAATAATTGCAGGGATATACAGTCAGAAATGTAATACATTATACATAACTATGTTATTTATCATCATCTACAAGCTCAGCCTCTTAACCTTAATATTTGCGTTGCCTTAGAATTCGTTATTTATAATTACATAGGAGCGGGTCTCGCAGCCATGGAGGCAGACATCTTTGCGCTACGGCAGCGCAGAGCCAACAAACTAGCGATTGCGAGATCGCCCATTACGCTCGAAAGTAACTACGGCAAGTTGAGAGAGATGAACTGAGACGGTACTGAACACACAGACTAATGAAATACTATCTGTAAAATTATCTATGTAAACAAACCTCATCACTTGAGAAGGTAGGTGATGCGGACGTCGTAGAAGACATTTTGTCCCGTAACGCTCGCCGTACTGTTGGGGGGGAGAAGCGGTGGGGGGGAGATGTTCATGTTGCTGCAGTCTGCAGTCTGACTGCTAGATGTCGCTGAAAATTACACACTGTAGCTTTAAATATTCAGTTTGGCGCTTAATATTTATTTAACAAACTAAATATTTAATTTGCAAACTAAATATTTAGTTTGGACATGATATTTATTTAAGACACTAAATATTTATTTTGTAGCTAAACATTTATTTAGCAAACTAAATATTTAATTTGCAAACTAAATAGTTTTGACCTAAATATTTAGTTTGTTAACTTCATATTTAATTTGGATCTTAATATTTACTTAACAAACTAAATATTTAGTTTGGAGCTAATATTTATCTAAAACACTAAATATGTAGTTTGTTAAATGAATATTTAATTTGGATCAAAATATTTATTTACCAAACTACATATTTAGTTTAGAGCTAAACATTCATTCGACAAACTAAACATTTAATTTCCAAACTAAATATTTAGTTTTGAGCTAAATATTTTGTTTGTTAAATGAACATTTAATTCGGATCTAAATATTTGTTCAACAAACTACATATTTAACAAATTCAACAAGCTAAATATTTAACAAATATTTGATTTGCAAACTAAAAATTTAGTTTGGAGCTAAATATTTATTCAACAAAGTAAGATATTTATAAATGAATGGGACAAAATTAGCCCCTTATTTTTCTCTGAAAACACGCTATATAACCATAAATATTGCTCCTACTTTTTGACTGCTTAACTTCACAAACGGCGCCCATAGACTGAACCCTCCAGAGTAACACCAAGGCTAACATTACGAGTTATTTTTGATCATATTGCATTTGGGTTTTGTAAATTTAGACATTGCCACACTTCATCACTGCCTCATGGTTTTCATGAGTCGCCGCTATACATGAGATATCTGTTGAAACTAACAAATGTTACCGGCTTGTGATCTATGATGATGGATGGATGATGGGTGGAGGGATGTTCTCATGTTCTTGCATTTAAAGACACCAACTAACAACTTCCTTCCTTCCTTCCTTCCTTCCTTCCTTTTCCAGTTCCGACTTCCCTGACCTGAGGAAACACAACAACTGCATGGCCGCGGCTCTCACTCCAGCTGTTTATGCTAAACTGAGGGACAAGTTGACTCCCAACAACTGGACCCTTGACCAGTGCATCCAAACTGGGGTTGACAACCCTGGTCACCCTTTCATTAAGACAGTGGGCTGTGTTGCTGGTGACGAGGAAAGCTATGAGGTAACAGAAGCAAAGTGAAAAAAAAAAATCTTAATCTCTTCAAGGATAACAGTTTATTATCGGAGTCTCACAGATGAGCAAGAAAATCAGAAAAGGTCTAGCCTGATTACTTAGTGAATAAAAAAAAATGTAAGTTGATAGGAGAATCAATCACCTGACCAAAATGATCACTTTCAAAGAATTTGCTTTTGACCACATCTAGATCTTATCATTATATTCACCAACTTTCAGGAATACACTTCTATGTTATGTTGATGACGCCCATGTTAACATCAGAGCCGTTAAATAGGAAGACCAAGAAAGTTAGGTTGCCAAGACGTCCAGTAGCTTAAGTGCTAGGCATCCCATTAAAATACTGGCAGATCTGGTTACTACTGTCTGCATGTATGTAACTAGATCTTCCTTGGTTCTACTTTGTAAAGGATGTGAAACAAAAATTTTTATTGTAAACTCAATGAACCTGTTCTATTTGGGAGAGAGGTAGTATGATGGAATGAGGAAGAACAGGAGCTAAGAAGAAGAAAGATATCAGAGCACCAGCAGCCCTCACGACCTCAGCAGGGATAAGCATAATGGATGGATGGAAATGCAGTTTGTTGTAATGATACAGGCATCATATGAAGGAATGGAAATGTCCTAGACCACGGGTCACCAACGTGGTGCCCACAGCACAACTCACCAGTAGGCTAAGATTGAATGTTTCATTTTATTTTGTTGCTCTTTTGTAATCATTTATAGAGAATTTCATCATTTTAATCATACATTGAAGCATTTATAGGGATTTCAAAATGACAATATCAAAAAGAGAACAATTAAAATATGTTTTTCCTTCCTTCCTTCCTTCCTACCTTCCTTCCTTCCTACCTTCCTTCCTTCCTTCCTTCAATCCATCCATCCATCCATCCATCCATGAGGTTAATATGAATGCTGATCCTTCCTTCCTTCCTTCCTTCCTTCCTTCCTTCCTTCCTTCCTTCCTTCCATCCATCCATCCATCCATCCATCCATGAGGTTAATATGAACGCTGATCCTTCCTTCCTTCCTTCAATCCATCCATCCATCCATCCATCCATGAGGTTAATATGAATGCTGATCCTTCCTTCCTTCCTTCCTTCCTTCCTTCCTTCCTTCCTTCCTTCCTTCCTTCCTTCCTTCCTTCCATCCATCCATCCATCCATCCATCCATCCATCCATCCATCCATGAGGTTAATATGAACGCTGATCCTTCCTTCCTTCCTTCCATCCATCCATTCATCCATCCATCCATCCATCCATGAGGTTAATATGAACGCTGATCCTTCCTTCCATCCTTCATTCCATCCATCCATCCATCAATCCATCCATCCATCCATCCATCCATGA